>BLSH010093522.1:80267-93200 GCA_018402905.1 Glandirana rugosa
TGGGTAGTCATTGGCGGTGGTCACTGATGGGTGAGGGGTGACAGGCCACGGGTGACTGGCGGTGGTTACTGATGGGTGACGGCCATGGTCAGTGATGAGTGACAGGTGACAGGCTACGTCAGTGTTGGGTGACAGGCCACTGATGTGCCGGTTGACACACCACGGTAACTGATGGGTGACGGGTGACATGCCACGGTCACTGATGGGTGTTGGGTGACAAGCCACAGTCGCTGATGGGTGAAGGGTGACATTCCACGGTCACTGACGGGTGACAGGCCACGGTCAGTGATGGGTGACGGGTGACACGCCACGGTCAGTGATGGGTGACGGGTGACACGCCACGGTCAGTGATGGGTGATGGGTGACAGGCCACGGTCACTGATGGGTGACGGGTGACATGCCACGGTCAATGACAGGTGACGGGTGACACAGGCCATGGTCAATGACGGGTGACGGGTGACAGGCCACGGTGACTGACGGGTGACAGGTACACTTTATGATAACAGGTGCACTTTATGATGACAGGTGCAGTTTATGGGGGCATATGGGGTGACTCTTGGGGTGACAGGTGCATTGGGGGGGCAGGGGGGATGTGTCAGTGTGCTTTTACTGTACAGATCAGTAACTCACTGATCCCAGCTCTTCTCTCCTCCCACTGGACACTGTGTGAGGAGAGATGAGCTGGTAACAGTGAGTTACTGCTCTGTTTACATTGGAAGTGATCGGCTGTGAAGTAGATCACAGCCAATCACAAGGTATCATCCGTTCCCTAGGAACACGCCGCCCCCCACAAGCACGCGCAGCACGCTCCCGATCGCGCGCATGCACAGTGCGAATCGGGGAAGTGCCATTTGTGATCAGCCGTGACTTCGTCACGGCCGATCACATGGTAAACAGCCATGCACAATGGCTGTTCACCCCCGTCGGTGACGCGGGGACACGCCGACACCGACTGAGCCGGGATGCGCGCGCCAGATCGCGCGCAATCCCGGCTTAAAGGGGCGACGTCATATGGCGTCCACCTGGAACGAGAGCCGCGGGCGGACGGCAAGCGGTTAATGCACACAAACACAATATAATACCCAATTTTTGGCAACATATAAAAAAAGGTGTTACACTGAATAAATAGAATGTCATGATTTAAAATTGCGCACGCTCATGGAATGGCACCATACTATATTATTTAACCATTTGCCGACCGGCCGGCGTCTGACGGCGACAAAGTGGTTGGATATTGCAAACCATCGTCATATGACGGCAGCTGCGAGATCCCGCACTGTGAGCATGCGCGGGCCGCCGGAGGCGCACTCAAGCACTCACTGTGTTCGGGGGGGCCAGGGAGCGGGTAGAACAGACTCGATTGCCACCGGCTACCCGCGATGGCCCCCCCGCAGTGAAAGAACGGAAGTCCCACTACCCCTGCCTGTGTCTAACCCCTCACAATACCTGCCCGTGTCTAACCCCCCACCACCAACCCTGACTGTGTCTAACCCCCACCACCACCCCTGCCCGTGTCTAAACCCCAGCACCACCCCTGCCGTGTCTAAGCCCCACCGCCACCCCTGCCCGTGTCTAACCCCCCACCACCACCCCTGCCCATGTCTAAACCCCACCACGACCCCTGCCCATGTATAAACCCCCCTGTGTCTAAACACACCCCCCCTGCCCGTGTCTGAACCCTCACCACCGCCGCTTTTGACTGAACCCACCCACACCACTGTTGCATGTAAATCTGACCATCTGATAAATTTTATTTTAGTTTTAATTATCATGATATAAAGCAATGAACGTGGGGGCCTTTTGGTAGATGAGTTTTGTTTTTTTTTTATTTGGGGAGGGCAGCATTTCATTCTTGCACCCAGCAGCACAAACCAGCACCCTCGCTTCGCAGAGTGATTGCAGGGTTCTCCCTGCAGCATTCTTCATTTTTGAAATTGGTGCGGTACTGTAGTCATTCATTCATAGAAAGTTGTGAATAAAAATACAACTACCATGGCAGAGGATGTCTACTTCTCAAATAAACACAACTGCCATGAGGTCCCTGCGCTTGTAATCCATTGATACTTTCTCCAGCTTCGTAGCTGAAGGTCCTTACTACAGTATGGACCAGCGGCTGGAAGAAGAGTCTGCATCAGGCAGAACATTACACCTGCAACTCAATGATCACAGTTGCCCAAATGCAAACAAATGACATAGGTGTGCACAGTGGGTGTGCCAGGTGTGCCTGGGCACACCCTAATCACTCTTTGCCGTGCCGATTCCCCCTACTGCCTGGGCTTCCCCACCTTGTTGTGCCCCCTGCAGTGCTTCTGGCTTCCCTCCTCACCTCTCCCCCCAGTTGTTGCGGGGGATGTTTTAGGATGGAGAGCAAAGAAAGGGGCTAGTTACTATTTTATTTACCGGCCCCTTACTTTTCCAAATTAACACAGTGAACACACTCACTCGCTGTGTTCATTCAAAACTGAAGCATAGTGGACTGTGTTTACTATGCTCCAGTTTGTGAATGAACAGTAAGCCTCTCAGCACACAGCACTTCCTCAACATTTGGTTAAACTGGATAGACTTGTGTATTTTTTCAACCAGATTAACTATGTAACTATGCGGCTTCACAGAGCCTGGAGACCTGTCTTTCACTGCCCAATTATATGTCAATTATATGACGAAACCGGTCGGCGCGACACCCGAAAGTGCGTCTCTGTGTTCGATTATATGAAGGAACTGTACAGTGAATTCACCTGGATTGTTTTACCTGGATGCGTGTTTTTATCTTCATGTCATGTGAGTGCAATACGGTTTTTTACCTTTATTAAATACATATACAGTATCACGCTATGGTCATTTCTTTCATCTTTTTGGATGAGCGTTGGTGCCATTTCCTTTGATGATTATCAATACCTGGATGCTTCCTTGACGTGTAGGAGAGTGCTTTTCGTTACAGCTGGCCACATAAGGGAGAAATACGTCCCTGCAAGCTCCTCTTGGCTTTTCCATTAGTTTGGAAGCCACAGGCTTTTTGGTAAGCAGCCCCGCATTTCTGGTGGTGGACACTGAGTGGAAGGTTTTTGGTGTTTTTATATTCCCATCACTGGGTGTCTCTGCTATTCGGAAGTGAAGTCTTTGATATCTAAGCTTTTGGAACTGCTCTATGAACGATTATGGGACTGTATCAAGCCAGTTACATTATTGAATCAAACTATCACTAAAAGATTCAGTAGCATGTACCATTAACCAACAGGTTTTTCATATGTTAAAGCGCCACTATTTTATATACTGTGATTGTGTCGGGGACTACTATCTGCATCCCTTGAAGTAGGCTGCTGCACATCATATATTATTGTTTTTGTTTTGTTTCTATTTTGGTAGCGCAGATATCTTCCTGTTTTTATTTCACTGCCCATTGCAGCTAAGGCTTTAGAGAAAGCCACGTGTGTTTGAGCTTTGGGGTGCACACACTAATGCAATAGGCTGCGCACACCTATGACAAATGATAAAGCACATCTTTGCTTTTTTCTAAATGGGTGCATTTATTATTTTCTCCTTTAAATCAAAGTTGGAGAAGTCCAAGCAAAGCTACACCTACACCTGCCTATTCCAAGCTCCACATTGATACCATATCCGAGTGTACTGTGCACTTTTGGGCTGCCCTGCCTCACACAGCAGTGTATGTGGGAGCACTAGTTTCAGGGGCAGGCTGGCCAGGGCGGGGGGGGGGATGGGCAGGGTGGAAATTTCCCCCCAGGCTGCCTAACTTATATTCAAAACGACCGCTATGAAGGCCGCTGTCTGCTGACATTTTTTTTTTTAACATTGACTGCAGCAGCCGCCGATTGGTTGCGTTGCTCCCGCACTGCATTCCGGGAGTTGTAGTCCGGGCTGCGCTCAAGTTCCTATTGGTGGTGGGTGGAGAGAACTGAGCAGTGGCGCGGAGCAGCCAGGATCTGCAACTCGCAGAGAGTTTGTCTTCAGAGCAGTGCCGGACTGGGGCCGCTTCAACCGAAGCGGCGTCTGAAAAAATATAGCTGCGGGGCCGTGCCGCACTGATCGCGACCCTGTACTTTTAGAAATGGCGCCGCCCGCCGCCAACATGTCAGTGCGCATGTGCCCGCCCTCCCGAAAGTAGCCGAACGTATACAGGCTTTCCTGGGCCCGGCTAGCTTCGGGAAGCCAGGCACATGCGCCTGACATGATGGAGCTGGGCGGCAGCATTTTTAAAAGTATAGAGTCGTGATCAGTGCGGCACGGCCCCGCAGCTATATTTTTTTGCAGAAACGGCCCCAGGGCAGCCAGCCAGGCAGTTTTTAAAAGTTCAGTAGCAGACAGTAGCATGAGCCTCTTGTTATGGACGGGTGAGAAGACCGGACCCATACCCTCCCCCCAACCTCTGACCTCTCTGCAACCTCTGACCTCTCTGCAGCCTCTGACCTCTCTGTAGCCTCTTACCTCGCTGCAGCTTCTAACCTCCCCAGCCTCTGACCTCTCCCCAGCCTTTAACCTCTCCCCAGCCTCTAACCTGCCCAGCCTATGACCTCTCTCCAGCCTCTGACCTCCACAGCCTCTGACCTCTCTGCAGCCTCTGACCTCTCCCCAACCTCTGACCTCCCCAGCCTCTGACCTCTCTGCAGCCTCTGACCTCCCCAGACTCTGACCTCTCTGCAGCCTCTGACCTCCCCAGCCTCTAACCTCTCTGTAGCCTCTGACCTCCCCAGCCTCTGACCTCTCTGAAGCCTCTGACCTCCCCAGCCTCTGACCTCTCTGCAGCCTCTGACCTCCCCAGCCTCTGACCTCTCCCCGGGCTATGATCACTCCCCAGCCTCTGACCTCCCCGGCCTCTGACCTCTCCGCAGCCTCTGACCTCCCCAGCCTCTGACCTCTCTGCAGCCTCTAACCTCCCCAGCCTCTGACCTCTCCCCAGCCTCTGACCTCCCAGCCTCTGACCTCCCCAGCCTCTGACCTCTCCGTAGCCTCTGACCTCTCTGCAGCCTCTGACCTCCCCAGCCTCTGACCTCTCCCCAGCCTCTGACCTCTCCGCAAGCCTGCAACAGTGCAACCTGAAGTTTTTATAGAGACAGACACAGAGAGAAGAACTAACTGACTGAGAGCAGCTTACTTTTCCACTACGATCCCGGAGTCTTTGGACTGGAGGCAGGCACAGGCAAGGCGTGACTGGCCCGGCCTGGTCGTTGGCTGCAACTTGAGGCCATGCAAGGACCTGCTGAGCTGCCAATGGCAGTGCTGAGGTGAGAGACCCTGACACCCCCAGCTGACCCCCACATCCCACTCCCCCAATACACCCAATTTACCTTGCCCACCCAGTAACCTCAAAATAGCCCTTAACACTGTCTGGCTGTCAGATCATGTGCTGGCCAAGGCCTGTTGGTCCTGCTCACCATGAGATGGCCGTGGGTCCTGCTGGCCATGTCCTGTGAATCCTGCTGGCCATGGCCTGGGGGTCCTGCTGGGAGCTGGCCATAGTCTGTGGGTCTTACCGGCCATGGCCTGTGGATCCATCTGGCCATCACCTGTGGCTCCTGCTGGCCTGTGGGTCCTGCTGGGAGCTGGCCATGGCCTGTGGGTCCTGCTGGGAGCTGGTCATGGCCTGTGGGTCCTGCTGGGAGTTGGCCATGGCCTCTGGGTCCTGCTGGGAGCTGGCCATGGCCTCTGGGTCCCGCTGGGACCTGGCCCACGGACCCGTGGGTCCTGCTGGGAGCTGGCCTGTGGTTCAATGGGCCACTTAACTGGATTTGCCCCCCCAGGCCTAAGGTTGCCAGCCCTCCCCTGCCTGGTTTCACCATCACATTTACATTTGTAGACATTGTGCTGCTGCAGAGCCAAAGAAATCCCACCCAATGCTCATCTTTCTCTGCAGCATTCTCTTGTGAGCCCAGGCTGCAATTTTGTCACACCTCCAGTTGGTTTGTCCTTGGTGTCCTGGGTTCACAGGAAGTGGGCTGAATGGTGCTAGCCTGGTTTCTTTGGTCTGAGTGTGGCCTTCTTCTTTCAGGCATTAGTAGTTTAAAGCCCAATTCCAGGCTTGGGTACTACCGGCTCAACTGTGCAGCGCTGGAATGGTGACCAATTAAGTAGAAGACAGTGCCAGGTGAATATAGCAGCTGAAACTGCTTTTAATTTTACAGAATTGCCAATTTTATCTTTATTGCCCAACTGGAATTAGATTTTAGACAGTGGTTACACTATTGTGTTGCAGTAATAGTAACTACTGCGTGCTTTCCCAAGAAAGGGTGAAGTTTGGTTTTGGTTGCACTGGGATGCATTGGTAGTCCATTCTAAAATGACATGCATTAAAACAATGTGAATATGTAAACCCTGTCATTGATAGTTACACTTCCTTACATAGCATTACAGTTCAATGGTATGTATTTTCTGCCAAAAAACACCCTGCTTATAAAATTTTGGATCCTTAATTCAAAGTTCCCCTTTAAACTGAAAATTTCCTCCTCTGAGACCAAATCTAGGTGGGGAGTCTTACTAAGATTTTTAGGCATAGGAGTATTAATTTATAGCTGGTCATGAGCTGCAACATCTGACTGCATACCTGTGGAAATCTATAGAGGTGATGGGTTGTTATAATCCATGGCCAGTTGCAAATGATTTCTGGTCACATGGTGCACAATTAATACTATTGACTTTAATGTCATGAGGAATGTTGCCATGTGAACTTCTGTGGTACAAACATACTGAACTAATTCCAATGTTATTATAATCTGTACCTTTAAGATCCTTTTCATAGCAATATTGGAATTTTAAGCCTTAGCCCATAGGCTTAAGAGAATAAACCAATATGTTACCCCCTTACAGACTCCAAAAAGCCTTTTTGCACATCAGGTATTCTTTCCAAAAATCTCAAAAGTTATTTAAATCAACCATTTAAAGCAAGTCTGAGGTGAGACTTATGTAGATTGTCATTGCTAACCTACTTCTGATAATGCTAGTTGTCTGGCTGTCACATTAATCCTCTAGCTACCATACATTTACTGACCTTGAACATCTACAGTATGCAAATCCAAAGGTAATGTACTGTACGCTGACGAAAATATTGAAGCCATGTAATTATTCATTTTGGAAGCTTAGCAATGGTAGTCCCCTTATACCTCTCATGACAGGTTTTCTTTACAAGAAACCTATCCTGTGAGACATTCTGAAAATGCTAATTGGTCATGGCTTTAATCATTTTTGAAATACTGACCTAAAATAAGCATGTGGTCAGAGCTCCTGAACTGCATACTTGTTCCTGGCCAGTGACTCAGAATGTACTGAAACTACTGGATTGGCATAACAGCCATCTGGTTAGCATTAGAAAAGTCAGCATTCATACTTTCTTAATACAGAATTCCTTAAGGCTGGGTTCACACTTGACCGCATTGCTGTGCAGATCACATGCGATGACTGTGCGATGCAAATTCAACCATACAAACTGTATTCCCGCATCGCACCAGTGTGAACCGGGACTTAAGACCCAACTAAACGTTCAGTATAAATCTAACTGCATTCATGCTACAACAACACAAAGGGTGTCCAAAATGTATTTTCTTAGAAAGTAGCATCAGCCTGAGTAGAAAAGCATGCTGCAGAAGGGAACACTCTTTGTGTGGAAGCAGTGCCCCATCTGCAGAGCTTCAAGATGCAATGTGGGATACAACAGCAATCCTCATGCGTTGAAGAGGGTCTTGAAAAGTGCTTCAAATTGCTTGGGTGTGAACAGAGCCTTAAACTAGGGTGACCAGACGTTCCCCGTTTCCGAGGACAGTCCCCGGATTGAGGACACTGTCCCCGGACCTAGTCTGTCCCCTATTTTGTCCCCGGCAGCGGTGGCACCAGGTGGGTGCTTGGGTGTGCTTAAGAACACCCAAAAATTATTTAAGCACCCTCCTAGCACCCCCAAAATTCAGATGCTACTACTTGCATATGTTACAATCCTCTATTGATGCCAGAAGGCTGGGGACTCTTCTTATCCTGTGAAGGGATACTGCTGCTCTGGCCGCATAAGCCGATAATGTTTAGTTAGACCTGATTTCAGAGGCTGATTGATATACAGCATCTCTGCTGCTTCCTCAGCCAATGAGAAAGCATTGTACCTGTCCCCTTCCTCAACCCGCCTGATTTGAATTCTAAGCTAAGCTGTATCATAAAGAGGTGCCAGCAGATTGATAGGAGGGGCACAGGAGAGGTGTGGAGAGAACACAGCCATCTATGGAGGATGGATTACAAGAGGCAGATGGATCA
This sequence comes from Glandirana rugosa, assembly GCA_018402905.1. Classification (NCBI taxonomy): domain Eukaryota; kingdom Metazoa; phylum Chordata; class Amphibia; order Anura; family Ranidae; genus Glandirana; species Glandirana rugosa. Next base: position 88,509 of record BLSH010093522.1, read on the forward strand.
CTTCTCAGTCTCTGCCCATGAGAAACAGCCTGTGCCAGCAATGAGAGAGCAGAGGCTGTTTTCAGTCTGTGATACAGAAAGTTAGAAGAGCAGCACCAGGACAGGATGTGTGTGTGTTCTATGCCTCCCTCCCTCCATCCATCAATCCGTCCCTTCCTCTCTCCATCCATCCAACCCTCTATCCCTCCTTCCATCCAACCATCCCTCCCTCAAACCATCCATCCCTCCCTCCATTCATCCTCATCTATCCCCCATCCATCTCTCCCTCTTTCCAACCATCCTTTCCTACATCCATCCAACCATCCCTCCCTCCATTCCTCTATCTAACCATCCCTCCATCATCCAACAATCCCTCCATCCAGCCCTATATCCATCCCTCCCTCATCCATTCATCCAACCATCCCCCCATCCATCCATCTCTTGTTCCATCCCTCTAACCATCCCTCCATCCATCCCTTCCTCCAACCATCCCTTGTTCCATCCATCCATCTATCTATCCCTCCCCCTATCCATCCATCCCTCCCTCCATCCAACCATCCCTCCATCCAGACCATCAGGCCAGGGCTCTTGCACACAGGTGGCTGAGCCCATTCAGTGTAATTGCAGCCCAGGTGCAGTGTACAGCCTGTCACTGACATGAATAGTTGTGTGCTGCTGTATTACTCTATACAGTGATCATAAACATGAGTACAGCAGCGTACAACTATGTCAGTGACAGGCTTTACATTGCTTGCAGGCTGCAATTACACTGAATGGACTCAGCCACCTGTGTGCAAGGGCCCTGAATCTCCAAAAAAATAATGTGAATTTTCTCTCTGCACTATCTTTCTCTTCTCATGTTAATGTAAATTATATTCCATATTGAGTTTGGTGGTCAGTACCATCACCAAATGCAATCTTTTTAAAAGAATCAGCTAATTTGCAACTCTGCACTCTATGTAGTGCATGCCTGAATGCTACACTCTCTACATAGCACACTCCTGAACCCTGCAGTGTGTACATAGTGTGCTCCTGAACTCTCTATGTAGCACACTCCTGATCTTTGCACTGTGTACGTAGCGCACTCCTGATCTCTGCACTGTGTACGTAGCGCACTCCTGATCTCTGCACTGTGAACGTAGCGCACTCCTGATCTCTGCACTGTGTACGTAGCGCACTCATAATCTCTGCACTGTGTACGTAGTGCACTCGTGATCTCTGCACTGTGTACATAGCGCACTCATGATCTCTGCACTGTGTAAGTAGCACACCCCTGATCTCTGCACTCTATACGTAGGGCACTCTGTACGTAGTGCACTTCTGAACTCTGTATATAGCGCACCCTTGAACTCTGCACTCTTATTGTTGCGCACACCTGAACTCTGTACATCGCGCACCTCTAAACTCTGCAGTCTGTACATCACGCACCACTGAACTCTGCACTCTGTACATCACGCACCCCTGAACTCTGCATACTGTACATCGCGCACCCCTGAACTCTGTAAAAGGTGCCAAATGTGGCAGCAGAGGGAGGGAGGAGGCAGACAAGCAGAGCCTCCACTTTGGGGTGGAGCTCCGCTTTAAGAAACAAAATGTTACTTTTGAGAGGTTTTTCAATACTTAGCATTTTTCAGGTAAGACCAAGGCCAGGGCTGAAGTATAACTACAAACATTTTGAAGTAAGTGGTGACATGACCAAATGTAAATACAAACAGGGGCTTCTCCTTCTTAGTGACATTCAACTAAATCTTCCAATGGGGATATTAGTTTTGGTGACAACCAGGGATTCCCTAACTTGAAGGGGGGGATTCCTCTCACTTCCTGTTTTGGTTATGGGATAGGAAGTGAAGGAAAATCTCCCCAATGAGACACACATGGCAACAAAAAAAAGTGACAGGGTTTATATCCCTCCCTTACTCTATCCAAATAAAGTAAAAAAGGTGCATTTAGTTCTGCTTTAAGCAGTACAACTAATTCTACCTAAACACCAGGCACCACCTGCAACAATAGTGACTGTTACATGTAGATCATCCCAGAGTCCTTGAATATAGGGTGCTTCTATCTGCAAAGGAAGCAATAGACCACAGCTGGCCTTTATCTACATATCAGAGCAGCACATTTTTAGGACTCCTTGGCACTGTAGATGGGAATTGATTGTGGCAAGCAGACACTTGGAGGTATGAGTTTCACTGGCTAAAGGGGACCTCTACAAGGGTAAAAAAATCAGGGCTGCCATTAGTGACTGAAGGAATAGGCCTTGCTCTTATGTTACTTCCATTTTATTTGTACAAGTTCCCATGATAGATTCCCCTTTTATCTGCTTTGGCTTGCATCAGCTGCCAATTACCTGGTATGTAGGGCTAAGGTCAAGTAACAGTCCGCATAAAGTTAGTGGGAAATGAGAATCAGTTTAAACTAGCCTAAACTGGTTATAACTGCTTATTTTTCTGCTGTGTTATTTTTGTAATACTGCGCATGTGCCAAGTCTCGAAAGTTCCATATGACGTGTACTGCCTTATAAAAACCGCTCCCATGCGTCACAATACAGACAAATCCAGGAACTAGCCGAGATACAGTAACCCCTTCCTTTCAGCTGGGGGCTCGTCCAGAGATCTTGGGGACCACCTTCGGTAAGTAATATTTGTCTTTTTGACGGAGATTGCATTGCCGTAGGTATGGATGTCTCCAAGACCAATTTGAATCTGAAATGCTAAAATAATATCCTTCTGTTGAGCTAAAAGTAAAACTAACTGGCCAGTTAGAGTGCTGTGGATAAGCACCGGGGAAGTCTGGGACCCGAAGTATATAGAGAAATAAGAAAAGTGATTTGATAAGCACCGGGGGAAGTCTGGGACCCCCACGTATATAGAGAAATAAGAAAAGTGCTTATATAAGCACCGGGGCTGTCTGGGACCCCCGAACATAAGTAAGAAACAAAGATAAGACCGACGGCAGTGCACATCGCAATTTTTTTACTTTCGTTTTCTCTCTCTCTGTCGCATGGAAAATGTTTTAAATGGAGAGAACTGGCTTGATTATGCCCCATATTGGTATAAGAGAGATAATAAGAAACAGAAGAAAATGTGAATAAATCATAATAAGATTTTTCAGAAATTACACGAGTGTGAGTCAGAAATAGATAGACCCACACACCCTCTCATGCCGTTCTCCAAGCCATCCTCCCCCTTGCGTCCCGAAGCCTGCCAAACTCTATCCAAGTCTCTCAAAGAAAAAAAGTATTGGGTTGTGAATTGTAGAGGTCTCAGAGCAATGAGATTTGTTTGAATATCAAAAAAAGTATTGTAAAACTGCAGTAACGTACAAGATGTGTGTATATGTTGAGCTCTTTGTGTTGTGATGAGAAATGTTGCTTTATGAAGAGGTTAAATGTATTTTGTTCTTTCTGTAGTGAATGTGATAATGTGGACAGGTAATGATAAGTGTGTCTGATTTATAACATAAGTTTCACTACTTATGTGTGAAAGTCTATGTGAGTTCAATACTGAGAGAGATGATTTGACCCCCCCTCTCCCCCTCGTTCTGTGTGTTTCTGTGTAAAAGGATGACAGGCTTCTAGCCACATTCCCTCTCTCCTTTGATTTATTTATTTATTTTCAGGTACTTCTATATCGCTGTCTGTTTGCACAGTGCTTTGTATGTATATTGTGTGTTCACAGTAAGCTTGCAATCTAATAGAGATATACTGTGTAAGGTATTTTGTGTGAGGTGCTAGGTCTGTGAAATGTAGGGCAATGTGTTACGTTTCGAACAACTATAAAATACTAGCAGGACAGGTGTTGCTCAAAAGTAAGTGATGTAAAAAATAAAAACTTTGTAAGGTAAAGGACATTTTTAAATACTTTTGTAGAAATAAAATCCTAGTTGAAATGCTTAGTTTTGCTATGTAACTCTAGCATTATTTGAAACAAAGGAAAAAATGGCTGAGTGCAGCCAACGCCCTTTAAATTCCTAAAAGGTAGCCATGATTATTAGAATTATTTAAATGTTTAGTTCTCCATTCCAGCCTATTGGGTGTGGAAAGGGAAAAGGCTCCACCGACTGATAAAAACATGGTTGTACCCTTTAATGAAAGTCATTTGAACAAGACAGTTGACTAGTAAAGACCAGGCTTAGGTCATTTTTATTTAACAGTATATGATAGGACAATAGTGAATGATCACTGGAGATGTATGTCTATATATGTATTGTCTTGATTGGTGATTGTAATGAAGTGTGATACTTTAGAATACAACACTAATGATTGTTTTATAAGTTTTTGTTAATACAGAAAGGACCACATTTATTTCTAGAAGTTTTCATGATTTGTATGGGAAGAGGTTGAAATAGAAAAATCAATGGATTTGGTGATGTATAATTTTGTGCAAAATGTTATGAACATACTATAAAGGTTATGGTGAATTATTATTGATTTAAGTGGTATTGGAAATATCATACAAGTATTGTAAAACGTGTTTTAATATGTAGTGGTTTAGGTAACTAAAAAGATAAAGTTGGAGAAGGGTATGTTTAGTACTTTTGAAGATCTTTATTTACACCAGGAAAGACATAATTGTTTTTGAATATTTTGTTAGTAATCACAACATAAGATTTCATAGTGTGAAGTAATGTTAGTGGTTAGTTCTGTTATGTATATATCTGTATGTAGAGGTCACTAGTAAGTGATAACAGGATAGTATATGACAATTTATTTTT
>BLSH010093522.1:104930-123367 GCA_018402905.1 Glandirana rugosa
ACTGTACTTCGATTAGTATCGGTTCACGCCACTTCCTACTACCGATTCATGTCATTTCCTATTACTCATGTTGGTTCATGTCAGTCCCCGCTACCGAGTCGCATGGGTTCATGTCAGTCCCCGCTACCGAGTCGCATCGGTTCATGTCAGTCCCCGGTACTGAGACGCATCGGTTCATGTCAGTCCCCGGTACCGAGTCGCATCGGTTCATGTCGGTCCCCGGTACCGAGTCGCATCGGTTCATGTCAGTCCCCGGTACCGAGTCGCATCGGTTCATGACCGTTCCTACTACCGATTTCGCGTCGGTTCATATCAGTCCCTACTACCGAGTCGCATCGGTTCATGACCATTCCTTCTACCGATTTCGCATCGGTCCATATCAGTCCCTACTACCGAGTCGCATCGGTTCATGACCATTCCTACTACCGATTCGCATCGGTTCATATCAGTTCCTACTACCGATTCGCATCGGTTCATGACTGTTCCTACTGCCGAGTCGCACCGGTTCATATCAGTTCCTACTACCGAGTCGCATCGATTCATGCCATTTCCTACTACCAATTTGCATTAATTATGTTAGTGTTCTGCCGATTCGAATCGGTTTGTGTCATGCCGCTAATTATCCTCAATTTATCTATCGATTTGCATCGGCTCTTGTTTTTTCCTACCACGGATTTGCATCGAAGCAAATCAGTTCACATGTAATTTAAGTCGACCAACCTTTTGCTAAAGCCCACTACCGTTTCGTATCGGTTCGTGATTTTTTTCCTTACTACCGATTCGTATCGATCCATGGCATCGGTTCAAGTTCCACGCCAAGCACAGTTACGGTTAGTTTGGCCACAATACACCCCCCTTGCTAATTACTATCTTCATCCTTCACCTATTTATAGGTCAATTTTGCGATCGCAGCAATTTATTAGTACAGGTTCTTGAAAGCATGCATTCGAGGACCACGTCTTGCAAATCGCTGGAAGCACAGGTACGTGTTTCTCCATACATTACAGCAAGCAGGCATTGCGATCGCTGCAAGCACGTGTTGTCATTTAAGCCCCTAGCAAACGCTGCGATCACGTAACTATACAAACTCCTTGCGATCTCTGTCAGCATGTACAAACACAAACTTCTTACAAATGCTGCAAGTATGCTTAACTAAACGCCTTGCAAATCGCTGCCAGCATGTTTGACACTCCCCACAACGCTGCAAGCATGCATTTCAAACTTGAACTTTTTGCAATCGCTGCAAACACATATTTTGTAACTCCTTGCAATCACTGCGGCATGCATCATCGCAAACCCCTCACAATCACTGCGAACACTCACTGTCAAACTCCTTACAATCGCTGCATGTGTGTATTTACGTAAATTCCTCGCAATTACTGCGGGCACGCATCAACATAATACCTCTCAATCACTGCGAGCACACATTTACATAAACTCCTCGCAACCAATGTGAGCACGCATCATCACCAATCCCTCGCAATCGCTTCGAGCAAGGACAAACACCACCCCATTACAAGCACATTCTCAGTGGCACACAATCAGCCACACACCATTTTAGTGGCACTTAATCGGCCACTCATCTCCAGTGGCATTAACATACGGGTCACTCATCGTTTTCTCTGTCATTTCTCCTTAGGTCAGTCAAGTTCAGGTCGCATCCTGCATCAGATTGGACGTTTTCCCCGAAAAAAAAAAAAAAAGGGAAAAAACCCTCCCAACGTAGGGATCGCTTCTTCATCAGGGCCACCCGCATAACACGGGTGGGACAGCCCGTATAGGGAAATAAAAGATAGAGAACTTTTTCACTCATGTCACTCCTACTACAGGTTTGATCCATACCAGGCCCTTAATGATAGAGCGTTAGTCAGGTGTAGTTCACGGGTCTTTTCTGTCACATATTCTGCAGCACTCTGTCACTAAATCTTTGATTTTACATACACCATTCGGCATACTAAGGTTGGGCGTTAGTTACTGTCACATATGTCTATGCATTACACTCTCTTTTCGGAGACCGACTCTCCACCTCACAGACAAGGTCGCTGAACATCAACTTGCTGACAGTGCAAGAGTTAAGCAGACCGAGCATGCGTCATAAATCTACAGACCGAAACATTCCTACATAGGCCGTACCAGACTCCAGCTGCTTGCCCCAGCATGCCCTGGGGCTTTAGTCCACACGTTTACCTGGCCAATCACCTCCTGGCTCACCTCGGGTGCCACGCACTTTCTTGAGTTTTCTAAATTCCCACTATACACTGTTCTATGACTGTAGAACACCTTCGGCTCTATCTATGTATGTAATTTCATTCCTGTACCTCTTTCCTCATTCTTGAATTTCTGTATCCCACTCCGTCCTTTTCCCCTCTTCCACACCCCCTTTTGACACATACCCTCTTGTTTTTTCTCAAGACCGACTTGAGTGTCACCGAAGCAGAACTCTTTTCGCCACTTCGCTGGCCTACGCTCCCCGCTCTGTGCTGTCTGTCAGCCAATTGGCCACACTGCAAACGGGTGCACAAATGTGGCCACAAGTTGCCCCTTCAACCCCCCTCCACCTCAGGATTCCACACCGGCTTCATCACTCTAACTCTCTCCACTCACAAGTGCAAAAAAACCTCCAGTCAGCAACCCTCGACAAACAAGCGATCGATACCCTGCTACAGGCCAAACTAGACAAAGGATCTGTGATCGGCCCTTTCCCCCAGTAACCTTCCAAACCCTGGAGATTCAGCCCTTTTTGGGCTTGTCAAGGGCAATTTCTCCAATAATTTTGGTTATTTTTCTGCACCTCATTCTTTGCACATTCCGAGCTTGAATTCCCTGATTCCTTCCAAGGAATTTTCCTTGAAATATACATCAGACGACGTAACTGTTCAAGCAGTCTTTTGTCGCGGAGCCTGTCACACCGAGCCCTATGTCAGTTGGTTATCCACTACCTAGGTGATTTTTCTACTCATCAAGCAACCAGACATACCACCGGTAACCTCGATAGGTTGAGAGTGGTGTTCAACAACTACAATGTTCCCATAGCCGAGCTCAAAGTGGAAGCCCAGCATAAGCCATCACCTTCTTTAGTGTCACTTTGGACACACGCGCCATGCAAGCCAGCTTGCCTCCTGGCGCACTAGCCCATATCAGGTCGGTCGTTCATGACTTTACTCTCTCGCAGGGGGTACTAGGAAACAGATGCAGACTTTGCTAGGGGCGCTCAATTTTTACAATAAGTATTATTCCTCGAGGCCACTCTTATTTTACGGCTCCTAGTTTTTCTTACTCATGTACAAGGTGCTGATCAAATCATTAGGTAAGACCCGGCAGCCATAGCCAACTTACAATTTATGCGGAACTCATCCCACATTGCTAACGGCATATTAAGGTTATCCCCACGGCATCAGCTGCATCACCACAGGTAGTCAGATGCTGCAGCCTCTACAGGCTTTGCTGCTACTTTCTGCCCATCACTGGTTCGCAGGTCCTTGGCCGCCAGAAATCTTGTTAATTCCAGGTTTCTCTGTCATCCTGACTTTTCGAGCTGTACCCAGTCATGGCAGCTGTTCAGGTCTGGGGCCACACTTGGTCAGGGCAAACCGTGGTCTTCACTAGTAACAACCAGGCTATGGCCAAAAACGTAAACAAAGGTAGCCAAGTCGCTCCCCATTCAAACCACCATTCAATATACCCGTAAGCATATCCAAGGAAAAGCAAATCGCAGTGGATGTGTGATCACATTTCAATTTTGGTTCATTTTTCAGTAGTATCCTGGAGCTGACCTAACCATGGATTGAAACGGCTAAGGGCAAACGCTTGCCCATTACGAGTACCATCTTTAGAGACATGTCTCGCACAATCCGTGTTCGAGGTTCAGCCCAGTCTAGTTATTCAAGCGACCATCTACCTATCCTACTATGTTTCTTTTTGCGGCCTAACAAATTCACCGTCAGCGGCGCTAGCAGCCAGGTATCATACAAACGCCACTTAACTAGTTTCCAAACTATTACGTCCATCACCTAGAAGTCTCCAAACCCATCAGATCAGACCCAGGGTCGACATCAGCCTCTTCCGGACTATAAACTCCTGGTGCCCAGTTGCAGTGCTTGACTAGCTACTGACTTGCCTATCCAGTGTCTCCAACTCTAGCCTGTTATTGCCTTTCCCTATCAGCCCATCAAGTGGCAACCAATTCATCAGGCACGTCAGAATCACTGTCCAACTTTGGCCTCGACCCCTGCCGGTACTCCGGTCATTCCTTCCAGATCACAAACAGCTTCAGCAGCATCTCAGCATGCAGTATCAGACCATGTGATCAATTAATTAGGCAGATTGTAGTCCAGCTGCTTGGCTAGATACATTCCAAAGCCTCAGTTGGAGATGGCACAAGCCTTCGCCAAGCTTGCTCATCGATCATTGTACCAATTAAGGACTACTTCCCTAAACTGCATATTTTTGCCCCCTTCTCTTGGCATACCGACCAGATGACCAAGGCACACCTCAGGTATATTTATGTTGTAAGTCTTGTTGAGTGTTTATGTGACCCACATCTATCTTCGGTCAGAGGGCCACGACCATAAGTAGGAAGGCCAGTGGGCTGGCCTGAATTTATGGGAGGAGCCAGAAGGGTATTTAAGCACCCTCACTCTCCATGCTCTTTGACAGTTCCAGTGCTGGATACCCTCCCTCCCATCCCCCTTTTTCAGGGCTTTTCTCAGCACATTCTTCTCCATTATTACCCATTACTTATATAGGGTATGCCCCCTTCTCTTGGCATACCGACCAGATGACCAAGGCACACCTCAGGTATATTTATGTTGTGAGTCTTGTTGCGTAATTATGTGACCCACATCTATCTTTGGTCAGAGGGCCACGACCATAAATATGCATATGCACAGAAGTCAGGTTTCAAGAAATGTTGGATTTGTAGTAAGCTTCACCCTAGTACCGCTAGAATACCTTTACTTGCTGTTCCCTTGAATATCACCCCCATGCTTAATGGAATCCCTCTTCTCTTACTAACCAATGTAAGTACTCATTATAACAGTAGCTATAATCATCCTTCTGATTTATGTGCTCTGCAAATTATTCATGCTATGTATAACCAAATGTACTAACACAAATAATGCGCCACACCATAGTTACATGTTATATCTGGAGAAGCGGGGAGAGAAAAATAGATTAGGTGATATTAAATAGTGAACCCTAAGTGAGATGCTTTGGAAGAAGTCATGTGAATGACTTAAGAGGGGATTGAAGGAATAGGCCTTGCTGTTATGTTACTTCCATTTTATTTGTACAAGTTCCCATGATAGATTCCCCTTTTATCTGCTTTGGCTTGCACCAGCTGCCAATGCCCTGGTATGTAGGGCTAAGGTCAAGTAACAGTCCGCATAAAGTTAGTGGGAAACAAGAATCAGTTTAAACTAGCCTAAACCGGTTATAACTGCTTATTTTTCTGCTGTGTCATTTTTTATACTGCGCATGTGTCAAGTCTCGAAAGTTCCATATGATGTGTACTGCCTTATAAAAAACGCTCCCATGCGTCACAATACAGACAATTCCCTGATTGACTATGCTGAGTGTGTGTATTTCTTCATTATCTACGGAATTGTCTCCAGACATGTCTGTTGATCACTGAGGTACCTGTCCGAGGTCCAGGAGCTAGCCGAGGATACAGTAACCCCTTCCTTGCAGTGACCTCCTTCAAATAAAATTGCCTGGATGCAATGTAACAAGTATGCAGATAAGAACTCCAGATCTGCATCCTGGTTCCAGGTTTATTGCCTCAGAAGGCACTAAAGTCATTGGATTAAAATATAACTAAAGGCAAATCTTTTTTTTTTTTTTTTTCAGTTTTGGATATAGTGGAGATTGATTAGAACAGTGGATCTCAACTACAGGTGTGCGCAGCCTATTGCATAGAGATAGGTGTCAGTAGTTTATGTTTATTTTTACAATTTTGTTTTTTTATTATTTTTTACAATTTTATATTTTATTTTAATTTTTTCCATTTTTTTATAGGATCCCTGCTGTCTCACTTTCGAGACAGAGAAAGAGACTGAGGACAGAGATTCCCCAGTCCCTTTCTCTGCAGCCAGGCAGCAGGGGGAATCTGCACAGTACAGGGTGATTAGGGTGTGCCCAGGCACACCTGCCACCCTATGTGCGCATGCCTATGTTCTCAACCTTGTCCTCAAGTACCCCCAACAGGCCCTGTTTGCAGGTTTTCCTTTATCTTGCACAGGTGCTTTAAATCAGAGTCAATGACTTGGTATTTTGAACAGCTGTTTTATCTAAGAGAAGTTCCCAAAACATTGGCTGTTGGGAGTACTTGAGGACAGGGTTCAGAACCACTGGATTAGAACACCTGTCAGTATTTATTGCTGTCTTTGCCCCTGTTAATGAGATTCAGCCTCTCAGTTTGACCTGTTTAAGATTATCATTGAACGTAAAAGAAAATCCCAAACTTAGGGTTCTCCCCAGAAAAGTAATAGAGGGGAAATCTTTGAATGGGGGCACTTGTTCTGGTGACCTCGGGGTCACCAAGGAATTCCCTAAATTTGGAAGGATTTCCCCTCACTTTCTGTGTGGCAAGGTTGTCTAACAAGGGGGGTCGCAGCTGCTCATACACCTCAATCATGCGTCCAACCCACTCAATTGAGACGGATAGGATGGTGACCAATAACTGGTCTTCCAACTAATATTGATAGCTAAATTCAGTCCCTAAGGTCTTCAGTTGGGTGTATATCTGCATGTTGGGTGTTCATTGGCATATTCAGTTCATAACCATGGACCTTGCAGTTTGAGTATTGTCCTAGGTCCTAAAGTGCAATTATAGTGTAGTGAGAGAGAACCAACTCTGGCAGGTGTGGCAGAGTAGGGCACCGTGTAGTGCTCATAGACCGTTCAGTCGTTCCCCACCTAGTATCCCGGGGCGGGCTGAGGAGCGCGATATTAATAAGGGAAAAGAGCTATTTCCATACACTGGACTGAATATGGGGTCACTAGAAGAGCTAGGGTTGGCTTTGGTATGGGGGGATTGTGAATCCTCTCACCACCTCCGCTGAATGGCTGTCCTCCTGCTCATTGACATCACCAAGGTGAAACCGCTCTCCTCACAATTCATGAAGTCCCGCACCACTCCGTCACTCAGCCCCATGTCTGCTCAGGATACCTCACACCCTTCTACCCTCTGTTCACTTCCGCCAGTCAGCTGCGTTCCCGACCTACGTCATGTGCGTGATGACGCACCTCTGATGGTTTTTGCTAGCCAATGGATGCTAACTTCAAACTTTCACCTTGGTGGTGTCAATGAGCAGGAGGACGGCAGTGCAGCGGAGGTGGTGACAGGATTCACAACCCCCCCTTAACTATTTTACCAAAGCCAACCAATTTTATTTAATTTTTTCTCTCAGTGGAGACTTTCCTACTTTGGCTTGGAAGATTTCCTGTGCTAATGGTGCTACCTCCATCTGAAATACCCCAGGATATCTCCCATTGACTGACTTTAATTCTCCATTTGATGTATGTGTCTCTGGAGCTTCTCTTATGAAATTTAATGATTCTGTAAGTAACCTATCTCTATTGTATGGATCCCCATGCATCTTTACTTATTCCCATAAGGATCTCTTTCTCCATCTGTTTGGTCCTCATTTATGCTAAAATCCTTCCATCATACGTTGTTTTAGATTTTCAGACTCCCCAAGCTGATTTTGGGACTTTTTGATGACGATATCACTGTACATGGGCATCTCCATTAACAACTTGTAGTGGTTGCACACTCTGCAGTCTCTGCACAGGATTCTTGGGCTATTTCTCCATCAAGCTTTCCGTGGTTTCCCAGACAGTGGAATCTTTCTCTCTCTCTATATATATAAACATAGAAGGTGAGTCTTCTGTGAATATTTAACTTTATTGGACCAATATGTGTAATATGGGATTCAGTGATAACAATATTCAGCTATAATGAGCAATAATGTGTATGTGCTCTTGTTTTATAATGAACTTGAATGCGTTATATAATGGATTCATGATATTTCAGCCATGTTTTGCAATGATTGATTTTTTTCTGTCTCTATACTTGTTTAGAACATTTGAAAAGCCTTCTTGTTCCTGGCAAAGCATATCATGAAACATGTTGAACTAACAGGCACCATGACAAGCCGTTCTATGTCAACAATAGATTTTTTAGTTGGTAACGCTTGCAGTTGTTATCATGTGGAAAGAGAAAAGTATAAAACACTTCTATGATTTTAATGTATTTAAATAAAGCATTTCTACTTTTCTATATCTGTATTTTGTTTGAATTATTGTGGCACCATAAAAATCCCCTTTTTTCAGTCCTATTTTTTCTATATCATAGTCTGGGATGAAGGTACCTTAGGCCCATTGAAATATCGCACCATTTTATACCTTCTATTCAAGCGTTTCGTGCACTCAAGTACTGTGCACTATTCAATTAACCAAAATTTAATTGCATGTGTTGCAGTTTGTATCTTTCAAGTCCATTGAGATGTCGGGCTATTGTGGGGAAACCTTTGAGGGGCTAATGGATCCGGTGTTATTTACTGGCAAAACATGGGAAATTTACTGGCGGAGCACATTTTTTACTGACAACCTGAAAAATAACAGAACTCCTATTAAAATCTAAGACAAATGATATTTAAACGCAACATGGAAACACTGACAATACACATATCAAGTAATTTGCCTGGTTTACCCTTAAAAAGTTAGCACAGCATTGCAAATTATCTGACCCTGCTATTTATAGACAGCTGTAAAAATCACTGATTTTTACAAACTGCCAGCAAACTTACTGGCGGTTGGCAAACCTGAATGGATCGTATCCATCAATCTCAGAGTAAAACTCTGGGGGGAAAGAATACGGATCAGTTTTTTGTCAAATGTTTATTAGAAAGAAAGTCCCGCCTTTTCTGGAACAGGCGCTACTTTCATAAATACATTGAGGAGGAAATTTCTCTTTGGGGCCTACGAATTCAGATTTTTCTGAATATTAGAAAGGTGGAACGTGACCTGAAAAAGGATTAGGAAGAAAACTTACAATCTTGCTCTTTCAAAATGATGAGTTTATTATGTAATCAGTATACTAATGAATTAAAGACAGTTGATCTAGATCGAGAAACTATACAATGAAATTACTCAAATCAAATCAGGTAAAACCTTTGGTGAGCATGAGAATGGCCTCAAAAGCCACCTAGAAACTTTTTTAGCAAATACCCTTAGTACAAAAGAAAAAAAGTTTCTTAGAGACAAGTTGGCATATGAGTCCAGCCTGGCTTATAAGTAGCCAGGCTGGACTCTCTTGGTTAGAAATGGTAATAAAAATGTATTGTCCACTCAACCTATGGTAAACGATCCCACTGATTCTGATGCTTCTTCTTTTTCCTCTGCAGCTTCATCTCAGGTTTCCACCAATTGGAGTAAACAGTCAACTCATCTTTCACAAAAACGGAAGAGTGAAGTAGTGGGCATCTGCTCATCGGCACCGAAACGCACCAACTCCCATTGCTCTCGTCACTCCCACTTTTTCCAATTCGGATCACCTATCAATGCGAGCTCTCAATGAACCACATTCCATGGACACTCCTTCACTAGGCACTATGGCATCTAACGCACTCTCACATTCCAAGGTAATGCACCCATCACCAACCCCATTTCGGGGGACTTTCGTCCGGCACCGTTATTCACTCCCTTAGTGGATTCCAAGATGGTGCCTGTAGCAGAGGGAGCCATCCCCAAACAAAAACCAAACAAATAGCCAAACACTTTGATTTGTCGGATGCCCAGATCCAGGTTTTAAGCCTGGGGTTATCTTTTTGTCTGGAGCAAAAAATGTATTCCTTTGACTTAGTCAAGGATATTCATTTATTTGCCCGTTGGCTAATGTTTAGTCCTTTATGACAACGACTCAAAAAAACACACAAAACTCTCTTAATAACCCTTTATGGCAAGGTTTTTCCATGAATGACATCAAGGCTTTGGAGGACCTCCTGGAGCTGTGGGAGGAGGGAGACATGGACAAAAGCCCCTCTCCCTCCTCCCAGGCAGCCATGCCTAGTGCCGTTGATGATTCCTCTGATTCTTCCAGGGGGGAATCTCTGGTGCTTTCCTCCTCCTCACACCTTTAAGCCCAAACCCCGGACATTCCCACTTCTGCAGGGAAATCCCAATATTTGAGCTTTCACGCAACAAGCAATTAAAGAAATTGAATGCACCAATTGGAGCTTCAGAGAGCCTTCCAACTTGACTCCTCAACAAGTGGAAGCCTTACCATCCTTGAAACAAAATAACCAGCTAATCAGTAAACCATCTGATAAGGGTGGAAATATCGTAGTAATGAGTTCTGGACAATACAAAGCCATGGTCAATATAATTCTAAAGAACAAAGACTGGTATAGACGAGTCTCCGCATCTTTTGTCGAAGCCACTCGAGTTACATTTCAGGGCTTGACTGCTAGGGCCTAAAATAAAGGGGTGATTGAAAAAGTTCCTGAATGTCTCTAACCTCAGGACTCCCATCCTGTATGCCCTACCAAAGGTCCATAAGATCTTGGAACGACCTCCAGGCAGGCCTATTGTGTCTGGCAATGGATGCCTTATGGAAGCAGTCAGTCAACTGGTGGACAGTTACTTACACCCACATTTGCTGACACTCCCTTCTTATGTGCAGGACACCATTGATCTGCTGAGATCTTTGGATGGCATTACTGTGCCAGTTGAGGCCTGGTTGGTAGCTGTCGATGTAGAGGCCTTCTACAACTCCATCCCCCATTATCTCAGGGTTGGGGTTGTGGGGGGCTTCATCTCACAGAGAAACACATCAGCAGAGCCATATAACAAATTAATCTTGGAACTTCTAGATTTCATCCTCACTCACAATATTTTCATGTTTCAACAATCCCACTACCTCCAGATAAAGGGGGTGGCTATGGGGAACAAGTGTGACCCCTCCTATGCCAACCTGTATCTGGGGGGATGGGAAAAAGGAGTTATTTTCAAAGATGCCTATCAGAGTTACACAGACAAAATCTTAATTTGGAAACAATATATCAATGACATTTTTTGATATGGACTGGCACCAGAGAGGAATTGGATGGGTTCATCAATTCCTTAGATAATAAGATTTCAATTTGAAATTTACCTTTAAATGTCATCAACATTTAATTGATTTTCTAGACATAAGTATCTATGTTAACAATGACTTAAGCTTAGGCTCTATGTTATATAGAAAGCCATCTTCAGGCAATACTCTTTTACATGCGAGGAGCTCAAACCCTACCTCCCTGGTACACAGTATACCATACAGTCAATACCTCAGGATCAAAAGGAACTGCACCCAGTCAGGAGACTTTGAGAGAGAAGCTAGGGCTCTCCAACCCCACCTGCTTGATCGCGAGTACAGTATCTCCTGCCTCAAAAAAGCATATCAACGAGCCAAATTGCAGGACAGAGATAGTCTTGTGCACTCTAAGCCTCAGAAACCACTAGACTCATTACTAACTATTCCGGACAGCGCTACAAGGTCAGACATATAGTACAGAAATATTGGCATTTGCTGACAGCTGATTCTACTGTATCCAAATATGTCCATTCCCATCCAGAGATCACCTTTTGGAGGTCTCAATTTCTCAAAGACCAATTGGTTCATAATCATTACACTCATCAAACCCCATTGAATAAAAAACGGGGAACAGCTCACTGCGGTGGGTGCAACTTCTGAACCTATGTGTCCCATACCAATACTGTTCAATTACCATATGGCCGACTTTGGAAACCCCACTTTTTTGTCACCTGCCAAACCACTGGCATTGTTTATCTTATGCAGGGCCAGTGTGGTGCATTTTATGTGGGGAAAACAAAAAGACCCTTCTTTCACCGCATTAGGGACCATATCTCCCTGATTTCTAAGAAAAGAATGGAGACCCCTATCAGTAGGAATAGTGGCCTTCACCATGGCTTCGATCTGTCCAGGATGCACTTTGTTGCCCTAGACCATGTCCCCGCACATAAATGAGGAGGGGATGTTGACAGCAGGCTTTTGCAGATTGAGGTGAGGTGGATCTATCAATTGTCTGCCACTAAATATCCGGGCCTCAATGACGCTATGAGTTTTAAACATTTCCTATGAATACATTCTTATGGGAAGGACTATCGATAAAGAATTTTTTTTTTTTGGTTTATTGACGCTCCCTTCACTGCCCTCATCCTCTGCCCGATCATGGCCTCCTCTTAACTCTCTCTGTGATGGCCCATCCATTTCATATCATGTGACTTTGGATGTTTATTATTGTTATTTTTTATCTCTGCATACTATGTAATGTCACTGCATCCTATACATTTGGTCCGAACGTAATTCATTATAATTAAATCTTTTTTGATTTTCTTTAGGGTTCCTCTATCTGGGGATCCAGGGAATGTCATGGTGGAGCTCATGCCTTTCCTTTTTGAGTCTGTATGGACACATAGGGGTGTTCCTTCCTGTGGTGGTCCAGTCATGTTCCCCCTTCTCCTCGGTGGACCCCCTTCTGACTACTCGGAATTATTGATCCGCTTTAGGCCACGGATTTTTGTTTTTATGTTTTTTGTCCCTCCCTCTCTTTTGTTGCCTATATTCATCTCTAGTGGTCATTATTCCCTTGCGGCGCCTGTGGGATTTCAGGCTCCTCCCATGTATGGGAGGTACCTTTAGCTTTCCCATTTTTTGAGGGCAGGTTGGGGTGATTCATCATCCTATCACCCCTCTCCCTCCAGGGGTCTGGTCATGTCTGCTGGCCTTCATGGCCGGCCGATGTAACGGGCCCTTCTTAGCCTCCATATCACCGCTTTGCCCTTCTCTTGGGGATCATTCCTCTTGTTTGAGGATTTCCCAAGATGGAGGATTCAGACTCCTCGCGCCGGCGCGTGACGTCATTACGTTTTTTGACATGCACGGTAGTTCCTTGATCATCCACAATCAGCCGGTGACGTCAGACGCCGGCTGATTGGAGTGTGCTCCATAAGTGGTAGCTGTGAGCAGAGTGCTCACAGCACCTGATACAGGGGGAACTCTGAGGACACTCTGGGAGGCTTTTGAGGTAATGTGGTTTCATCTTTTTTATTGGTTTTATAGTCATAATAAAACATATCGATAAAAGTGATAACATGTCAGTAAAATACAAACAAGTCATGGGAGTCTGATTATATCAGTGCTTGCAACTGTGGGTAATGCATAGCAAGAACACAAGTATCAAGAATAAGCAGGCCACATACCCGTGAGATAGGAAGACATCCCTCATTTCCATAATACAATTAAGATCGAACAAGGTACAAAAACGTGAGTCTTAATAGTGAGGGGGAGACCAAAACCTATAGCTATGTATTAGGGTGTGGTGTGAACAAATATAATCCTATAGAAACAGTACCACTGAAAGTATTTTGACAGGTCAAAAAAATTAGCATATCCAGCGGCAGCCAGAAAAAAAATAAAAAAACAATTTTTACTATGATTGATATTAAAAATAAAAATAAAGAGAAAGGAGGAAAGGCCATGAATATCTATAGAGACAGCAGAAGATAACATGAGCTGATGAGAGGATCCCGGAGTAACCCAACAGGTTAAAGCAAGGTAGAGGTAAACGTCTCAAAGGTAGATAAATTCCGGAAATGATTCCAGACAGTCCAGGTTAGATTATGAGAGTCGAATTTATCTTCATCCCATGCTATCATATCTTCCAAATATTCAATTTGATTCATTTCACAAGCCCAAGCGGCTAAGATCGGTGGGTCAGGTTGGCGTCATCTGGCAATAACAGGCCGAGCTGCGGTCAAGAAAAATCTAATCAGACTCTTTTTAATCTGTTTATAGGAGCCCGGCATTAAGGATAGAACTGTGAGCTGGGGTTGGTTGGGGAGGGTATCACCCACCAAATCAGCATACAATTGCAAAATCTTTTCCCAAAAAGGGGCAAGACGTGGGCAAGTGCCCCAGATGTGAGTCATAGTTCCAGAATCCTGTAAACAGCGCCAACATAGGTCAGGAATGGTAGGGTCAATTTTATGAAGAATGGAGGGACAGCGATACCACCTGGAGAGTATACGATAATTGTGTTCTTGGGCAATGGACGATGCTGAAAGCTTGTAAGAGAGTATATTTTAGGCCACTCCATTTAATCTGCCGGTATATTTAATTCCTGTTCCCGTTTGGATTGATATAAGGGAGTTTGGATAGGACTCCCGCAGTAGGATTTGATATAGCAGGGAAAGCGGGTGATCAGGTCTGGAGAACTGGGAGAGCAACGACTCAATTCTGTAGTTGGTCTAATCAGGGTATTCAAGGAAGAGTACTGATTAAGGAAATGTTGCAGCTGAGTATATTCCAGCCAAGCACTCTGTGGGTTGCGACAACAGGGAGGATTCAGGAAAGCGGGATCAGTATTCCATCACATAAGACATGACACAGTAGAGGGTTATCATGTTTCCGCCAAGAAAGAAATGTAATCTAGAAAGGGTTGGGGTAAAAGAAGCATTGACGAACAAGGGGGTCAGGGGGCTCAGTCTCGATGACAGCAGTCCCCTATGCAAGTATCGGTCCCATATACGTAAGGTAGCACTAGTAAGGGTCGGTAGAAGGTCCTTCGAGGGCCTATGAATAGGTTCTTTCCATAGTAAAGAAGTGATGTCAGGAGAAAGTAGGGTGTTCCTCAATCTGAGTCCACAATTTAGACGATCTACTATGGTACCAGTCCAGAATGTGAAGTAGGACGCCGCTTGAGAGTACAGGGAAATGTGAGGCAATGCCACCCCTCCTCGGCCCATGGGTAAAGAGATGGTGGATTGGCCAATCCCCGGTTTGGTATTTCGCCAGATGTATGAATGAATGGTTTTGTGAATAGAGCAAAAACGCTGGCGGTGGAGGAAAGGGAACGGCTTGAAATGTATATAAGAGTTTGGGTAAAACATCCATTTTGATTAGGTTTACACGGCCAAACCATGAAATGTGGGGTTTATCATAAGAGGTAAGGCAATCCCGAATAGTGCATAACAGAGGGGTATAGTTAAGGTCTGTCAGGGCAGATAGATCATTTGGGATTTGAACACCTAAATATTTTATGGCTTTGCATTGCCATTTAAACGTAAAGTTGCTTTTAAGTCTAAATACATCAAGGTGGGGTAAGGAGATATTCAGGGCCTCAGTCTTATCAAAATTCACTTTAAAATTTCTTACCACACCAAACTCCTGAAATGCTCTAATTATAGAGGGGATAGAGATGTGGGGGCTAGTTACATATAACAAGAGGTCGTCCGCATAGAGCGAAAGTTTGAAGTGACTTTGACCTATCGAGAGACCCTTAATGTTGGGGTCTTGTCATAAAGCAATGGTGAGGTGCTTCATGGATAAAACATAGAGCAGTGGGGAAAGAGGGCACCCCTGTCGAGTACCATTGTGAATCCAAATAGGATCTGAGAGGAGGCCATTGGAGCGGACTCTTGCAGATGGGCGTTCATAAATGGCTAATATTTTATGAAGCAAGTTCGGGCCAAGGCCTATCTGTCGCAATGTATGTTCAAAAAATATCCAGTTAACCCGGTCAAATGCCTTTTCGGCATCCACTGAGAGTAGACATGCAGGGAGATGGCATCTTTGGGCATATTCCATTAGAAGTATTGTCTTAAGGGTATTATCCCGGGCTTCCCGTTCTGGAACAAAGCCCACTTGATCAAGGTGGATCAGGTCTGGTAAGAGGGGCGTGAGGCGGGTAACCATCAATTTAGAGCAGGGATATGCAATTAGTGGACCTCCAGCTGTTGCAAAACTACAAGTCCCATCATGCCTCTGCCTCTGGATAACATGCTTGTAGCTGTCAGAGTCTTGCTATGCCTCATGGGACTTGTAGTACTGCAACAGTTGGAGGTCCGCTAATTGCATAACCCTGGTTTAGAGTATAGACGTATATCTATATTTGTTAGGGAAATAGGACTATAACTCCCACATAGTGTGGAGTCCTTGCATGGCTTGGGTATAACCGTAATGTGGGCTTCTAAGGCCTGTGGTGGGAAAGGAGAATCTCATGAAATGGCGTTGTATGTTTTAAGGCGGAATGGGGTAAGGGAGGCACAAAGGTTCTTGTAGAAGTGAGCGGTATAGCCATCAGGGCCTGGGCTTTTATTATTCTTCAGAGAAGAGATTGCAATAGCAACGTCCTCCTCCAAAAAGGGCCGTTTAAGGTCCCGAACAGTTGAGTCAGGAAGAGTGGGGAGAGCAGTCTCAGTAATATATCGAAGGACGCGAGAGTTACATGTCTCTGGTGACATGTTAGGAGGGCATGAAGGCAAATTATATATTGTAAATCGTTATAAAACACACAAAATAGGTCACTGATTTCTTTGGGGTGATGAGTAATCTTATCTGGCAGGCCTTTTAGCTTTGGAATAGAAGTAAGTCCATTTCTAGCATGTAGGGCCCTAGTCAGCAATCTGCCAGGTTTATTAGCATGCACATAGCACATTTTGCGCATCTTATCCTTGAGAGATCAAGTTTTCTGATCAAGTAGCTGTAAGAGTTGAAGACGAGCATCAAAAAGCTGGATCAAAGTACTCGGGGACAGATTCCGTTTGTGAGCCTTGTCCAGCATGGAGATAAGTAGTGACAAGTCTGTGATTTGAGCAGCACGTTCCCACTTAAGGCGCAATCCGTGTTTAATAAAGACCCCGTGCAGCACACATTTCAGCATCTCTCACTGAATAGGAGCAGAGGTATCATCATTTTGATGGTCCAGAAGGAAGTTGGATACGGTCGATCTAATGTCAGTCATGCAGGGTTCGTCCCTAAGTAAAGAGTCATTGAACCTCCAAGTCCATTTCTGAGAGGAAAGGTCTGGCAAGGAAAGGGACAAATATACCGGAGCGTGGTCCGATCACAAGATATTCCCAATGCTACTTTGCGGGCAGAAGATCAGGGCAAAATAACTCAGGAAGTAATCAATGCAAGAGTACGAACAGTGAGCTGTGGAGTAGAATGAGTAATCCCTAACCATAGGATGGGAAAGTCGCCAAACATCCCAAAATGTTTTCAGACGATTAGTTTGTGAATAAGAAAAGATATATCTAGCATGGGGTCAAGGACGCAACTAAAGTCTCCAGCAAGGAGAATAACCCCTTCAGCAAAGTCCATTAATTTATGGAGGTATTTCAGAGTTTAATTGATTTGATCCTGGTTAGGGATATACTTAGTAGCTAGGGTATAAATCTTACCATTGGTGGTAGGCTTCAAAAAGAGGTATCTACCCTCTTGGTCACCACAGACATCCAACATGTGGTATGTCATGGAATTATGAAATGCAATTGCTACTCCTCTTGATTTTGAGTGAGCGTAGGTACTGCGGTACCAGTTCGGGTAGTACCTATTTCGAAGAGTGGGAGTGTGATCAGTGCGAAAGTGTGTTTCTTGAAAAAAAACGCAATATCAACCTTGGACTTATGAAAATCATATAAGATTTGCGATCTTTTAGATGGTTTGTTTAAACCTCGCACATTGAAAGAGCAAAGTGTAAGGGAGGTATCCCCTTGGGATCCATTCATGGCACAGGACAAGAGAGAACAAACACACAAAACAAAATGGGGGAAGGGGGGGGAGATATGAGTACGCTCAAGAGAAAAGGTGGGGATGGGTCCACCAAATAGTAAAAGAAAAATAGCAAAAGAAGAGGAGGGAGCTGCACCTAGGATAGAGCCTAGAAGGAGCGGCTATAACAGCCAACAGAGACACTTCTGTCCCACTGGAAGGACAAACAGGGTCTTCTCAAACTATCGGGGGGTGAAACCAATTGTGGACAGCTGCAACTGAGCTGCACCCGCCAATGCCATAGGTAGTAATAAAGCATAGGAACCAGT
Organism: Glandirana rugosa; assembly: GCA_018402905.1. Lineage (NCBI taxonomy): Eukaryota > Metazoa > Chordata > Amphibia > Anura > Ranidae > Glandirana > Glandirana rugosa. Next base: position 122,814 of record BLSH010093522.1, read on the forward strand.
TGAAGCATAGTATTTAGCTAAACCCAGAGAAGAAATAAACAGGTCATCAAAACAGTAGTAGAACATACCGAAAAAAAACGGCTACTTTATCCCTAGTCCTGTATATAGGACTGCATAATACCATTAACATAGTTAATCATACAGTATCCCAGAGAAGGGGAGGGTGGGAGAGAGGGAGGAAGGGGAAGGGGGTCAGAGGGGCAAGAGGAGAGGGAGTGGGCGAGGACTAAGTGAAAGGGAGGAGCAGGAAGTGAGAACTCTCAAAAAAGCACTCCAAAGGCATAAATATACATTATATTTACATTTAGAGTTCAAGACATATCAAGGTAGTAATAATGTCAGCATAGCAACTGAGTAAGAGAACTTTAGCATAAACCACAAACAATGGTGATCGGGCATACAAAAACTGTAGAGATCCTACAACCCTCAAAAGTCCAACAGGAAGTAGAAAGACAAAGGGGAGAAGTTCAAAACATATTGGCTCCCTCCGCAGAGGGCAAGGGGCAAAAACAAAGATGTTCCCCAGGTTGTTAAAAAAAGATAATAAGGGAGGG
>BLSH010093522.1:168304-183592 GCA_018402905.1 Glandirana rugosa
TGGGTGATCTCGGGTCACTGATCCATACGGACAGGTTCCCGGACCGGGCTGGCCAGGCCCTTGGACAGGCATACCTAGTCACTGGGCTCTAGTGGGTTTTAGCCACTGGCCGCCCGCAAGGAACGGGCGCTATGCGGTGGGCACCCCGAAGGGCGTTCGCATAGTGTCGGCCGGACTGGGGAAAGATTTGGATTCTAGATATCCTCTATACCACCAGCCAGCTTCTTGATAGCAGTCTTCATCAGATGAATCTTCAGGAGACCGCAGCTCCCAAAGGGAACCAGGTCTACTCCTTGCACTAGGCAAAAGAAAACTGATGTGCTATGCAGAGCAGGGGGATTATATGCTGAGGTGAGGACGGCCCCCTGGGAGGGTCCAACCTACGCTTTTGTTTGTTTTTGCCTAGTCTACTCCTAGTAGGATGAGCATAACCCCATGTGTCATAAGAAGGCTGTGTCTGTCAGTGAACGGAAGAGAAATATATACACTTGCATGACGATTAATCTCCAGGACCCAGCTGGATTTCGTTACAGCACCCTATTACGTCGTACTTGTAGTGGTATATCTTTAGTCCCTTCTCTCTCAGAGGGGCTAGGACAGATATCAGCACCTTCGTAAACACCCGAGGGGAGTTGCACAGGTGGATGTATCTGTTAAGCCTCTTTAAGTCTATAACTGGCCTCCAACCACCTGTCTTTTTCAGTACTAGGAGCAGGGTGGAATAAAACCCTGTAAATCGCTCCGATGAGGGCACGGGAATTGCTGCCTTTTGGAGTTGTATGAACTGGTTTAAGGCCAGTCTCTTCTGTGGGGAGGCTGGTGTCTCTGTTCTTATGAAGGAAGTTTGAGGAGGCTGGTGGGAGAAGGTTCAAAAGTGCCCATATTGAACTGTGGCCAGAACCCATGGTTTTTGGCATCTGACGGCCCACGCCAGAAGGAAATGCTTTAACTGAGCCCCCACCTGGGGTGACTCGGTTCTTCTGACGTCAAAAGGACTTTGCCCCGTCCTGGGGAGTGGTGAGGGCCTTATTTCTTCTGGCCCCTAAGAAAGATGCCTGAGTGCCTCTCCAATACCTCTTGTTGTCTCTAGACTGCCGTGACTGCCTGAAGTCTCTGGAGCTTGACTGTCGATACCTTGATAAATAGGCTCTTGTCTTCCGAATTTCCTATCCTGGGGAATCAAGCCGGACTTCCCTCCTGTTACTCGGGAGATAGCCTTGTCCAGCTTGCCCCCGAACAAGGATTTTCCATCAAATGGAATCCTGCACCAACTTTGTTTTGACGCCAGATCAGCTGTCCAAAGCTTCAGCCATAAGGCCTGCTTAGTCATCACTGAATGCAGCATTGAGTTGGCCAAACATCGAATCGTTACAATGACGTCCTCCCCTACAAAATCTGCCACCAACTTGAGTTCTTCTAAGTCTTTGATTATGTCGTCTTTGGGAACCTCTTGGCGTATGGCCGCCTCCACATTCCATACCCTGATAGCGTTGGAAACAGAATTTAATGCGATGGCCGGTCTAGAGGCCGCCCCAGCAGCTAAGTAGCTCTTTTTGAGGTCCAGATCAATTCTTCTATCTAGGGCAGGGGAAGGCAACCTTCGGCCCTCCAGCTGTTGTGAAACTACATTTCCCATGAGGCATTGCAAGGCTGGCAGTTACAATCACTCCCAGAGGCATGATGGGACTTGTAGTTCTGCAACAGCTGGAGGGCCGCAGGTTGCCTACCCATGATCTAGGGGGTCTTTAAATGATGAGGAATCCTCCATAGGCAGAATTACATTTTTCGCTAAGTGTGCCACTGCCGCATCCACCACCGGCGTCGAGCTAAAGAACTGTGTATCCCTATCTGCTAATGGATACAACTTGGTTAATCGGGCTAAGGAAAACTTCTTGTCCGTCTTGCTCCATTCATCTTCTATAACTTCCCTAAGCTCTCCCATTAACGGGAAGACGATCTGTTTTCTCTTAAGCAATGTAAAATACGTTTTTGACATTGTCGGTTGTTTCTACAGGGTCTTCCCAGGCAATAGCATCTTTTACAGCCTGAATGAATGGTTGCACTAGATGAAAACTGAATCCCGAAGGTTCCATGTCCTCTAAAGATTCCTCAAATGAATGTTCCGGTGGCCGATCTTTGGCTAACTGCCCTGAAGGAGGTAAAGGGGTACTGAGGGACCTGGGATACTGGGTTCTATATCCTGTACTTCAGGCCCTTGTGGAACTGGCTGCACGGGGACTAACACCGAGAGCTCTGAAAATGAGTCCTTCATGGTCTGTTTAAGTAGATTGACCACCTGTTGACTCTCCAGTTCCCTGTTTGCCGCATAATCCCTGAGACAGTCCTTACAGACCAATTTATCAGAGAGTGGAACAGCGCCACATGCCCAGCACTTCTTTCTTGATGATCAGCCTGGGGGAAATGGAGAGTAACACTTTCTCCGAGATCTTGACCTTTGTGACGACCTATGCAAACCACAAAGGTGCACCGCTCAAAACACAGAGCACAAAAAAATTCAGTTCATTATAAAAGTATGCACACCTGTGTCAGGTGCTCAGGTTCAGGATGTTCCTCCTCATCCGATAGTCCAAATTATATACAGCAAAAAGAACCGGCACACTGAAGTACGATATCCAATGAATTTATTCCATGCCCATAAAAATGCAGCACAAGCAGACGCATTTCGGCTTGTAGCCTTGTTCACAGCAAGGCTGTGAACAAGGCTACAAGCCGAAACGCGTCTGCGTGTGCTGCATTTTTATGGGCATGGAATAAATTAATTGGATATCGTACTTCAGTGTGCTGGTTCTTTTTGCTGTATATAATTCTGACGACCTATGCCTTGAGGAACGTGACATCCGCTCTGGACTATAGTCGTCACAATGTTTTGAAGACTTTTTGGATCGTTTGGAAGGAATAGGGCTGCAATAGACAAAGCCTGCTTGTCAGTGGAGCACTCTTTTTTTTTCCTCACATACAGATGGTCCCATACCTATAGGATGTGCAAGGATCTTGGCTTTGTGATGAATGACTGGCAAAAAAAAAAAAGGCCTGGAGGATCAGCTGCAAGATGATAGAAGGGATAAAGAGTGGAGAACTCAAAGAAAATAATACCACAGGCTTAAATAAAGTAAATAAGAAAATTACCTGTTGCTGCAGCTGCACACAAGAAGACCTACAGGACACATCTGGTCATTTAAGGCAGCCCTGAGCTGTAATGGAACCAAACTTTTAAATGCCACCAGAGTGGGTGGGTGAACTGCCTGAACCGCCAATCCTCTGGCAAGAATTATTCCAAGGGAACCTGTAACCACAGGTTTCCCTGAACAAAAATGGCATCCGAGGGCCTACAAAAAACTGCGCATGTGCCCCTGAGACACCCCAAAGCCGCACACACGCCTGGAACACTGCGCCATGCCCCCGTTGCCCCCGGGATGACAGCGCGCACCCTGCTCACACTTCCCTGCCCCTCCCCGGAGAGAGCAGGGAATGTCGGAGAAAGCGGCCACCTGACCTCCATCACCTACTAACGCCATGCCCGAGAGTCCTGTAGCAAGGAGGCTCGCCGAGATAGAACCCCCCAGGGCTCCGGCAGAGAGGAGATGAAAGCTGTGCCATGCTGGGCCAATTTGCGCATGTGCAAGTAAAAATAAAAGTCTTAAAGGGACCCATATCCATTACATGCCTGTGTCCAAATATATATGGACCTAACTGTATTTCTCTCATAAAAAGGCTTAATTTCAGATTCCAAAAGTCAGAGCCATAGGGGGGATTCCCCAGCTGTTCTAATAAAAGGAAATCATCCCAAGACATGGAGGTAAGCTGGCTTTGGGTGAAAAATGCACATCAGAAAACAATTTAGGGATCTTGTAAAGACAGGAAGTATCTGAGTGTGACATTAGCATGTAAAGCAATGGTAATTCCCTTACCAAATGTGAACAATAAGGTCCGTGCATAAGCTGCAAGCCACTCATATTGGCTTTTTTCTTTCTTAGGAAACTTTCTTGCAGAATTGAGTACTAATATATTTATAAAGCCAAAAAAAGTCATAAAAGATTAAAACCAGTTCCCAGCCGGCTACTGTATATTTAAGGCGGCAGTGTGGTTGTATTCCACGAATCACCGTATATAAGCGGTGATTCGTGTGCACAGCTAGGGGGAGCACTCTCATGCGCGCCACACTCTGGAGTGTGCCTGCAGCTCGGGCGGACCCGATGTCCGCCGGCGAGCCGCCATGACCTGTCAGAGGGAAAAAATGGGGAACTGCCGTTGTAAACACGGCGGTTCCCCCGTTCTGTCAGGCGGTATGTAAGAGATCTACTGATCCCTGTCACTGGGATCAGTTAGATCTCTTATGCCCCTGACAGCCCAGCCCCCTCACAGTTAGAACACGACTAGGGAACACAGTTAACCCCTAGATCTCCCTCTGCATGTTAACCCCTTCAATGACATTTATACATTAATCAGTGGATATTTAAATGTCCGCCCCAATATCTAAGTCCTGATAAAAATCGCAGATCGCCGCCATTACTAGTAAAAAAAAAAAATGTAAAAACGCCAGAAATGAATTCTCGTGGTTTGTAAACGCGACTTTTGCGCAAACCAATCAATAAACGCTGATTGCGGATGAGGAAGAATATAAATGTAAAAAAAAATTGCAATCACCGTATATTGATTGGTTTGCACAAAAGTTATCGCATCTACAAACTATGGGAATTGATTTTTGGTGTTTTTATTATTTTTTTTTTACTGGTAATGGTGGCGATCTGCGATTTTTATTGGGACTGCGATATTGCAGCGGACATGTCGGACATTTTTGACACTTTTTTGGGACCAATGACATTTATACAGCGATCAGAAATTTAAATGTCCACTGATAACTGTATAAATGTCATTGGCAGGGAAGGGGTTAACTGTGTTCCCTGCATGTGTTCTAACGGTATGGGGGCTGGGCTGGCCGGGACATAACAGGTCTAACTGATCCCAGTGACAGGGATCAGTAGATCTGCTATGTCCCCCTTCACAGAACGGAGAACCACTGTGTTTAAATCGGCGGTTCCACGTTCTGCAGCTCTAACAGGTGATCGCGGGTCTCCGGCGGACATCGAGTCCGCCCGACCCACGGGCACGCCCACGCAGCATGCGGTGGCCGAGAGAACGCACCACCGCAGGCTGTGAGTGCGTGCGGGGAGCGCACAAAGGGGCGGACATCCATGGACGTCCGCCAGGCAATTGAGATCAGCGCCGTCTTTCGGCTATAGCGTGGATCTGAACTGGTTAAGCCAACTCTATGTTGTGAAATGGGAAGTCTCAGTGCCACTGCTGGAATACAGCGCTGCATACTGTAACAACCAGTACATATCGTTGTTAAGGAGTGGGCGGCGGCTGCGTCCTTAACAGTCATGACTCATCAGCTGTCAGTGGGGATCCCCACTGACAGCAGAATGTAAACAAAAGGATTGCCGACAATTAAAATTGAATTAAACATTTGGCTCCCCCAAAATCCATACCAGATCCTTATCTGAACATGCAGCCTGGCAGACCAGGAAAGAGGGGCTATGAGCTAGTGTCCCCGCATCCTCCTGAACCATACCAGACCTCATGCCCTCAACATATGGGGGGGTGCTGCTTTGGGCGAGAGGTTCCCCCCAAAGCACCTTTTTCCCATGTTGATGGGGACAAGGGCTTCTTCCCCACAACCTTGGGCGGTGGTTGTGGGGGTCTTTGGGTGGGAGACTTATTGGAATCTAGAAGCACCCTTTAACAAGGGGGTCCCCAGATCATGCCCCCCCCCCCCATGTGAATGAGTATGGGGTGGTACCACTACTCATTCACCAAAATGAAGAACAAAGTAAAAAAAAAAAAACAGTTTTTGACAAGTACTTTATTCAAAACCCCAAAACAAATAAATGTCCAAAGTGTGACAAATGCGGGTATCAGATGCCTGCCCTCCTCACTAACTTGTGACGGAGGACCAGCCAATCTCCCACTGCGCTTTCACTAACTTAACAATGCCACTCTCAGCTGCATCCAGCACAAAGAAGGTACCAGCAGCCTGAGAGTGATTGTCACTGGGCTAATTTAAGCAATTAACCCTATCTCTGCCATCACTGACCTTTGTTTTCCGGAAGGGTCAGGACTTCCACCAATTTAGTGTTACCAATTATGATTTTAGAATAATCGCCTGTAACACACACTGTCACCACAGACAGGTATATTCAGATGATTCACTCTAAACAGTAGCACTTCAAGAGCCAGGTTAGTTTATAGTTTGTATTAAGAGCTTTAGGGACAAGATTAACACTTAAGGTTAAGGGTTTAATAATGAAAAGGTCAAAATTGGTGCAAATAAAATATTTACAGAAAAAGGTATTTCAAAGCAATAAAGACATGATATATAGCAACAACAAGAAGTAGAATTTAAGGGAGAAATATACTTGCAATGAATGTCCTTGGTTGAACAAAGTTTTAGTTGATGAGTCCAAATGGTTCTCAACTTGTCAGATGTTCCTGGTTTGATGGTAAACAGAGAACTAACACTGTTTATGCAGATCTCTTTTCTCAATCGTTCATTGACAGACGCAGCCTCTCATTCTTGACATGTGGGGTTTATGCAGCTTTCACTAGGAGTGGACTAGGCAGAACGAAGTTCAACTCAAAGCAGAAATAGCCCCTGCCAGGGGGCAGTCCTCACTTAGCATAACCCCTCCAGCCCTGCTCAGCAACTCAGTTTTTTATGCCTAGTGCAAGGACTAGGACCTGGCTCCCTGCTGGGATCTGCGGTTCCCCATTCTTTTTCTCATTTTTTTCTTTTTCAAGAATTCTGATGAAGGATACAATCAAGCAGCTGGCTGGGTGACAGGCTGGATATCCTAGATCCAAGTAGTCCCCCCAGTGCGGCCGACCTTTAGCTGTAGGCGGGGTCGGCCGCATCAGGCCTCGTTCCGTGCGAGGTGGCCGGCGGGTTAAAGGTCCCGCCAGCGCACCTAGGACCAGGCACCCCGTGTCCATGTCACGGGTGCTGCGTGGCCGGCAGCTCCCCCGTTTCGGCAGGGTGGCAGGACTGCTTGGGGTGGCTACCCACTGCACCCGTCCAGAGTGGTGAGTACTTCCCCCCCACCCCCCTCCGTCAGAGGGCGGGGGGAGATGGGTGGTGCCCCCCTTTTTTTCCCTGGGTATAGGGTTCTGCCGTTCGGTTTGCCCCCCCCCCCACTCAGGGCTGTAGTTCTCCCTGCCTGCGTGGGTCCCCCTGTGTGGTAGCGGCCACCATTTGCCTGTATCCGGTCACCATTTTCCTGTAGCCGACCGTGTGTTATACATGGCCACCATTTTCCTTTAGCCAGCCGCCATTTTCTTGTAGCCGGCCGCATGTATGTAACGGCCGCCATTTTGCGGTGGCCGGCCGCAGTGTTCGGCCTCTAGTGCCTACGGCGGCCATTTTGGTGTGGTCCACTGTATACTGATGGGTGGCCCTGCTTCTCCTGGCGCGAATACAGGCCGGAAGAGCACTCCTGACACGAGGGGATCGAGAGCAGAGAGACGGACAGCTACTGCAGCACAGCTCCTGGGGCGGTGGGTGAGTCCTCCTGGGAACCTCTGGGGCCCTAAGGCAGCGACTGCGGGGCAGTGTGGTACACACATATCTGGTGGGGTCATCCGGGGTGCGGGCTATGGCAGCTGAAGCTGGGGCTTCCCAACCAGGGGTCTCTGGTGGGGACCAGGCAGTGCTGGGACCGGTGGTCCCGCTGCATACTTTGACGGCCCTCCTGGAGGGATACTTCTCCCGGGCAGAACCGATCCGTGACCGGGGTGGCAAGCAAACGGCCACCTCCTCCTCCGTCCTCTGGTGAGGACTCGGAGCCGGAGGGGGGCTCCGGGGTGTCGGGGACCCCCCTGGAGCTGTCAGATGGTGAACTCAGGGACCCCTCGGATGAAGAGGAGGAGCCCTCAGGGGCCACCCGGCTCGCGAATGGGCTCTGGTGGGCTCATTGGTTTCAGCGGTTCATGAGACGCTGAAGCTGGGCCTGGCTGGGACTCTGGGGGCGCCGTACGCTTTTGGGTGGCATAAGCCGGCCCGGACGCCTAAAGCGTTCCCCTATTTGTCGTACTTTGATCAGTTTGTTTACAAGGAGTGGCGGCGTCCTCAGGGGTCGTTCGCCATGCCCAAACTTTTTCTGTGCGATATCCCTTTGAGGATACCCTGCTGCAGAAATGGAAGTCCCTGATGGTGGACCCGTCGGTGGCCCGTCTGTACAAAGGGACTCTTCCGATGGAGGGCTCTCCATCCTTCAAGGACGACAGGAGGACTGAGGCGGTGTCCAAGGCCATGTTCCTGGTCGCAGGGTCGGCTATGCGGCCGACGCTGGCGTCTGCGCTGGTGGCACAGGCACTTACGGAATGGGTGACTATTGTGCACCAGGCTTTGGTGACTCTCCAGGCCCCTCCGGAACCTGTGCAGATGGCAGACCAGCTGATCCAGGGACTTAAGTATCTCTGTGATGCGGCCTTCGACATGGCCCCCATGCTGTCAAAACTGTCCATGTTTGCAATCGTCATTAGACGTCTGCTTTGGCTGAGATGCTGGTCAGGAGACCAGGCATCAAAGAAGGGCCTGACGGACCTGCCTTTTGAAGAGGGTCGCCTCTTTGGGGCTTCCCTCGATGAGATCATCAAGGATCACACTGGGGGGAAGAGTACTTTTCTTCCGGAGCCCAGAAGGGGCAAGGAGCCCCGGCGCAGGGCAGGCCCTTCCTTCTCTGCGCAAAAGAGGTTTTTTCGTGCGCCACGTACCTTGAACAAGGGTTCTCAGCCCGCCAAGGTCCCCGTTGGGGGCCAGAAGCGTCCCTGGCAGCGTAAGTCCGAAAAGGCGGAGGAGAAGTCCTCCGCCGCATGATGGGTCACCCCCACCCACGGTTCGGGTGGGGGGACGGCTCTTATGGTTCGTGGGCCGGTGGACCTCGCACATCTCAGATCTCAAGGTGGTTTCGTCTGGGTACAAGATAGAGTTCCGTACCTAACCCCCGGACAGGTTCTTAGCCTCCAATCTGAGGCATCCCCCGGAACGGCTGCAGGCCATGTTCGAGGCCGTGCGTGTCCTGCTCCATCAGGGGGTGATTGTCCCGGTTCCGCAGTTTTTAATTCCAATCTTTTTGTAGTTCCGAAAAAAGACGGGGTCAGGACTGTCCTGGACCTGAAGGCCCTCAACTTCTTTGTGAGTGCGCGGGAATTCAGAATGGAATCTGTCCGCTCTGTGGTGGAGGCCCTTCGGCAGGGAGACTTCTTGGCCTCCTTGGACATCAAAGACGCGTATTTACACTTGCCCATATGCATGTACCACCAGCGCTTCCTGCGCTTTGCGGTGGGGGATCTCCACTACCAGTGTGTGGCCCTCCCGTTCAGTCTGGCCTCAGCCCCTCGGGTCTTCACCAAGCTCCTGGCCCCGTTGCTGGCTCTGCTGAGGCAGAGGGGCATAGCAGTAGTGGCATATCTCGACGACCTCCTCCTGCAGGCGGAGTCGGCCTCCGCCTTGTCGGACAGTCTGACCATCACCCTTGGTTTCCTGCAGGACTTCGGCTGGGTGATCAAACTTCCGAAGTCTGTGCTGGCTCCGTTGCGCCGGTTGGAATACTTGGGCTTGGTCCTGCATATGGAGCGGGCGAAGGTGTTTCTCCCTGCTGCCAAGGTCTTAACACTCCAGGGGGCGGTGCAGGCCCTGCTGTCTCAGCGGAGGTCCTCTGCATGCGGGTGTTAGGGCTGATGGTCTCCTCCTTCGAGGTGGTGCCTTATGCCCAGAGTCACACCCGGCTCCTGTAGCGGGCAATCCTGCTGCGGTGGGACAAGTCTCTGCTCTCCCTGGATCAGGTGATCAGTTTGGATCACTAGACTCGAAGCTCCCTCACCTGGTGGCTACGGGCCCCGCCCTTGGAGTGGGGGAGGTTGTTTCTTCCCATGGACTGGACGGTGATCACGACAGATGCCAGCCTATACGGCTGGGGAGGGGCCCTGGGGAGGTTGTCAACCCAGGGCCGCTGGTCTCAGGAAGAGTCCCATCTCCCGATCAACCTGCTGGAACTGCGAGCGATCAGGCTTTGCATCTCCCACTGGTCGGGGAGGCTCCACGGGCGTCCTGTTCGGTTCCAGTCAGACAACGCCACGGCTGTGGCTTATGTGAACCATCAGGGCAGAACGAGAAGCGCAGCAGCAGCGGCAGAAGTGGCCTACATTCTGCGGTGGGCAGTTCAAATCCCGGGCGTAGAGAACTGGCAGGTGGACTATCTCAGTCGCCAGAAGCTGGATCAGGGAGAGTGGTCACTGCATCCGGAGGTGTTCTGCCAGATTTGTCAAAAGTGGGGCACGCTAGACATGGATCTCCTGGCATCCCGGCTCAACCGGAAGGTGCAGGCCTTCGTGAGCAGAACAAGGGATCCGCTGGCAGACGCGGTGGATGCCCTCGTGGCTCCGTGGTCTCGGTACCGGCTGCTCTATGCCTTCGCTCCACTTCCGTTACTTCCGTGCCTGCTGCGCAGGATGGAGGCGGAAGGGATCCCAACCATTCTGGTAGCGCCAGGTTGGCCTCAGCGTCCTTGGTACGCCGACATGGTGCGGATGGTGGTCGACGTTCCCTGGCGGCTCACGCTTCGCGAGGACCTGCTCTCACAGGGGCCCATCTTGCACCCTGCTTTATCATCGCTGGCTTTAATGGCTTGGCTATTGAGTCCCAGGTGTTAAAAGGTAGGGGACTCTGAGTCAGTCATTCCCACTATGCTCAAGGCACGTAAGGCCACTTCGTGGAAGATCTATCACCGCACATGGAAGGCTTACATTGCTTTGTGCGAGGCGGGGGGTTGCTTCCTTCAGCAAGGCCTAGATCACAAGTTGGCATTGAGCACGCTTAAGGGGCAGATTTCTGCCCTGGCTATTCTTTTTCAGCGTCCCTTGGCGTACCTTTGTCCAGGGGGTTCGCCACGTGTCTCCCCAGGTACGGTCGCCTTGGGACCTTAATCTGGTCCTTTCTGTGCTCCAGAAGCCGCCTTCGAAAATATCAGGGAAATTTTCCTGCAACTGCTCTCGCAGAAAGTGGCCTTTCTGGTGGCTATTACATCTGCTAGGCGGGTGTCTAAGCTGGCGGCTGTACTGTAGGTCCCCATACTTGTTCATGCACAGGGACAGGGCGGTTTTGCGCCCCTCTCCCTCCTTCTTACCGAAAGTGATCTCTTCGTTTCACATCAATGAGGACATTGTCCTCTCTTCACTGTGTCCACACCTGTCTCATCCTAAGGAGGTTGCCTTGCACTCCCTGGATGTGGTTAGGGCTTTGCGGGTGTATCTGGCAGCCACGGACTCGTTTCGGAGGTCCGATGCACTTTTTGTCACGGTGGATAGCCCGCGCAAGGGGATGGCGGCCTCGTCGGCCACCATTTCCCGTTGGATACGTCAGACGGTGACCCTGTTGCTGTTCAGGGCCTAGAGCCCCCCTTTTCCGTCACGGCTCACTCTACCAGGGTGATTAGTACTTCCTGGGCTTTACAACACCAGGCGTCGGTTTCTCAGGTGTGCAAGGCGGCCACTTGACCTCGGTGCCCACTTTTTCCAAGTTTTACAGAGTTGATGTTGCAGCTTCTGCTGATGCTGCTTTCGGCCGCAAAGTTTTGCAGGCTGTGGTGTGACGTGCGTCTGGCACCTCTCGGAGAACTCCTTTGTTGGGTACTGTTGTTCTTGTTGCCCACCCCTCGTTGTGACACTGCTTTGGGACATCCCCACATGTCAAGAATGAGAGGCTGTGTCAGTCAATGAACGATTGAGAAAATAGGATTTTTTGACTTACCGTAAAATCCTTTTCTGTGAGTTCATTGACAGACGCAACACCCACCCCTCTTTGTTTGAGTTTGTACTGCTTGCTACGAACTGAGTTGCTGAGCAGGGCTGGAGGGGTTATGCTAAGTGAGGACTGCCCCCTGGGAGGGGCTGTGTCTGCTTTGAATTGAACTTCATTCTGCCTAGTCCACTCCTAGTGAAAGCTGCATTAACCCCACATGTCAAGAATGAGAGGCTGCGTCTGTCAATGAACTCAGCAAAAAGGATTTTACGGTAAGTCAAAAAATCCTATTTTTCTCTGGGACCAAAGGGGTAGGGCCAGATGCCCCGACCACTCAAATGGGTAAGGAAGGTCTGTGGGAAGTCCGGGGTGGAGGATAGCATAATGAGCCTCCCTGATATACAGGTTTCATACCAATATTCATATCTTCCAATATGTACAGGGCGCATTCCTGAAACTGAGAAATTATGATTCGGCATTGAATTTCATGTTCACACATACCAAACACAGGGGGACTCAAACACACTCGTGAGGTAGGAGGCATCTGACAGTGACCCTCCTGCTTGTATGTATGAACCTGGTTATGCCTGGACTTAATTCGTTCAGTATAAAAATCTGCATTCAAATATGTACTTTTTATTAAGGGGTCACGTTCCTGTCTATGAATCATGTGTAGATTTCTTAAGTTTTGCATTGGGTAAAGGTGCCTGAAAGGTCACTTCTGCTCTGACTATCCCTTTATGATCATACATTATTAACACTGGGCCTCCTTTGATGGCATGCTCTGTATTCTTAATGGATGTGGTGATAGTTTTACGATAGGCCTGGCTAGCAAAACCAGACATCCTGGTGACTCAATTAGCTGAGATAAAGGTTCTTTTAAAGTGAGCTTAGGAATTCCACGGCTGAAGGGAAGAGGGAGGGAGGTACTCTAAACTGTCATGGCTGATTTCCGAACAAGATGGCTTCTAGCTACGGCTTTTTGTGTGTCTAGAACGTGATCTCTTTACACAAAGTAGATCCAATAATCACTCACAATAAATGCTGGACGCTGAACCTCCCAACGAATGACAGCTCTGCGACCTCCCACCGCTAAATAAACTAAGGGGCATGCTCCGGTCAATGACATTACAAGGCAGTAGGGGGTCACCCAGTGACATCAGGTGGTCCCAACCCCTTAGTTTATTTAGTGGCAGTGGAAGCCAAGCATAGGTGCAGGCCTGGGTTTTTCTTGTTCAGGTTAGCGGCATTCATCGTGATTGCCATTGGCTCTACTTCGGGGGGACTTTTTTTTTTGGGGGGAGGCGAGTTTTGAATAAAGTCCCTCATCCACAGACCCTTCTCTCCATCAACATTGGGACTTGTTTTGGGGGGCCACACGCCCTCAACATAACCCCTGCATGTTGAGGGCATATGGCCTGGTATGGTTCAGGAAAGAAGGCACTTGCTTATTTTCCCGGGCTGCATTTTGCTGCTATTTACTGGTTGTCAAGAATGCCGGCTCCTAGACAACCAGCTGAAATAAAGTACATTCTTTAAGAGAGGAAGTAAACTTCCTCTGCTGACATTTACCTATAGGCAAGCCTATAATAAGGTGTACAGTTTAGGAGAGATTTAAATTACATGCAGCCAGTGACATCTGTGCGATAAATGGCGGCTCCCGCACGCATGCACGAGTAACGGCATCACGGCTCCGGCCACTCAGTACCAAAGCCCGCAAACCCAAAAGTAACTCTGGGAAAGATGTCAACCATCTCAGCGGTGTGCAGGCACCACTGGCACAGCTTCGTTCTAAGGTATTTCATAATGAGCTTTTATGTGATGCATACTAGCTCATTATGCCTTTGTCTTCCAGGGTTTTTTTATAACCTTCATCACATGCCTGGACGGCTTATTTACTGCAAGTGAATTTCTTTTAGTGAATTGACCAACACTGTAAAAGCCCAGTAAATACCGCATAAAGGGATAATAAAAACTGACATTTTCAGCATCGCATGCAATATTTGGGGGGGAGAAGCGTGACAGATCACCTAAATAACACATGCAATCTGCCTTTATTGGATGCAGCCCTCTATCCCTTGAAACACACCAACTACTAGCACAGTCCACAGTATTATCTGCAGTTTTTATTTTACAGTGTAAATATTTCATGAAATAATGTAGTTGTTTCAGTCACCAATGCTTGGCCATGTGCAATATCACGCTGTTTTAGATTACAACTACATGCAAGCTGTGGCTAGGAAGATAACATGAAGTATACAATCACATAAGACCTTAAGTGTACCAGAGATCCCATGGTTCATGGTTTTTCACATTTTATCCTACAGGATCATTGAGAAATGCCAATTGTGCCAAAGCAATACTTTGAAAAATGTAACTTTGCTATGGAATTTATCCTGAAATGGGCCTCAGAGTTGTATATCTGCTGTGTGAGCCATTATATCGTTTGCATTCTATACCAGTACAGGGAGGGTTTTGCTCTCTTCGTCACTTACTTCTGTGAGCCTGTATAACCTCGGCCCCATACCTTTTGTAACAGTTTTCTCTTCCTTGTGCTTGGAGGCAAGGTTAACCACAATCTGCACATAAAACAAGTTGTAAACTAATTTCTGCTGACAGGTTACAGATGAATGAAACAAGCCGTTCCAGCTATCTTGTTCTTTAATGCCATGTCTGGGGCAGACATGGCATACAAAAGAGAATAGATCACTGTGCACCCATTTATTAAGTAAGTAGGATCTGCTTTGTTTTCTGTTTAGGAGAGTGGTGCACCACTCTGAATTCCCCCACGAGTCGCTGACCTGGAATAGGTTTGCATATCAGTAAAATGGGAAAGTCGTCAAAATTCGAACTGCTTTTGTCATGGGTTAGTGCCTCAAAGTAGTCAAACAAAAGGGCTAGCATAGTGCATAGACATTCATTTAGAAAGCACAAGCAAAAAGAAAAACTGGGAGATGTGCAAGGGAGATTAACCTCCATCTTGCACCACTGAACCCCTAATCTTCTCTGACTCAGCAACTGTACTGCACTAGTGTGAGGTCATCTGCAATCGGGTGATACCTCCAGCACTGGTGAAATAGTGTCACAGAAGACTAATCCTAAAAGAGGTTTGAAATCAGATTCTGAATCATGCATTTAGATAGAGCCAACAGCCCCACCTGCATGCAAAACTTGCCTGTTGACAAATCAGGATGAGGCTAGGGTTATCAGGTGCTATACACAACTTACAGTACATGTACATCTATCACTGCAGGACCTAAGCGGTCCTGTAGTATGCAATTGTTTGATTTTACAAATTCACTATGAAGCAATGAGTAACAACCCTAGAACCTCCCCACAGTGCACCGAAGGGCTCAACAAGCTGCTGAAGCTCCATATTGCAAATACTTTGGGGGAATTCCTCAGTGCCAACATTTTAAAAGATTAGATCTGCAGTTAGTATAAGACTTTTGTTTTGGGGGGGGGGGGGGGAC
>BLSH010093522.1:183975-201010 GCA_018402905.1 Glandirana rugosa
CCCCCCCCCCCCCAAAATAAGGCATTGCCTAGGCCCTTCATATTCTGTTGCATCATATAGAAAGCCAACAAAAAAAAAATAAATAAATAAATAAAAAAATAAAAGACCAAAAGCTAAATAAGTTTTTTTTATTATTTTAAATGCTACAAGATTTAATCGAACAGGCCGAATCCCATATCTTCATCTGACTCCTCAGACTCCTCCTTCTTCTCTTCCTTCTTTTCTTCAGCAGCTAAAAAAATGAAGTGTTAACAAATTAACATTTGTTCAGTCATAGGAAGCATACAGCAGTTACATTTACCACCATCAAGTTCTGGTAATTGAATCGTGCACAGAAGAAAATATTTTACTACTAGTTAATGATACACCTTTTAACATAAGACTAAGGGAGTTATTTGCTAAAGTTGGAGTGCAAAATCTGGTGAAGCTCTGCATAGAAGCAAATCAGCTTCCAGATTTTACTGCCAAAGCTTAATTGAACAAGTTGAAGTTAGAAGCAGATGGG
This sequence comes from Glandirana rugosa, assembly GCA_018402905.1. Lineage (NCBI taxonomy): Eukaryota > Metazoa > Chordata > Amphibia > Anura > Ranidae > Glandirana > Glandirana rugosa. The sequence goes on from BLSH010093522.1 coordinate 184,481, forward strand.
CCACCATACAGAGCTGCACCAGATTCTGAGTGTTCCAGTTTTAGTAAATCTCCTAGATCTACTCAACCTCCTTAAATTTTTCTCCAACTTTAACCACTTCTCAACTGAGCCTGTTTTTTGGGTTCAGTGTTTACAAGTTAAAAACTTTTTTTGCTGTAAAATTACTTAGAACCCCAAAACATGTTTTTTTTTTTTTCTAACACCCTAGATAATAAAATGGCGGTCATTGCAAAACTTTGTCACACCGTATTTGCGCAGAGGTCTTCAAAGCGTGCTTTTTAAAATAAATTCAGTTTTTTTAGTTAAAAAATAAGAAAACAGTAAAGTTAGGCCAATTTTTTCCCAAGTTGTAAAAAATAATGTTACGCTGAGTAAAATACCAAACATGTCATGCTTCAAAATTGCGCCCGCTCGCGGAATGGCGACAAACTTTGCAACTTAAAAATCTCCATTAGCGACGTTTAAAAAATTCTACAGGTTAGCAGTTTTGCGTTACAGAGGAGGTCTAGTGCTAGGAATTATTGCTCTCGCTCTAACAATCGCGGCGATATCTCACATGTGTGGTTTGAACACAGATTTCATGTGGGCGGAACTTGCGTATGCGTTCGCTTCTGCACGTGAGCTCGGTGGGATGGAGCACTTTAAATTTTTTTTTATTTTGCTTTTGACTTTTTATTTTTACACTATTCTTAAAAAAAAAAAAAAAAAAAAAAAAACTGATCACTTTTATTCCTATTACAAGAAATGTAAACATTCCTTGTAATAGAAAAAAGCATGACAGGACCTCTTAAATATGAGATCTGGGGTCAAAAAGACCTCACGTCTCATATTTACAGTACAATGCAAAAAAGAAAATTTTGAAAAAAAATTACAGCCCCCCCCCCCCCAGGCCCTTTAAGACGTTGGGTGGAAGCGACGTGTGACGTAATTTCCGCCCTGCCGTATTATGGAGCCGAGTGAGCAGTTTCAGCTGCTCATTCGGCTCACGGACACTGGGGTGGGGACAGATTCGATCATCTCCGCCGCTGCCAGCGGGGGTCCGGTAAGCGGCGGGCACCTCTCCTGCCGCTGATGAAAGTGATCTTGCGGCGAATCTGCCGCCAAGACCACTTTTATCATTTTCAGAATCGCTGGCTGAAAGAAACGGTATCTGAATGGTGCCTGCAGCTGCAGGCACCATTCAGATATCACCACTTAAACCCAAGGACGTCAATGTATGTCCTTGGTGGTTAAGGCTGGGTTCACACATGTGTGGTGCGATTTGAAGCTGTTTTCACAGCTAATTGACGAAAGTAGTTGTTCAGCTTTTCAGGTCAGTTTAGGATCAGGTCAGGTTTACATCAGTATCAGTTCAGGATTTTATTCTGTTCACAACTGAATGATATGTGCGATTTAGAAGCGTTCCCATAGAAGTCAATGGGCCTAAATTCGCACCTGAGCTGAACCGCACTGCTCAGAAAACTGAGGACTCTTTCAAGTCGCACTGAATCCGCACCCTGGCTGTACCAGACATATGTGAAGAGGCACAACAGAAAGCAATGTTCTTTCATGTGTCATGCGAATTGGATGCGGTGTAATCTGCATCCAATTCGCATGTGTGAACCCAGCCTAAAGCTTTTCTAAAAAGGCCTTTTGTCTTAGGGTGGTTCTAAAAGACTGGCACCTCCTTGAGAACATACAGGGTGATTCTGATCTTTAACATTTGACTAGAGTACCACTTTAACGTCCCTCTCACATGGGAGGTTTGATCAGATCCACTTGTCAGTTTTTCACATGGACCTGATCAGATGCTCCATATACGTATATAAGCAGACAAAAGTAAAAAAATACTTGTGTCCATTTACATCCGCTTCCCTCAGAGCCCACCCAGGTCCAGGGAAAAAAATTTGGAATAGGTCTAAGACACTTTTTTTTTTTTTTTACACCTAAGGCCTTATACACACGGGCGTTTTGGCTGCCGGCGTTTGTAGGCGGTTTTTTGCAGCTCTCCATGTTATTCAATGGCCCTCTAAAAACGCCGGCGTTTGTGGGCAGTAGAGGGCGTCGGCGTTAGTGAGCTGTAGCTAGAACGCGGGACCAGTGCGTTCTGAAGCTGCAGCGTCATGGTGTTTGACGCCGAGCCGCCAAAACGCTTAATAACGTTGCTTAACGTTGTATACACAGCGTTAAGCCTCGTCAGGCGTTCTATTCAAAATCAATGGTTCCCTATGGGAGCCCATTGATTTGAATAGAAGCCGCACCAGAAGTCGGATCGCGGTGATCCGACTTGCGGCGCGACTTGTGTGCCGTGTCTTAAAGGGAAACCCCCGCAAAAAAATTTGCGTGGGGTCCCCCCCCAGAGCATACCAGGCTCTTCGATCTGGCATGGATTTTAAGAGGAGCCCCCACGCCGAAAAAAAAGGCGTAGGGTCCCACCCAAAATCCATACCAGACCCTTATCCGAGCACCCAGCCAGGCAGGCCAGGAAAGGGGGTGGGGACGAGCAAGCGCCCCCCCCCCCCCCCTCCTGGACCGTACCAAGCCGCATGCCCTCAACATGGGGAGTATGGGTGCTTTGGGGCAGGGGGGCTCTGCGCCCCCCACCCCAAAGCACCTTGTCCCCATGTTGATGGGGACAAGAGCCTCTTCCCGACAACCCTGGCCGTTGGTTGTCGGGGTCTGCGGGCGGGGGCTTATCGGAATCTGGAAGCCCCCTTTAACAAGGGGGCCCCCAGGTGCCGGGCCCCCACCCTATGTAAATGAGTATGGGGTACATCGTACCCCTACCCATTTACCTGGGGGGAAAAAAAGTGTACCAAAAAAAAAAAAAACCACTACACAGCTTTTTAAAATATTTTATTAAATCCCCTCCAGCATCTTCTCCCCGCTCTTCTTTCTTCGGCTCTTTTGCGGGGTCTTCTGAGGGGTTCTTCAGCTCTTTTGCTGCTGTCTCCCTGGCTAGCTTCTCCCGCCGCTGCTTCTTCTTCTCCTCCTTCTGGAGATGTTGACTCGCCGCTCTCTTCCACTCAAATGCCGGGTCCGTGCTGCGCGGCTGTCTTATATTGGCATGGGGCGGGGCCACACAATGACGTCATCAGCCCCACCCACATGTCACATCCTGGGGCGGGGCTGTGGTGTGATGCCCCGCCCCAGGATGTGACATCATGTGGGTGGAGATGATGTCATTGTGTAGCCCCGCCCCATGCCAATATAAGGCAACCGCGCAGCACGGAGGAGGAGGGAGGGAGGGAGGGAGGGAGGAGGCTAGCCGGGGAGACAGCAGCAAAAGAGCTGAAGAACCCTGCAGAAGACCCCGCAAAAGAGCCGAAGAAAGAAGAGGGGAGAAGATGCCGGAGCGGATATAATAAAATATTTTAAAAAGCTGTGTAGTGTTTTTTTTTGTACACTTTTTTCCCCCCAGGTAAATGGGTAGAGGTACGATGTACCCCATACTCATTTACATAGGGTGGGGGGCCCGGCATTTGAGGGCCCCCTTGTTAAAGGGGGCTTCCAGATTCCGATAAGCCCCCGCTCGCAGACCCCGACAACCAACGGCCAGGGTTGTCGGGAAGAGGCTCTTGTCCCCATCAACATAGGGACAAGGTGCTTTGGGGTGGGGGGCGCAGAGCCCCCCCCCTGCCCCAAAGCACCCATACTCCCCATGTTGAGGGCATGCGGCCTGGTACGGTCCAGGAGGGGGAGGGGGCCGCTTGCTCGTCCCCATCCCCTTTTCTGGCCTGCCCGGCTGCGTGCTCGGATAAGGGTCTGGTATGGATTTTGGGGGGGGGGGACCCTACGCCGTTTTTTTTTTTTCGGCGTGGGGGCTCCTCTTAAAATCCCTGCCAGATCGAAGAGCCTGGTATGCTCTGGGGGGGGGGGGAACCCCACGCAAATTTTTTGCGGGGGTTCCCCTTTAAGACACGGCACACAAGTCGCGCCGCAAGTCGGATCACCGTGATCCGACTTCTGGTGCGGCCTCTATTCAAATCAATGGGCTCCCATAGGGAACCATTGATTTTGAATAGAGGCAGAAAACGCCGCAAAAAGCTGGCGTGAAAAAAACGTCCATTGACGTCAATGCAAAACGCCAAGCAAAACGTCCGTTTTTTTTCCCCTGACGTCAGGCCCGGCGTTTTGCTTATTTTTCTGCAAACGCCCGTGTGTATGAGGCCTAAATGTGATGAATCGAGATAGTCTGATGTACACAGACCCAAGTAGGTTTACGTCGTGACACCTATGCATCCAAGATCGGTCTGAGAAACCCTTTAATGAAGCTAAAATACTGAAAGGACATGGATCCATCCATCCTGTTCTGCTCCATTTCAGCAGGGAATCTGCTCATGGATTCTTTTAGATTACCCCTGTACCTGGAAACAAACCTGTTGAGTTTGTTATTGAACCTTAAGGCCACATGCAGCTTCCTCCCACCAGTAACAGGTCCTGGAAAATCATCATTGTAGGGACCACTCTCTAAAGTACAGGCAAATCCAAGAAATCTACCTGTCAACGGTCTACCTTTGGAACATACATCACTGAGAAATTTGGAACAGGAAGTTCTGCCAAGTACAGGATCTGATCTGCCTCAGCAAGATTTGTGGTTGTACGTCTAGATCAGTGGTTCTCAACTCCTGTCCTCAGGACCCACCAACAGGCCAGATTTTAAGTATTACCTTGGGGAGATGCAGACTAGAATACTGCAATCACTGAGCAGCAAATGATATCACCTGTGATGTATTTCAGTTATCCTGCAAACCCGGCCTGTTAGTGGGTACCGAGGACAGGAGTTGAGAACCACTGGTCTAGATGAACGCCACCATCATGGCGTTGCCTGACTGAATCCAAATTGAATGACCCACCAGTAAGATGGTCAAATGCTGCACAAACAGACAAATCGCCTAAAGATCCAGAATGTTAACCAGGAGACAAGATGCCTCTGACCACCAAGTCCCCTGAACCAACTGGTTGCCCAGGACCCAACAGGCTGGCGTCCATTGCGAGGATCCTCCAAAAGATGGTAAGGAAGCCATGACAAGGACAACCTGGTGCCTGGTGGACAAATTGGTTAGTTCAGAGATCAGACTGACTTGTCCCATGATGACAGAATGCTGTATTGCAGAGGTCAGAAGTGAAACTGAGCAAATGTTCCATTGAAAGATGTAGCATCAGATCTTGAACTCGGAACAGTTTCTGGACTGGAGAGAATGAATCCATGACCAAATTGTCTGAAGTTTCTCATGTGCAAACTAGGAACAAGACTAGCAGCAGGACTAGTACTGGAGCCAGAATCTTGGTGAATACCCAAGCTGCAGACACAGACGCAGAAAGAAAGGTCATGAACTGGTAATGCAGAGGCCAGGCAGAAAATTGGGCATGTAGGCAAGCTTCACTGATGTCCACAGAAGCCAAGAGTTTACCTGGTGAAGGGAGGCAATGACATATTTGGCAGATTCCATGAAAAGCTTTTAGTCTTGAATGAAGACTCGGAACAGCAGGGCAAATGCCCCCTCTGGTTTGGAAAAGGTTAACACTTTGGAGTAAAACACCTAGAACCGTTCTGTCACAGGAACTGGGGCAATGATTTCTTGATCCAGAAGACTAGAGAGGGTTTGATAAACCGTAGATCTGCTAATCTGTGCAGTGTCACAGGATGGCAGTCTATGAAAAAAAATGCTGGCAGTGAGTTAAGTTCCAGTTTTTAGTCCAGGGATATTACCTCCTGCATCCAAAATGTCCTCCATCTTCTTGCAGAGGAATGCCTGTCCAAGGATTTGGCAGACTGAGTGCCAGGACTTCATGGGGGCAGGTTTCAATGGGGAGGATGAGGGAGCAAAGAAACAAATGTCACATATCTTAACAGATATAGGGGGTGTTAGATTTTGCAGTGTTTCTTAGACTTCTTCTGTGAAGAAAGCGCCAGTAGCAAAACTTACTGATGTTGTCAAAGGCTTTTCTAAAAAAAGAGTTGCTGTTCCTCGATGCGGCTCAAATGCTTGTCAGAAAAGTTTTGCAGTCTAGCATTTCAGCCAAATTGCCCTATACATATGCAGCAAACCGCCACACCTGAAATTTAACACTGCAGCCGTCTTTCCGTGCGTTCTATAAGCTAGGGATCAACCATAGCAGCAGTTAGATCTCTAAAGGGATTTTGATCAGTAAGACATGGCTTGACAAAGAGTCACAGACAGAACTGGACAAAGGTTAGAACCTGCCAGCACGAACATGCCTTGTAAATGCGGGACACTGCCAGATCCATAGTGGGAAGACACTCGTTTTGCACAAATCCTCATCAAAAGGATGCAAGGCTAATAAACGCTCTGTGGGAGCAAAAACCCCATCAAGCTGATTCTGATCGCCATAAAGAAAAGAGTCAGAAAAGCAGGTGCTAAGGAAAAGTCTGCAGCCTTAGGAGCTTATCAACCCATAACAGGAAACAGCATTGTTAGAAGTAACAGGGAGATCCTCTAGTTTCATAGTAGTGGGAAATTAATCAGAGCGCCATCAGCATCTCCTTCAATGTGGGATTAAAAGACGTAGACTGTCTCCTCAGGGGTAAGCTCATTAGTTGCCAGAGTCTCTGCAGCCAATGGTATAGAAGCTGCTAAGGAGCTGTAGGCAAATCAGATCTAGAATTTGCAGGTGAAAGTGCTCAGGAGTGCACCTGTGACCTCTGCAAACAGCTCCAGAACCATTGGAATGTGATCTGGGGCATCAGGCACAACACGACAGCCCAAGCCCCAGTCCTGGAGGAGATAAAACATTACATAAAAGAAAAAAAAATAAATAAAAAAGTTTGTCTTTGACACAGCTAATCTGCAAAAAAGGTGTTCATTGTCCTAAGACCCTTTTCCCATGGTGCAGCTCTTGTGTTTGCACGAGGCTCCCTCTGATTCGTCACATTTAGGTTTCGAAAAACAGAAAAGGTTTTTTCTTCAGAACTGGAAGCACTGACAGGGGGACCTGATCTTTCAGCCCATGTAAAAGGGGACTTAACATTAATTCTAAGGGAACCCAAACTTGGGCAGCTAACAGAAGCACTGCATATGCAGCTACCATATTTTAATCACTTCACACAAATTGCCGTATACATACAGCGGTAGGGAGAAGTGGATGTATCTGGGAATAGCCTGCACCCCAATACCAGTTTTTAGAGCGGGCGGTCGGCTATCAGGTGATAACAGCCGATCCGGTTCTGGAGCCGCTCGGTCGTTATCCCAGGCAGCGAGAGGGGACATCCCCACCCCCCTCCCGCCGCTCTTCCCTGGCGTCCCGCCGGGAGACTGGAGCATCCGTCGGGCGTGTTCGCCGGCTACGAGGAATCTTGATAGAAGCTGAAAAATCTGCTCCAATCGGGTCTCCTTCATGAAATTCCAAAAGTGAAGTCACTTCCGGTTTACTTGGGGCCGATTTTTAAAAAAATACAGTATTCAGAATCTCAGTTTTTTGCCATCTGAATACTTTTAAGTGCAAAGAGTATCTGTCACCACTTGCTACTGCCACAAGGGATGTTTACATTCCTTCTGACAGCATTAAAGGTGATTTTTTTTTTTTTTACAGCGCCGCCGTCCCCACGAGCTCGCTCAGCAAAGAGAACGCATACGCAAGTCGCACCTGCATATGAAAACGGTGTTCAAATTACACATGTGAGGTATCGCTGCGATCGTCAGAGTGTGAGCAATAATTGGTCACCAGTAAAATTTTTTAAAGCGTCGCTTATGGAGATTTTTAAGTACCGTCGTTTGTCGCCATTTCACAAGTGTGCGCCATTTTCAACCTTAACATGTTTAGTATCTATTTACTCAGCCTAACATCCTCTTTCACAATATACAAAAAATTGCGCTAACTTTACCCTTTTATTATTTTTTAAATTAAAAAAAATTATATATATATATATATATATATATATATATATATATATATATATATATATATATATATATAAATAAATAAATAATGTTTGGGGCTTCTAAATACATTTCTAGCAAAAAATACCGATTTTAACTTGTAAACAAGTGTAAAAAAAAAAAGGCTCCGGTGCTGAAGTGGTTAAGGAGGCGAAAGCTATTCACACTGAGCACTCCATGTTTCTTTCAATTTCCAGTTTGAAAGCAATTTTAGGCCTGTATCTCACCAACTATCAACTATAAACAAGGGCTTAATCCTGGCAGCATCCACAGATATTTGTATTTGCATAAAATGTACTTTTAACACAAAAAAACAAATCAGCTACCACATTTAAGGACAGGTAAGCTGTAACACATTACATTTTTGCTCTTAAGCTTAGACATGCTTTAAGGCAGGGGTTAGCAACCCATTGCTCACAATCTGTGAGGGCAGAGGACAGTGCTATTGGGGGGGGTGACATCTTTTTATTGGAAATTTGTTAGTTACCTCTCAAAAGGTTGCCTACCCCTGCTTAAAGGTGCAGTTGTAAGCAGTATATTCATCTTTCTAGTGAAAAAACACTCATAAAAATGTATGTATAAGACTATTAAATACTGAATGATAAAAACATATAGCTAAGATAGTTGAAAGAAATTACCTGGTGCAGCAGATCCTCCAGCTGCAGGAGCAGCAGAACCAGCAGAAGCAACTGCAACAGCACCTCCAGAAGGCATGCTTGCCAACTTGGTGTTACCTGTAAAAACAAACCACTTTATTGCCAGGAAATCACAACCTGTAGCTGAAACAACTTTTTAATTCCATATTTAAAAACATCTCAGAATAAGAGGGCAAATGTTGCACCTGGAGCCCAACGTTAGTCATACAAGTACAAGTGATCTACTCGTCAAAGCTTGCAGAGATTTTAAAAAGGCTAGATCTCTGTTTATTACAAAAAAAAAAAACTGAAAAGCAGTAATTTCACTACTCAAATTTGTTATAAGCCCAAGCCTCATGAAGGTGAGACAGGACAGCAAGTGAGGCAAACCCTAATAATAAAGGACATGGATAGAATTTTTTTTTAATTATTTGTGAAATCAGAAGACTTCCCCTGACTTCCTGTCCACCATGTGACAACTGTCAGAACAGAAAGCAAATGGAATTAATTTTGAACAATTTAGAACCTGACAATCTAAGGTTCTAGGTTGAACTGGGTGGACTAGTGTCTTTATTCAACTTTACCAACTATGAAACTCTTTCATACTCTATGCAAAACTAAGTTTTTCACTGGAGTTTTTTCTAAAAAGACATATGGAGTCTAATGAAGAAAATAGAATTATATAGTGCGCATCCAAAAAATATAAGCAGCAGACACCACAATTTTAACAGAAAACTGTGAATAACCCAAAATAATAAAGTGTCGCGCTATGGCAATAATACACACAAAGAATGTATATAGTGACTGTACTCTAAACAAAGTCTCTGATGAAGTTCGCAAACAATATCCAGTGCTGAAAAATTGATCTTAAAAAGCCAAAATAATTCAATGATTGAACCGTATTCCACCACCAAAGATGCTTAAACACTCTTACCAAAGGTGTAAAACCGCATAGAGGTTTATTTCGGGCACGTCTCAATGGATCTAGGGAATGGGTCCGCTTCCTTCTCTCATGGACAGGCAGCCACTGAAGTGATCATCCAGTTAAGGAACTCAATCAGTTTAACCATTCCTCACAGTCAGAGAATCAGCCAGAAATTCATCCATAAAAAATCTGCACATAGTGTAATACCAAACGGCAGAGAATTTATTAGGAAAAGGAGATACACTCACATGTTCCAGTAGATAAAACCACCATATGGAATTCTAAACAGAGCAGCGCAATGGAAAAAGTGTGGGGCTCAGTCACCGACGCGTTTCATTTTGAGACTTCCACTTACCCCAGTGGAAGTCTCTTAAGACAAAACGTGTTGGGTGACTGAGCCCCACACTTTTTCCATTGCGCTGCTCTATGTTTGGAATTCCGTATGGTTGTTTTATCTACTGGAACATGTGAGTGTATCTCCTTTTCCTAATAAATTCTCTGCCGTTTGGTATTACACTATGTGCAGATTTTTTATTACTTTTTTATGGATGAATTTCCGGCTGATTCTCTGACTGAGGAATGGTTAAACGGATTGAGTTCCTTAACTGGATGATCGCTTCAGTGGCTGCATGTCCATGAGAGAAGGAAGGGGACCCATACCCTAGATCCATTGAGACTTGCCCTAAATAAACCTCTATGCGGTTTTACAGCTTACCTTTGGTAAGCGTGTTTAAGCATCTTTGGTGGTGGATACACTTTGCTGTGATGGAATACGGTTCAAACATTGAACTTTTTTTGGCTATTTAAGATCAATTTTTCAGCACTGGATATTGTTTGCGAACTTCATCAGAGACTTTGTTTAGAGTACAGTCACTATATATATTCTTTATGTGTATTATTGCCATAGCGCGACACTTTATTATTAATATGGAGTCTAATCACTGTCTAGATCCCTTACCGAAAAAGCTATTCTGATTAATTGAACGGCTTCAATAATGAGTCACTGACCCGGAAAAGTATTAAAATCAGGGATTCAGACTTCATTCTGACTCTTTACCTGCATCTTCTTTCCAGGTCAGTAACCCAATACTGTGGAGCTAGGGGCAGCCAGGCAATAAAAAGTCAGCAGTGGCAGGCTCTGCATTTGTCTCAGCACTGAGATACATGAAAAACAGTGAAGGTGGTGGTCATCGTTAAGTTGTACATTACTTCTGCACTTACTTGGAGTGAACTCACATTGTTCATGGGATTTTTTTTTTTTTTTTTACACATTTATGACCTTTATGCCATAAAGATTTTTGTGATCATTTATGTAAAGATGACAGTGTTAAGTTATTTTTTTTGGTAGAGCAGCACTTTCATTTTAGGGTGCTTTGACTTTTTGGCTTGCAGCTTCGTTTTTGTGCACTAGTACGCAGGATAAATTTTACACAAGGAGAAACATGACAAGCCTGCGCCTGATAAAAATATTCATGATAGCACTGGTCCACAGCCACAATGGTCACAGAAGTACAGGGGCACAGCAGCAGGATTGTACAGGTAGCTGGGGCACAGAGTCTACACCTAAAGATGTATTTATGGCAATACAGACATGCAATACATCTCTGTCCATTCCTAATAACCAAGTACAGGGCCTCAGTGAGGACATGGCAATCATGAGACAAGATATGCAGAAAATGAGGGAGCACATTGCTGACCTGGAGGGCCACACAAGCTCCATAGAAAAACTATGTCTCCCATGAGGCGTGATGTCAAAGCTACTGAGCAGAAAAGTTCTTTCATCGATTACAATGCCTGTGACATTCTCTGTGAATGGGGGAGTCTGATAAGTCACATGATTCTCTCCATTCATACATTGTGTTAATAGCAATGTAATCAGTGATATAACTTCTTAATAGAGGAGAAGGAGATGGTGTCATCAGATCATTTGTGATGCTGTGCTGCCTGAAGGCCCGAAGCTGGTAATCACTGCAGTGCCAGAAGTTCAGAAACAGGAAGAGGACAAGGCATCCCTGCAGTGAAGATTTCTCCAGGATCCAGCTGCCTATATCCTGGATGCACATTGAAAAGATATATACAGTGCCTTGCGAAAGTATTCGGCCCCCTTGAACTTTGCGACCTTTTGCCACATTTCAGGCTTCAAACAAAGATAAAACTAATTTTTTGTGAAGAATCAAAAACAAGTGGGACACAATCATGAAGTGGAACGAAATTTATTGGATATTTCAAACTTTTTTAACAAATAAAAAACTGAAAAATTGGGCGTGCAAAATTATTCAGCCCCTTTACTTTCAGTGCAGCAAACGCTCTCCAGAAGTTCAGTGAGGATCTTTGAATGATTCAATGTTGACCTCAATGACTAATGATGATAAATAGAATCCACCTGTGTGTAATCAAGTCTCCGTATAAATGCACCTGCACTGTGATAGTCTCAGAGGTCCGTTTAAAGCGCAGAGAGCATCATGAAGAACAAGGAACACACCAGGCAGGTCCGAGATACTGTTGTGGAGAAGTTTAAAGCCGGATTTGGATACAAAAAGATTTCCCAAGCTTTAAACATCCCAAGGAGCACTGTGCAAGCGATAATATTGAAATGGAAGAAGTATCAGACCACTGCAAATCTACCAAGACCTGGCCGTCCCTCTAAACGTTCAGCTCATACAAGGAGAAGACTGATCAGAGATGCAGCCAAGAGGCCCATGATCACTCTGGATGAACTGCAGAGATCTACAGCTGAGGTGGGAGACTCTGTCCATAGGACAACAATCAGTCGTATACTGCACAAATCTGGCCTTTATGGAAGAGTGGCAAGAAGAAAGCCATTTCTTAAAGATATCCATAAAAAGTGTTGTTTAAAGTTTGCCACAAGCCACCTGGGAGACACACCAAACATGTGGAAGAAGGTGCTCTGCTCAGATGAAACCAAAATCAAACTTTTTGGCAACAATGCAAAATGTTATGTTTGGCGTAAAAGCAACACAGCTCATCACCCTGAACACACCATCCCCATTGTCAAACATGGTGGTGGCAGCATCATGGGTTGGGCCTGCTTTCCTTCAGCAGGGACAGGGAAGATGGTTAAAATTGATGGGAAGATGGATGGAGCCAAATACAGGACCATTCTGGAAGGAAACCTGATGGAGTCTGCAAAAGACCTGAGACTGGGACGGAGATTTGTCTTCCAACAAGACAATGATCCAAAACATAAAGCAAAATCTACAATGGAATGGTTCACAAATAAACATCCAGGTGTTAGAATGGCCAAGTCAAAGTCCAGACCTGAATCCAATCGAGAATCTGTGGAAAGAACTGAAAACTGCTGTTCACAAACGCTCTCCATTCAACCTCACTGAGCTCGAGCTGTTTTGCAAGGAGGAATGGCCAAAAATTTCAGTCTCTCAATGTGCAAAACTGATAGAGACTTCCCCAAGCGACTTACAGCTGTAATCGCAGCAAAAGGTGGCGCTACAAAGTATTAACTTAAGGGGGCTGAATAATTTTGCACGCCCAATTTTTCAGTTTTTTATTTGTTAAAAAAGTTTGAAATATCCAATAAATTTCGTTCCACTTCATGATTGTGTCCCACTTGTTTTTTATTCTTCACAAAAAATTACAGTTTTATATCTTTATGTTTGAAGCCTGAAATGTGGCAAAAGGTCGCAAAGTTCAAGGGGGCCAAATACTTTCGCAAGGCACTGTAGATCAATGTTATGTATATTTATTTGGAGTCTTTAAGAGTGGGTTGTACATAAGTTTATTCACACTTTATGGATTAGAGAGGCTTACCACATGTTCTATGCAAAGTATGTGACTCTTTTTTATATATTTGTTATAGTGCAGCACATTAGATTATATACAATTTTTTTTTATCACAAAGTGCTCTTGTCTGCAATAGATATTCTTCAAATTACCTTTTACTTAAAACAAGCTACACTTCCCTCAGGCACTGAAATCGCATTGTTGACTGGGAAAAGCCTTTAAAGCACAACTAAATTAAACTGGATGGGCTCTTACCATAAATGTGCAAGGATGCACTTACACCTTAGTCTGACACAGTTGTGACAGATCCAGTCACTGCTTTGCCCAATGCCCCTTACTTCAGGTCCCGCAATGCTCCTTTTTGGCCATTGGACAGCCATTGACAAGAAAAACAGCATGCTGGTGTTCTGTCAAAAGAGCCAACTCATCAAAATCTCCAACCATATCACTTCCAGTGACTCTCCTGCAGCAGTAACGGCAGATTTCAACGACTTGGCTTTCACAGAACACAGACAGCATATAAAGTACGGTAAATGACAAGTTGAGCTGTTTAGACAGAACACCGGCTAAAGAGTAAAAAAATAAATAAAAAAAAAAGTCGTCATCGCCTTGGAGGTGGCCATGTTGGTTACAAGCGGGCGGACTGCTAAAAACAATTGAGAACACCCTATGTATGCATGAACACATAGGATAACATGATGGAGGGTTTATTGACTGTAGAAAAAACACCTGCAGCTAAAAACATCTGCAGTAAAACAGTTAAAAAATGTACTGTGTTCATGAGGGCCTTAAGAGTCACGGGAAGTGACGTAATTGGGGATTGACGAGTTGGTTCTTGTGACAGAACATCGGGAATGTGCCAGACATTCATTGCACGATGCATGTGTTATGCAGCATAAACAGGAAAAGAGAAACTCTAAAGGAGCATGGCACAAAGATTTTTTTTCTTGGAAAAAGAAACTGCCTGCATGTCTCTTGCCAAAAGACACTATCTCCTTACATTATTTTTTTATAGCAGGGAACTAGTTAAACTTAAAAAAAAAAAAAAACACCTTACCAGTTCACTTAACATCCATTTCAAGCTTGACTGTCTAAAAAAGGCTCTGATCCGTATAATCATGTCCCCATTACCTAGAATGTTGCCTCTATCTTATTTCTAACTATAGATAAAGGTTACACCATCAAGTATCTAAAGCTCCTAGAACACAGAATCCCCTGAGAGAATTCTTGGAAACTTCTCATTAAAAGCCATCAAAGTGTCAACTGAAAGGTTATGTTTTTGTTTTCAAAACTTCTAAGGAGGCTGAAAGTCAAGCAGCAGTAAACAGTCTATAAGTACCCACAGATATAAGATGACTAGATCCCGATACTGAAGATGTATGTATCACTCCTACAGTACAACTCCCATTAGAATAGATCTGCCTTCAATAAGATTTCTATTATTGTGATGTCAGAGAAGAGACTTACAATGAAACCGTTATTACAGAATAACTTTTGCATAGATAAAAGTCATTCATTGCCCTTTGAAAAATAAAAGGAAAGTCAACACTACCTCTCACGCTCCAAAGCAGCTTCTCTCAGTTGGGTTTTATAAGTGGTGCAGAACATCACCCCTTTGACTATGCCTGCATGGTGCAGGCTCTGCCATCACTCTAGAGATGCAGCCGGTGGGACAAGTAGATCCTCTCTTCATCCCTCAGCCATGTCACCAATGACACTAATCATCTTCTTTGCTATAAGGAAAGCATTATTTACAATGACCACCAGTGTAAGGGGGTCCTGCTTTCAGTGATAAGCAAAAGAGGGCAACTCTGAGGCCTCTTGCACACTGCAGCTTAAAAATGCTCAGTACAGCTTATTTTTTTTTTACTGAGCTAAAATACAGCCCATTAATGGTAATGTGCCTATGCACACAGGTGCGTAAACAAGGGTCATGTGTTCTTCAGTACAAAAAAAGAAAAAAAAAAAAAAATCTGCATTTTTGGTCAGTAATTTACACCACATGAGCGCATATGCACGTCACGAATGTCCATAGCATATAGCTAATGTGAACATAAATGTGCACGCAAATACGTGCATATGCGCAAATACATGAAAAAAAAAGTAGATGCTCAATACGTGTGCAAGAGGCCTAACAAAATGCCAATTTAAGGGGGTATTTCTGCATTATGGTAAACAATGTCCCACTAATTGTAAAACCCTCTCACTATATACTCGATCCAACTCTGTGCTCATCTACAGCAGCGCTGGTCTGTGTTCCTCTCCTCACAGAATACAGAGGCAGCAGCAGGAGCCTCAATGAAATCCTGTGAGCAGGGAGAGGGGCCAAGCGGCGCTGTGTGTGTGTCTATAGACACACACACAGTGCTACAGTCTGACTCTCAGAACAAGCCTGCAGATGTACGCCCAAAGCAAGCAGCTTGCTATGGGGCACACAGGACAGCGCCAGCCGGGACCCAATAACAGGAAGTTTGGAGCCAATGTGTGTAACACCATTGCGCAGAGCAGAACATGTTTATTATTCATTTTTTAAATTTACCTTTACAGTTGCTTTAAGGGTTCCTCCAAGGTTTAAAGATTGAGAAAGGTTGCTCTAAAGTGATTTAGTGAAGAATGGCATAAGTTAGGGACTCTTGGCAATTAGCTCCCGATCTTCCAATGCTTCTACAGACTGCTCCATAGGAGCATGCTGTAGAAGAGTATGTAAACAAAACACGTCCATGCGGTGTTTATATCAGACATGTAGCGACAGCGCATCCCTGTCAGTATAGAGGCTAGGAAAGATCTTTAACAGCTCAGTCTAACCTATGGATTGGGTTAGTATGGATCTGGCCTAACGGAGCAGATGCAGCCGTCTCCTCCATGAAATAAGAAATTAGGAAAATATACTCTCTCTAGCTCTATCCATCGCTCTTCTAAAAATAAATGATTTCCCCCACAGCTCCCAAACAGTCAAACTCTTATATTAAGTGAAAAAAATGTAATTTGAATTCTTAGTGATCACAAACCTGTGGAAAAGCCGCCATCTTGGCAATTTGTGCCATCATCAACCCCAACTTGATCCTATCTTCCTGTCACCCCAGTAATTTACGCAACCATTTTTTTTTACCCTGTGTGCGCTGTAATGTAGCATTGAAGAGAATAAAGCTCTCCCAAAATAAAACACGTGTTAAACTTTACTACACTACATTACATAGAGGTTGGCACTAATGAGATATAATTTATACAGTAAGATTTTAATCAACTGGCACTTTTGATTCAATTTTGGGGTAAATATATGGGATATGTAAATTAACTGTTGTATTGCGAATTACGGGGGGGGGGGGGGGGG
>BLSH010093522.1:201073-211250 GCA_018402905.1 Glandirana rugosa
GGGGGAGGAGAATCAGTTTTTGCTATGCAACCCTAAATCATAGGTTTCCAAATAAAGCCCCGATCTGTTCCAAAAAATATGTAATTAGGGTAGACTTCAATACCTAAATGACGATTGAGGAACAGAGGCATGACAAAAAAAAAAAAAAAGACCCTCTGGGACTCGAGCAGTGGTTCTCAACTCCAGTCCTCGGGATCCCCCCAACAGGCCAGGTTGGCAGGATACCTGAAATACATCACAGGTGATATAATTTGCTGCTCAGTGATTGTAGTATTCTAGTCTGCATCTCCCCCAAGGTAATACTTAAAATCTGGCCTGTTGGTGGGTCCTGAGGACCCGAGTTGAGAACCACTGCTCTAGAGGATATGGGAGAAAAGACCCAAAGACTGAGGTAAAAACCTTTACACCAGTCCCCTGCACCTGTTTCCTGGGATGAACCCTTCATTTACTGTGGAATTAGATGGTACAGGCATATTTTATTTTGTTTGGCAAATAACTTGTTTTTTAAGAATCTTAAAGTTTAACACCCAAGGGAAATGTGGTGCATTGTACAATACTAGTAAACATTTCTCAAGATAACTAGACCAATATTGTTTTTGAGTACACTATCTACAGTGAGTGAAATAAGTATTTGATCCCTTCGCAAAACATGACTTAGTACTTGGTGGCAAAACCCTTGTTGGCAATCAGGTCAGACGTTTCTTGTAGTTGGCCACCAGGTTTGCACACATCTCAGGAGGGATTTTGTCCCACTCCTCTTCGCAGATCCTCTCCAAGTAACGCAAACCCCTTCAGCTCCCTCCACATATTTTCTATGGGATTAAAGGTCTGGAGACTGGCTAGGCCACTCCAGGACCTTAATGAGCTTCTTCTTGAGCCACTGCTTTGCTGCCTTGGCCGTGTGTTTTGGGTCATTGTCATGCTGGAATACCCATTCACTAACCATTTTCAATGCCCTGGCTGAGGGAAGGAGGTTCTCACCCAAAATTTGACTGTACGTGGCCCCATCCATCGTCCCTTTGATGCGGATGAAATTGTCCCCTTAGCAGAAAACCACCGCAAAAGCATGAGGTTTCCACCTAGATGTTTGACGGTGGGGATGGTATTCTTGGGGGTCATAGGCAGCATTCCTCCTTCTCCAAAGACGGCGAGTTGAGTTGATGCCAAAGTGCTTGCTTTTGGTCTCATCTGACCACAACACTTTCACCCAAGTTCTCCTCTGAATTATTCAGGTGTTCAGTAGCAAACTTCAGGACGGACCTGTATATGTGCTTTCTTGACCGGGGGGCCTTGCGAATGCTGCAGATTTCAGTATTTCACTGCGTAGCGTGTTATCAATTGTTTTCTTGGTGACTATGGTCCCAGATGCCTTGAGATCATTGACAGGATTTTCAGGTTTAGTTCTGGGCTGATTCCTCACTATTGGCATTATCATCGAAACGCCACGAGGAGAGATCTTGCATGGAGACCCAGACTGAGGGAGATTGACAGGCTGCTTGGCTATGGTCTTGTAGCCCATTCCAGCCTTGTGTAGGTCTACAATCTTTTCCCTGAAATCCTTGGACAGCTCTTTGGTCCTGGCCATGGTGGAGATTAGGATCACTGCCTTTAAGAGTGCTCCTAATCTCAGCTCATTACCTGTATAGCAGACACCTGGAAGCCAGAAATCCTTCTGATTGAACCCGGGTTCAGTCTAGTACGATGTCAGACATCGCATGCGATTGGAACCCGCACTGCAGGTGCCAATCACATGCGATCTCTGAGCAGTGTGAGTTCAGCCATACACTGGTATACACTGTGTTCTCACCCATGCGATCCAATTCATGTGCCAGTTCACACTGCAATCTGTGAACAAAACTGGGGGTGTCATTAACTTTGTAATGACACCCACCAGTGGTTCGCAGAAGGCAGTGTGAACTGCCAGTGGGAGTGATGCAATGCGGGAACCGGCTCTAATCGCACCGGTTCCCACATCACCCATATGTAAACCAGGGCTGATAGGGGATCAAATCCTTAGTTCACTCATTAAAATGCAACTCAATTTAGAACGTTTTTGAAATGCTTTTTACTGGATAATGGCCGTGATAGACAACTGCTCCTTTGGTTTTGTCCTCTTTATTGGACCTTGTGGATTCTGAATGGGGTTATAATGCTTTGTGAGCGATATTGAAGTTATGTTACTTTTTTACGGTTTTGCCCTGTCGTTTAGTAATTATAAGCACTTAGGGTCAGGGTATGCCCCATAGGCTCTGTAACTTTTAGCCTGGGTTCAAACATATGCGAACACAGACATCGCATGTGATTCGCACACGCATTGCTGTGCTGATCACGTGAGGTCTGTGCAATGCGAGTTAAGCCATACAGTTTGTATGACTGGATTCGCACAAAAAAGGTGCAGGGACTAATTTCCCCGTGCTGGAATTGGATTGCATGCGTGTTCACACTGAGATCTGTGAGAGATCTCGCAAGGGGCAATGTGAACTGTCTGCGGGGGAGATGCAATGTGGGTACCCGCACTGGAATCACGCTGGTTCCCACATCGCAAGAGTGTGAACCCAGGCTTACATATACTGAAAAGTAATAAAGACGTTTAAAAAAAGAAAAAAAAAAAAACCAAAAAACAGCCAGATGAATTAGCTATGTCTAGAGAGGCCTTGGATCAGGTTTCACAGGATGAACAAAACCCAGAGATATAATGCCTCTCATATTTAATCTGGTCCACAAGCGAAACCTAGCAGGTACAAAAACCAGTAGGTATTAGGATGGACCACTGAAATGTTCAATAGAAGCACTATGAGTACCTGTGCCCAATACACAATATGGATGAAGCAGTCAAATTCACAGCCATTCTGGACAATAATTTTTTTTTTTTAACCTTGTCTCCCTGGCTGAACTACAACTACACCATATGAACTTTAAAACTGATCTCCACGTCACTTTAAATATTTTTTTTGGACCAAGCTGGTCAAAACAACCCATTATCTTCAACATGTACTGCACTGGCTCGAAGAGCTATATATATGAACTGTGTGTAACTTTGGCAGTGCTCAGCCTTTCATAGGCAGCTTTGTATTCTGTGAATGAATACAAAGCTTCCTTTGATTGGATGAGGAGGAGACAGGCTGATGACATCACGACCTCTGACTCAATCAGAAGAAGCTTAGTATTCATTCACAGAATGCATAGCTACCTATGAATGGCGGAGCGCTGCCGACTGTTTTGTTCCGGGTGTGAGATGAAAGTCTCTGTACCACAGCTGGAACCCAACACTGTATATTGCATTTAGCTGAAGCTACACACAGTTCATACAGCACTTACAGCCAATGCATCACTTGGTGAAGGAAATCGTTTGTTTGGATCAGCTTGGTGAAAATTACCTATTTAAAGTGACAGGAAACCTGAAGATCAGTGTTTAATTACACCTTTCCCTTTTCTTTTTTTTTTTTTTTTTTTTTAAAGGTGCACAAATATATTGTGGAATCAGATGCCTGGGTCAGGCCCTAAATTCTTCCATCCTATTGTGGCTTGATTCACTATTAGGCTCACTTAGTACGACTTTGCCCTTTGACTTCCTTCCCACTTGGATGCAATTTAGGAGCATGTACAAGGGCTAAAATTGCACCTAAGTTGGACCAAAGTAGTACAGGAACCTTTTCTAAAGTTGGAGCGAATCATGTAGCATAAGATGGGAAACACAGCATTTGACTTGTCATGCGACTTGTGGTCTCAAGTCAGATCCCATGTCACAGCAGTGTGAGCCGAGCCTTAGGAATGAACCCTATTAGGGGGAGGCTCAAACTTTTACCATTCAGCCCCCTGGTTTGGCACCCAGCTGCGTCCCTCGGAACATCACTGGGAATCCCCACCACACAAGTGAATAGGCGGGGATAGCAGTAATATCACTGTCCAAATACGGCCACTGGTGCGAACCCAGTTCGAGATTCCAGTAAACTCCATAGCCCACAGAACCCCGCAACCACTGTCCAGGGTTGTGAGAAGAGGTCCTGGTCCTAATCAACATGGGGACAAGGTGCTTTGCCAGGGGTTGCAAACCCTCAAAAGCGGTCTGGTTTTCCTGGGGAACACAACACATTTTTTCTCTTTTTCGCATGAGGTACCCCCTTAAAATACATAACAGATTTAAAGGATCTGGTATGTATTTCTGAGGACTCGACACATTCCATTTTTGCAGTAGGATGTGCTACACCAAAAGTGATAAATTACAAATAATTAAAAAAAAAAAACGAATTGCCTGTAAATTCCATTGTCCGCTCCTGCCAAAAAAAAAAAAAAAAAAAAAAAAAAACAGACAAATACCCCACCAAAAGGTCCCCAAAAATATCATATACATCACAGACGCAACCTTTCCCAGGCAGGATTAGGGCAAACCCCAGGAATGTTATTTAAGGGAATTGGGCATTTTTTAATGTTTCACTTTAAGCATATATATAAAAAAAAAAAAAAAAAAAAAAAAAAACTGCTGTTCACCAAATGGAATTAAAAAAAAAATCTGCACTGATGTTCCCCTGGTCAGAACACCCTCTTACCTATCAGCTTAGAAAAAGGGCATATTTTATTTGATAGAGATTTGGCTGCCATTGATTTCAATGGAGTTTGGCATTTGAAATCTGAAGTTCATGCGCGTCATTTATGTGCGCTGTTCACACCAATGTTGATGTCATGTCAGTTTTTTTCCATGCAGAAAACTGCATATATGTTGCAGATGCCTGCACAGAAAAAATCCACACGTGATCAGTGTTGTGGTGTGAACAGGACACACAAAACATTTTTTTTTTTTTTGTGCCAATGCAAAACATATGCAGAAAAACTAACGTCTCTGCACATGGGGTGAACAAGCCCTAAATGTCATTTCTACCTGCAGCCTGGTTCTTTTGCTATCTGCATGCCAGCATCTGACAACTTTTACACGGGAGGTAAAAAAAATGTGACAGGTAAGGAGCTCTAGCACACAGCCTATGATTGACAGCTTCAGCTCTGTTCTTGTGTTAGAGAGGTTGTGTCTCTTCCCTCCGATCAGCTCTTACTGAGCTCTGCAGAGTTCAATTTTTAGCTCCCTGTCCCCTGCTTTCTAGAAGCGCAGACAAGCTGTATAAAATTGTGCACTTTGATAGAGAAGAGATGGCTGTAGAGAAGAGATGGCTGCAGATAAACAGGTGCAACTCTAATAGGAGGATATG
Source organism: Glandirana rugosa (assembly GCA_018402905.1). Lineage (NCBI taxonomy): Eukaryota > Metazoa > Chordata > Amphibia > Anura > Ranidae > Glandirana > Glandirana rugosa. Next base: position 206,272 of record BLSH010093522.1, read on the forward strand.
TTTAATCTCTGCATCTCCTGAGGCTTGTCACTTCACTGGGTATTGTTTAAGGGTTTACAACTATTTTAATGAAATACATCTCTTTAAAAGAAAAAAAAGTCAGACCCCCAACTCTAATTTTCTAGGATTAAGTTAATGGCCATCTCCAGGTGAACAGGGAAGGCATTGGGGATATATTTAGCTGTCTAACACGATCCTATCACCACCCATAACACAAAGAAAGGAAAGGTTGTGCTGTGGTTTAACAGACACCCTCCTTAGCCTTCAATTGTAGTTTATGATGCATTAAAGGTGAAGTTCATCTTCTACATAAACTGGCCCATGCAGATAAGGGGCTCAAGCAGCGTAAGAGATACTGTGTCGTTTTTGTAAAAAAATATTGGTTTATTGCAAATGCCATATCTGTAGGCCGTTTCTGACACCCATTAAGCCTGGGTAATATGCTCCCAGGGTTTACAGTACTACATCTTGGCTAATTTTAAAGGGAGGTAACATGCCTACCTGTTAAATGAGTTTTCTCCAGTTACAGCAATGGCTCTCCTATCACACACCCCCACCAGAATTCTTACGTGGCTGTAGCCACAATCTCATACCCTTGATAACTACAAAAAAAAACACAATCTCCTTCTGAGGACAAATATATAATTTTAGTTGTCCTCAAAGGCAGCTCAGCAGACATTTTTTTTGTAGACCATGTCCTGACAATAAGCTAGGATACTGGAATATAAACTTTGGGAGTATTTTGTCCAGGCTTCATAGGTGACAAACAAGGCCTAAAAGGTATATGTTTTTAGATTAAACATTGTTTTTTACAAATGGCACAGTGTATTTTTTACTTGAACCCTTATCTGCATAGGCAAGTCTATGTAAAAGGTGAACTTAGCCTTTAAAAGTACATGTATAGCTACATGAATGAGACTGGGAGCGAAGAAAGATAAAAAGCGCTCAGATGGATGACATTCTCAAACTCCAAGGCTTGTTACTAATTCAAGCATATACCCAATCAGCCTGCCTTCCAGTTGTGCCTTTGCCCTAGTACTTGTACAAACACCAGGAATAAGAATGAGAGCTTTTCACACAGACATCCTGCCTTCTTTCCCTTTGAGGCTTGGGCATCAACACCGGTCATAAGATACAACACAACTGCTTCCAGGTCTTACCTTGAGCAATCACCTCGTCGATCTTCTTGCCTTTCAGCTCACTGATTACCTATAGGGGGGGAAAAAAAAAGGAAAATGCAGATGGGGTTGTATTCTTATTTCATTTTATTATAATGAAAACGGAACTCCGGGGAAGAGATAAATACTCCCTTGCAGTGGGGCTCCCCTTCAATACAAGGGTTAAATGGTGGTTTATGCCTTGAGTACCAGCAACAAGAACTTTTACTTTATTCCCCCACGGCGCTCCAGCTTGTGGGGAGTCCCTAGGAACAATGCAGGACTATTGGCCCCACACTGTACTTGAAGATGTCAATGTGTGGCTGCTGAAGCACCTCTTAAAGAGACTGATGGAACTTAACTTACAAGGTGTAGAAAGCTTTCTACAGCGGGGAGTTCAAAGGCCCTGTTTACATGTGCCCTAGGCATACACAAGTGTTTACCCTTGCAGCGTAGGGGAATTCCACACTGCATGGGCTCAGAGAGAGCCCTTCAAATAGCGGTCTTCTCTTTTGCTGGGATTTAATCACCACTGAGGTTTTTTTTTTTCCTAAACAATAAAAGACCGAATATGTTGAAAAAAAAAAGTTTTAGTTTGTTGGAAAATTTTGCAAATAAATAATTTTTCTTCTTCGCTGATGAGGCTGCACTGATGAGCAGAGTAAACAGTGCACTGGCAAGCCTTGCCTGTTATTGGCTCTCCTTTAGTCACGCAGGCACGGCGTGTGAGGAAAGGACTGCCGATAACCGACAAATCTGTGTACACATGATCAGCTGTGATTGGACACTGTCCTTCACATGGTAAAGGGCCGTTGTAATTGGCTCTTTACCCCGATCTGATCAGCTGTGTCCAAATAACAGTGGTCACAGAGTGCGCCTGATGGGTCCACCGACCCCCTGCCAGAACTGGACAACCACACTAGCCATCTTTCGGATTAAGCGGAGTCTGCAAGTGGTTAAAGTGACATGACACTTTTTATGAGGACTGCCATTACTGAAACTTCCTTTAAGGTGGTTTGCTCCCTGGCTGTCAAACTGTTGCCTTGGATTTAATGCTAAGTATCTGACCTGGAACAAGTATACAGTTTTGACACTGATTTGAATAAGCTTGTTCTGGGTCTGTGATTAAAAAGTTATAGAAACCAAGCACAATACATTTTTAAACAGGAGCAGAAATTGAAGCCCCTATACTTTAAGGTGGGCCACCACATATTTAAGACATTCAGTGCAGATACCTTATCGGCACGCTCCTTGTCCAGCTCAATACCAACGCTGTCCAGAATCTTCTTCAGGTCAGCAATTGAAGGGTTGTCATTACCGCCGAGTACGGCCAAAAGATAGGAAGCTATGTAACGCATCCTGTTTGGGAGAGAAAAATATTTATGTTCTTATCAAGTCTATTGGAATATGTCTTTTTGGAAAAATGTGTAGATCACCTTTGGTGCAGACTACAATTTTCAATGACTTGGACCTTTTCTGCTTCCAGGGCAATGTAATTCACAGGGAAGGTGAAATCATCTCAGCACTAAATTCAGCCTACATAATGTGGACATGTAGTGCTTTAGAAAGTAAGTTCCTGTATAACATACTACTTCAGAAGTCACTCGGTAAAGGAGGACCGTGAACAAACATTAGGCTTCCCGGATCAGGTTCTCCTGTCTAAATATATACGTGCGTTTATCTCATCAGTCTGTGGATGCACAATTTTCACTAAATGCAGCTAAGCTGCACGCACCTAAACACAGTAGGGTTACTTACTAAGGCAGGAGAGTGCAAAATCTGGTGCTGCCCTGCATAGAAAGCAATCAGCTTCCAGGTTGTATTATCAAAGCTTAATTCAACAAGCTGAAGTTAGAAGCTAAATGGCTACTATGCAAAGCTGCACCAGATTCTGAGAAGCAGTTTTAGTAAATCTACCCCAGTATGACTGATACCACTCAGGCCCCAGTCACACCTACGATTAGGGTCATCAACAGATTCCTGCCAATGGAGTCAGAGAGCGTGAGCAGCTGCAGCCTCTCAGCCTGTACAAAGCAATGAAAGGGCGATAAGAGCTGAGGCTGTTATTCTTAAGCATCAGTAATCTAGGTTGCCTGCAGTCAGGGACAGACGATCGACCCTGGACACAGTGTGCCATAGTCAGAGTGAATAAGGTCTTAACCTCCATTCACTCCTAGTAAGTGATTATACAGGCCTTTATGTATGCATGCATGCATGCTCTTGGGTGGGAAAACAGTTGTTCAGATGCAAAAAAACAAAAACAAAAAAAAAAAACACATGAAATTGCATACATAGCACGTTTACAGGCAGTTCTATCAGTTCTATTAACCACTTGACCTCCGGAAGGTTTCACCCCCCCACCCATCATAACTAGAGCATTTATTGCTATTCAGCAATGGGCTACTTAAACTGACAATTTTGCAGACATGCAACACTGTACTGAAACTTATATAATTTTTTTTTTTTTTTTTTTTTTTTTTTTTACACAGAGCTTTCTATTGGTGGTATTTGATCACCACTGCTTTTTTGTTTATTTTACATATAAAAAAACAAAAAAAAAAAAACAAAACAAAACACACTACCCAATATTTTCCACATTATAAAACATATCAAACGAGCCCTCTCCTTCCCCAAAGCACAGCGTGCTGATGTCTCAGCAATAGTGGAGACTCACCTTATAGGCCATTTACAGTTGACCCTTAAACCATGGGTGGGGTGGGTGTACCAGGCCCCTCATACATCTAAATTTAGGGGGGTTTTTAATTGCTAAAACAGCTCAATTCTCTCTTTTGAGTTTACGGTCCGATCCGCAGGGTAGGTTTCTATTTCTACATGCTATGTTGAATGGGGTGGAATTGTTACTGCAGGCCTATCATGTACTGCCACCGTTTCAGTTTAGAGTCCTGACAGAGGGGTTAGCCTTCATGTCACAATTTCCCAATGTCCCCACCATCTGGTTAGACGATTTTAATAATGTGATAAATCCTGGCCTTGACAGGCTTGCCCCTTCCTTACCACCTACGCACACGAGATTTGGTAAAGAACTCTCTGAATTCGCACTGGTGGATACCTGGAGATACTTGCACTCTGATCACAGGGCCTACTCCTGTTTCTTAGCCACACACAATACCATGTCCCGCATAGACTTAATCCTATTATCCAAGTCTTTACTGTTGTACTTGGGAGGAGCTGGGTTTAGTCCTCGAATACTATCAGACCATGCGCCCTACTGATTGTGCTTCAGCTGCAATCCCCCCCATACATGTGGAGACTCAACCCCTTCTGGCTGAGCGTCATACCAGAGGTAGAAGAATTACAAACAGTGTGGGACATCTTTTTTAGAATAAATAGGGAGTCTGCCCCTTTTGAAATAGTTTGGGACTCGTTTAAGTCACATGCCCGAATGGTCCTTTCACATAAGATCTCAAGGTATAAAAAATCCTCTAGCCGCTTAACAACCGCTCTATAGACAAATGACGTCTACAGAGCGGTTGCTTAATTCTGGGAGGACGTCTATTGACGTCCTCCCAGAATCGCGGTTCCCGCGCGCCCGTCTGAGGGATAAATAAGATTTTTTCTACAGGGTGTGACAAACATTAAGAAGATGGAGACCATACTGCGAGTCGGTCTTCCCCAACTCAGAGGTGTACATACCCCCCCTAACGTCGACTTCGTGTTAGTCATCCCGCGTACCAGACTATCATAAGCTCCTGATTTGGGTCGAGGAGGGTTCATGTTGTCATTTCTGAACCTATTATCCTAATTCAGATACGCCCTGTACCATAACACACACCGATTCTTTGTCCTCATCCTCTAGCCTTC
>BLSH010093522.1:213058-236051 GCA_018402905.1 Glandirana rugosa
GCTTGCAGACTCTATAACTTTCACAAAGACCAAATAATATACACTAATTTTTTTTTTTTTTACCAAAGATAGGTAGCAGTATAAATTTTGGCCAAAATTTATGAAGAAAAATTACTAATTTGCAAAATTTTATAACAGAAACGAAGAAAAATTCATTTTTTTACAAAATTTTCGGTCTTTTTTTAATTATAGCGCAAAAAATAAAAAACCCAGAGATGATTAAATACCACCAAAAGAAAGCTCTATTTGTGTGAAAAAAAGGACGCAAATTTCATATGGGTGCAGTGTTGCATGACTGAGTAATTGTCATTCAAAGTGTGAGAGCACTGAAAGCTGAAAATTGGTCTGGTTGTTAAGGGGGTTTAAGTGCCCAGTTGTCAAGTGGCTAGACAAGCAGACCATCTTGCAGAGGAGAGACTGATGGAAGTGGATTGCTCATTTAAAAATAACCCCGCACCGGAAACAGCAGCTCAGATCCATATACAGGCTTGAATAGTCAACAACCTTCACTTTGGGAAAGCAGAACAGCTGATTTTCTATAGCAAGCAGAGAGTATATGAGCAGGGCGAGCGTGCTGGGCAATTGCTAGCTTACTTGGCCCACGTAAACCACAAACCACCCACAGTGGTCTCTCTCCGTACAGCACCCGGTAAATCTTGTAGACCAAGTAGCGGAGGAATTTCGTACATATTTTGCTTCAATGTACTCCTACTATTACGGACTATCCCTCGGCTGAGCTGAATGACTTCCTATCCATTATACTCCCAACTTTGACTCCTGAGCAGGTCAAAATGTTGCAGGCTCCCCTAACCACTGACGACGTAGTGGAAGCTATGGCTCAACTTGCATCATCCAAGGCCCCGGGCTCAGATGGACTCTCACTGGAATTTTATACCTGTTTCAGTGAAACTTTGGCCCCTAATTTGTATGAACTCTACTCTCATGTTTGAAACCACCTCCCTCCCTAAATCCATTGGAGAAGCCTTAATAGTACTTATACCTAAACTGGGCAAAGACCCAGAACTCCCTGAATCCCACCGCCCAATTTCTCTTCTCCAGCTTGATATTAAAAATCTTGGCCAAGATCTTGGCAGTGCGGCTAAACAAGACGGTCCTTAGTCTTGTTCATCCTGACCAGGTTGGCTTTATGCCAGCTAAAAACACAGCATTCAATCTGTGTAGGCAGTTCATGAACTTACAAGCAAGGCATGACCACACTGGCTGTAGAGTTGTAGTGTCCTTGGATGAAGCCAAGGCTTTTGATTCTGTAGAATGGGACTACCTGTGGAAATGCCTCACCCATTTTGGCCCCAAATATATTAAATGGATAAAGCTTCTCTATCTTCCTCCAGCTGCCAGGATCTTGGTCAACGGTAGGGTTTCGGAAGCATTTCCTTTGGCCAGGGGTACGTGTCAGGGCTGCCCTTTGTGCCCGTTATTGTATGCCCTTGCGGTAGAACCACTGGCCACAGTGCTTTGAGCACACCCTGGAATTAGAAGATTATGTGTAGGTCCATTGGAGGAAAAAGTTAGTTTATATGCGGATGACATTCTCCTGTACTTGGAGGACGCTGGCCCATCTTTACACACAATATTAATAGTAATGGAGGACGCTGGCCCATCTTTACACACAGCCTTAATAGTAATTGAGCAGTTTGGGAAATACTAAGGCTTGAGAATCAATTGGGGTAAGTCCCAAATTCTTCCCCTCGATATTGGGACCCCAATTGAGATGCAGACCTCCCTCCCCCAGGCTCAGGTTAGCTCTCTAAAATAATTTGGGGCGACTATCACCCGTTCCCCAGAGGATTATGTGCCACTAAACCTAGAACCCCTATAAACAATCTCAAAGTCTAAAACCCAGGCCTGGGCTAGATTTCCTCTGGGAGTCATGGGCCGCATAAACTTAATCAAAGATACTACCAAAGATTGTTTATAATATTGTGGCATTCTCCGGTGTATCTACCTCTGCAAATTTTCAAATCTCTGGAAGCCAGTCTTAACACCTTTGAGTGGGGCAACTCCTGACACAAATCATGGCAATCTCTAAAAAAATCCTACTGATTTGGGAGGGCCTGCACGTCCGGATTTTAACTCCTATTACCTAGCGGCGCAGCTATCCCATTTTTTTCATTTGGATAAGGGGGATAGGGAGCGCTACCTGACTTTGGTGTGCTCCCCTTTCTCCCGGATAACTACACACCCTTCTCATCTCCTTTTTACGCTGTACTAATGGCACTGGCTGGGACAGGGTTAACTGTGTGAGCCTAACAATGTGTAATGGGTGCGGCTTTTACTTTACTATCTGGCTGTTTTTTTATGCCTACTTTGCAGGATGAAAAAAACAGACAAGATTGCTGTTCCTAAGAACACAGAGATCTGCATTTTTGTAAAGAAAACAGAACTCTGTGTGTGTGACTGGACACAGCCAATCAGCTGATTTGTGCCAAGATCATTGGCTGATGATATGCTGTATCCAAAATACAATTCAGCACGGGTTGGCACCTGAACGACAGGTGGTGACCACCCCGCCTGTGCCACCCACCCAGAAAAACGGATTTAGACAAACTATGGACGTGATGCAAGAGCTCGTCAGGGACTGCAGATAGGATGCAAGAGCTGGTCAGACACTGCAGACAGGATGCAAGAGCTGGTCAGACACTGCAGACAGGATACAAGAGCTGGTCAGAGACAGGATACAAGAGCTGGTCAGAGACTGGAGACAGGATACAAGAGCTGGTCAGAGACTGGAGACAGGATACAAGAGCTGGTCAGAGACTGGAGACAGGATACAAGAGCTGGTCAGAGACTGGAGACGGGATACAAGAGCTGGTCAGAGACTGGAGACGGGATACAAGAGCTAGTCAGAGACTGGAGACGGGATACAAGAGCTGGTCAGAGACTGGAGACGGGATACAAGAGCTGGTCAGAGACTGGAGACGGGATACAAGAGCTGGTCAGAGACTGGAGACGGGATACAAGAGCTGGTCAGAGACTGCAGACAGGATGCAAGAGCTGTTGGGAGAGAGGGGGAAAATGCAACAGGAGACAGCTAAGCCTCATTTACACCTGCTTTAACCTCTGAAGAGTGATCAGCTTTTGGATTGTTTTTAGAGGGCATATGACAGGTGGGGGGGGGGGGTTGTTTTATTGCCTGTTTTAACCCCCTACATAACAGACAACTGCCCAACTCACATAAATAGGCCACTCTTAATGGGTGGCGATGCAGGATCCGTACACCCTGGCCACTGCAGTAAAAGCAACCTATAAATGCAACTCCATCGCAAGATTTACCACCCCCCAATCACACATGTAAACAAGAGATGTGATCGGCCTGTACAGAAGGGACCTCCTATGGTCACAGCCAGCCCCCCTCCTGGCCATAGACACACTTCTATGGGGTGATGTACATTCACATACAGCTCATTACTATACACTTCTCCCCCATTCCCGGGGCACGGAGGGAGTCATGGGGATTATTATTCGGTCTAATGATATCAGTCCTCTCATGTAGTGTAGGGACCGTAGGGGGCCATGAACCCGGACTTCATTGACTATGAGCTCTGAGACTCCATAGGTGAGGTATACGGTGTATCACTCCGCACATGCCGGGACTACATCCACTTCCCGGGCTCTCTGCGCCTCACACAGCCACCCGGAGTCTATCCCCCAGGTGACCCTCCGCCAACTTACTTCACACGGGACTTTGTAACACTCCGGAGCAGAGAGAGTCAGCAAAACGCGTGCTTCCTCTATGGAGGACCGGGGAAAGAGGGAGGAGGCCGGACAGGGAGGGACTATGCACAGGAAGATCCGCCTGACAGGGAATTCTGGGGGTACAGCGCCATCTTCCTCCACTCTGAAAGGGAATTCTGGGTGTACAGCGCCATCTTCCTCCACCCTAATGGGGAATTCTGGGGATGCAGCGCCATCCTCCTCCACCCAAACAGGGAATTCTGGGGGTACAGCGCCATCTTCCTCCACCCAAACAGGGAATTCTGGGGGTACAGTGTAGGGTTGCCACATCATCCCTTTAATCCAGGACACATATGAATTCCACAGGTTCTGAGGCTAATTTAATGCAGATAAGGCACTAAGTGAGTCTAATTACCATCTTAATCAGCCACAGAACCTGTGAACTTAATATGTGTCCTGGATTAAAGGGATGATGTGGCAACCCTAGTACAGTGCCATCTTCCACCCTGAATGACAGGGAATTCTGGGGGTACAGCGCCATCTTCCTCCTCCCTGACAGGGAATCCTGGGGGTACAGCGCCATATTCCTCCACCCTAATGGGAAATTCTGGGAGTACAGCGCCATCCTCCTCCACCCAAACGGGTAATTCTGGGGGTACAGTGCCATCTTCCTCCACCCAAACAGGTAATTCTGGGGGTACAGTGCCATCTTCCACCCTGAATGACAGGGATTCTGGGGGTACAGCGCCATCTTCCTCCTCCCTGACAGGGAATCCTGGGGGTACAGCGCTATATTCCTCCACCCTGACAGGGAGTGCTGGGTGTACAGCGCCATCTTCCTCCTCCCTCACAGGGAATCCTGGGGTACAGCGCCATATTCCTCCACCCTGACAGGGAATTCTGGGTGTACAGCGCCATCTTCCTCCATCCTGACAGGGAATTCTGGGTGTACAGCGCCATCTTCCTCCACCCTAATGGGGAATTCTGGGGATGCAGCGCCATCCTCCTCCACCCAAACGGGGAATTCTGGGGGTACAGCGCCATCTTCCTCCACCCAAACAGGGAATTCTGGGGGTACAGTGTAGGGTTGCCACATCATCCCTTTAATCCAGGACACATATGAATTCCACAGGTTCTGAGGCTAATTTAATGCAGATAAGGCACTGAGTCTAATTATCATCTTAATCAGCCACAGAACCTGTGAACTTAATATGTGTCCTGGATTAAAGGGATGATGTGGCAACCCTAGTACAGTGCCATCTTCCACCCTGAATGACAGGGAATCCTGGGGGTACAGCGCTATATTCCTCCACCCTGACAGGGAGTACTGGGTGTACAGCGCCATCTTCCTCCTCCCTCACAGGGAATCCTGGGGGTACAGCGCCATATTCCTCCACCCTGACAGGGAATTCTGGGTGTACAGCGCCATCTTCCTCCATCCTGACAGGGAATTCTGGGTGTACAGCGCCATCTTCCTCCACCCTAATGGGGAATTCTGGGGATGCAGCGCCATCCTCCTCCACCCAAACGGGGAATTCTGGGGGTACAGCGCCATCTTCCTTCACCCAAACAGGGAATTCTGGGGATACAGTGTAGGGTTGCCACATCATCCCTTTAATCCAGGACACATATGAATTCCACAGGTTCTGAGGCTAATTTAATGCAGATAAGGCACTGAGTCTAATTATCATCTTAATCAGCCACAGAACCTGTGAACTTAATATGTGTCCTGGATTAAAGGGATGATGTGGCAACCCTAGTACAGTGCCATCTTCCACCCTGAATGACAGGGAATTCTGGGGGTACAGCGCCATCTTCCTCCTCCCTGACAGGGAATCCTGGGGGTACAGCGCTATATTCCTCCACCCTGACAGGGAGTACTGGGTGTACAGCGCCATCTTCCTCCTCCCTCACAGGGAATCCTGGGGGTACAGCGCCATATTCCTCCACCCTGACAGGGAATTTTGGGTGTACATCGCCATCTTCCTCCATCCTGACAGGGAATTCTGGGGGTACAGCGCCATCTTCCTCCATCCTGACAGGGAATCCTGGGGGTACAGTGCCATCTTCCTCCATCCTGACAGGGAATTCTGGGGGTACAGCGCCATCTTCCTCCACCCTGACAGGGAATTCTTGGTGTACAACGCCATTTTCCTCCACCCTGACAGGGAATTTTGGGTGTGCAGCACCATCTTCCTCCACCCTGACAGGGAATTCTGGGGGTACAGCACCATCTTCCTCCACCCTGGCAGGGAATTCAGGGGGAGCAGCGCCATCTTCCTCCACCCTGACAGGGAATTCTTGGTATACAGCGCCATTTTCCTCCACCCTGACAGGCAGTGCTGAGTGTGCAGTGCCATCTTCATCCACCCTGACAGGGAATTCTGGGTGTACGGCCCCATCTTCCTCCATCCTGACAAGGAACTCTGGGGGTACAGTGACATCTTCCTCCACCCTGACAGGGAATTCTGGGTGTATATCGCCATCTTCCTCCACCCCGACAGAGAGTTCTGGGGGTACAGCGCCATTTTCCTCCACCCTGACAGGAAATTCTGGGGGTACAGTAGGGTTGTTACCATCCAGGATTCACCCAGACTTTCTGTGTTTTGAATCATATGTCCAGGTTTCAGGCTGCCTGAAACCCGGACACATTATTCAGACCCAGCTGTGGTTCCCCATGTAACCAAGATAGTCACACACAAATCTGTTCCCGTCTGGGAGTTGCAGGTAGCTGTCTGGTGGGCAGGTTTGCATCGCTGGGGGGCGATGATGTCAGCAGGAGCAGTTTGGCCACACCCCCTGTTTGCCACAGCACACAATGCACCCCGCATTACTACTCTCCTTGGGGCACCCAAAGGTGCCCCAGGTATTTTATAATACTATAGCGTATTGGCCCTGTGCCGCTAAAGTGTTCAGGTTTGGCTTGAAGAAAAGGTGGCAACCCTAGGGTACAGTGCCATCTTCCTCCACCCTGACAGGGAATTCTGGGGGCACAGCGCAATCTTCCTCCACCCTAACAGGGAATTCTGGGTGTACGGCGCCATCTTCCTCCACCCTGACAGGGAATTCTGGGTGTACAGCGCCATCTTCCTCCACCCTGACAGGGAATTCTGGGGGTACTGCGCCATCTTCCTCCACCCTAACAGGGAATTCTGGGGGTACAGCGCCATCCTCCTCCACCCAAACAGGGAATTCTGGGGGTACAGTGCCATCTTCCTCCACCCAAACAGGGAATTCTGGGGGTACAGCACTATATTCCTCCACCCTGACAGGGAGTGCTGGGTGTACAGCACCATCTTCCTCCTCCCTCACAGGAAATCCTGGGGGTACAGCGCCATATTCCTCCACCCTGACAGGGAATTCTGGGTGTACAGCGCCATCTTCCTCCATCCTGACAGGGAATTCTGGGGGTACAGCGCCATCTTCCTCCATCCTGACAGGGAATCCTGGGGGTACAGCGCCTTCTTCCTCCATCCTGACAGGGAATTCTGGGGGTACAGCGCCATCTTCCTCCACCCTGACAGGGAATTCTTGGTGTACAACGCCATTTTCCTCCACCCTGACAGGGAATTTTGGGTGTACAGCACCATCTTCCTCCACCCTGACAGGGAATTCTGGGAGTACAGCACCATCTTCCTACACCCTGACAGGGAATTCAGGGGGTACAGCGCCGTCTTCCTCCACCCTGACAGGGAATTCTTGGTATACAGCGCCATTTTCCTCCACCCTGACAGGGAGTGCTGAGTGTACAGTGCCATCTTCATTCACCCTGACAGGGAATTCTGGGTGTACGGCACCATCTTCCTCCATCCTGAAAAGGAACTCTGGGGGTACAGCGACATCTTCCTCCACCCTGACAGGGAATTCTGGGTGTATATCGCCATCTTCCTCCACCCTGACAGAGAGTTCCTGGGGTACAGCGCCATTTTTCTCCACCCTGACAGGAAATTCTGGGGGTACAGTAGGGTTGTTACCTGTCCAGGATTCACCCAGACTTTCTGTGTTTTGAATCATATTTCCAGGTTTCAGGCTGCCTGAAACCCGGACACATTATTCAGACCCAGCTGTGGTTCCCCATGTAACCAAGATAGTCACACACAAATCTGTTCCCGTCTGGGAGTTGCGGGTAGCTGTCTGGTGGGCAGGTTTGCATCGCTGGGGGGCGATGATGTCAGCAGGAGCAGTTTGGCCATACCCCCTGCTTGCCACAGCACGCAATGCACGCCGCATTACTACTCTCCTTGGGGCACCCAAAGGTGCCCCAGGTCTTTTATAATACTATAGTGTATTGGCCCTGTGCCGCTAAAGTGTTCAGGTTTGGCTTGAAGAAAAGGTGGCAACCCTAGGGTACAGTGCCATCTTCCTCCACCCTGACAGGGAATTCTGGGGGCACAGCGCCATCTTCCTCCACCCTAACAGGGAATTCTGGGTGTACAGCGCCATCTTCCTCCACCCTGATGGGGAATTCTGGGGGTACAGCGCCATCTTCCTCCACCCTAACGGGGAATTCAGGAGGTAAAGCGCCATCCTCCTCCACCCAAACGGGGAATTCTGGGGGTACAGCGCCATCTTCCTCCACCCAAACAGGGAATTCTGGGGGTACAGTGCCATCTTCCACCCTTAATGACAGGGAATTCTGGGGGTACAGCGCCATCTTCCTCCTCCCTGACAGGGAATCCTGGGGGTACAGCGCTATATTCCTCCACCCTGACAGGGACTGCTGGGTGTACAGCGCCATCTTCCTCCTCCCTCACAGGGAATCCTGGGGGTACAGTGCCATATTCCTCCACCCTGACAGGGAATTCTGGGTGTACACGCCATCTTCCTCCATCCTGACAGCGAATTCTGGGGGTACAGCGCCATCTTCCTCCATCCTGACAGGGAATCCTGGGGGTACAGCACCATCTTCCTCCTCCCTCACAGTAAATCCTGGGGGTACAGCGCCATATTCCTCCACCCTGACAGGGAATTCTGGGTGTACAGCGCCATCTTCCTCCATCCTGACAGGGAATTCTGGGGGTACAGCGGCATCTTCCTCCATCCTGACAGGGAATCCTGGGGGTACAGCGCCTTCTTCCTCCATCCTGACAGGGAATTCTGGGGGTACAGCGCCATCTTCCTTCACCCTGACAGGGAATTCTTGGTGTACAATGCCATTTTCCTCCACCCTGACAGGGAATTTTGGGTTTACAGCACCATCTTCCTCCACCCTGACAGGGAATTCTGGGGGTACAGCACCATCTTCCTCCACCCTGACAGGGAATTCAGGGGGTACAGCGCTGTCTTCCTCCACCCTGACAGGGAATTCTTGGTATACAGCGCCATTTTCCTCCACCCTGACAGGGAGTGCTGAGTGTACAGTGCCATCTTCATCCACCCTGACAGGGAATTCTGGGTGTACGGCACCATCTTCCTCCATCCTGAAAAGGAACTCTGGGGGTACAGCGACATCTTCCTCCACCCTGACAGGGAATTCTGGGTGTATATTGCCATCTTCCTCCACCCTGACAGAGAGTTCTGGGGGTACAGCGCCATTTTCCTCCACCCTGACAGGAAATTATGGGGGTACAGTAGGGTTGTTACCTGTCCAGGATTCACCCAGACTTTCTGTGTTTTGAATCATATGTCCAGGTTTCAGGCTGCCTGAAACCCGGACACATTATTCAGACCCAGCTGTGGTTCCCCATGTAGCCAAGATAGTCACACACAAATCTGTTCCCGTCTGGGAGTTGCGGGTAGCTGTCTGGTGGGCAGGTTTGCATCGCTGGGGGGCGATGATGTCAGCAGGAGCAGTTTGGCCACACCCCCTGCTTGCCACAGCACGCAATGCACGCTGCATTACTACTCTCCTTGGGGCACCCAAAGGTGCCCCAGGTCTTTTATAATACTATAGTGTATTGGCCCTGTGCCGCTAAAGTGTTCAGGTTTGGCTTGAAGAAAAGGTGGCAACCCTAGGGTACAGTGCCATCTTCCTCCACCCTGACAGGGAATTCTGGGGGCACAGCGCCATCTTCCTCCACCCTAACAGGGAATTCTGGGTGTACAGCGCCATCTTCCTCCACCCTGATGGGGAATTCTGGGGGTACCTCGCCACCTTCCTCCACCCTAACGGGGAATTCTGGGGGTACAGCGCCATCCTCCTCTACCCAAACGGGGAATTCTGGGGGTACAGCGCCATCTTCCACCCAAACAGGGAATTCTGGGGGTACAGTGCCATCTTCCACCATGAATGACAGGGAATTCTGCGGGTACAGCGCCATCTTCCTCCTCCCTGACAGGGAATCCTGGGGGTACAGCGCTATATTCCTCCACCCTGACAGGGACTGCTGGGTGTACAGCGCCATCTTCCTCCTCCCTCTCAGGGAATCCTCGGGGTACAGCGCCATATTCCAAAGGTGCCCCAGGTCTTTTATAATACTATAGTGTATTGGCCCTGTGCCGCAAAAGTGTTCAGGTTTGGCTTGAAGAAAAGGTGGCAACCCTAGGGTACAGTGCCATCTTCCTCCACCCTAACAGGGAATTCTGGGGGCACAGCGCCATCTTCCTCCACCCTAACAGGGAATTCTGGGTGTACAGCGCCATCTTCCTCCACCCTGATGGGGAATTCTGGGGGACAGCGCCATCTTCCTCCACCCTAACGGGGAATTCTGGGGGTACAGCGCCATCCTCCTCCACCCAAACGGGGAATTCTGGGGGTACAGCGCCATCTTCCACCCAAACAGGGAATTCTGGGGGTACAGTGCCATCTTCCACCCTGAATGACAGGGAATTCTGGGGGTACAGCGCCATCTTCCTCCTCCCTGACAGGGAATCCTGGGAGTACAGCGCTATATTCCTCCACCCTGACAGGGACTGCTGGGTGTACAGCGCCATCTTCCTCCTCCCTCTCAGGGAATCCTGGGGGTACAGCGGAATATTCCAAAGGTGCCCCAGGTCTTTTATAATACTATAGTGTATTGGCCCTGTGCCGCAAAAGTGTTCAGGTTTGGCTTGAAGAAAAGGTGGCAACCCTAGGGTACAGTGCCATCTTCCTCCACCCTAACAGGGAATTCTGGGCCCACAGCGCCATCTTCCTCCACCCTAACAGGGAATTCTGGGTGTACAGCGCCATCTTCCTCCACCCTGATGGGGAATTCTGGGGGACAGCGCCATCTTCCTCCACCCAAACAGGGAATTCTGGGGGTACAGTGCCATCTTCCACCCTGAATGACAGGGAATTCTGGGGGTACAGCACCATCTTTCTCCTCCCTGACAGGGAATCCTGGGGGTACAGCGCTATATTCCTCCACCCTGACAGGGACTGCTGAGTGTACAGCGCCATCTTCCTCCTCCCTCACAGGGAATCCTGGGGGTACAGCGCCATATTCCTCCACCCTGAAATGGAATTATGGGTGTACACGCCATCTTCCTCCATCCTGACAGGGAATTCTGGGGGTACAGCGCCATCTTCCTCCATCCTGACAGGGAATCCTGGGGGTACAGCGCCATCTTCCTCCATCCTGACAGGGAATCCTGGGGGTACAGCGCCATTTTCCTCCACCCTGACAGGGAATTTTGGGTGTACAGCACCATCTTCCTCCACCCTGATAGGGAATTCTGGGGGTACAGCACCATCTTCCTCCACCCTGACAGGGAATTCAGGGGGTACTGCGCCGTCTTCCTCCACCCTGACAGGGAATTCTTGGTGTACAGCGCCATTTTCCTCCACCCTGACAGGGAGTGCTGAGTTTACAGTGCCATCTTCATCCACCCTGACACGGAATTCTAGGTGTACAGCGCCATCTTCCTCCACCCTGACAGAGAATTCTGGGTGTACAGCGCCATCTTCCTCCATCCTGACAAGGAACTCTGGGGGTACAGCGACATCTTCCTCCACCCTGACAGAGAGTTCTGGGGGTACAGCGCCATTTTCCTCCACCCTGACAGGAAATTCTGGGGGTGCAGTAGGGTTGTTACCTGTCCAGGATTCACCCAGACTTTCTGGGTTTTGAATCATATGTCCAGGTTTCAGGCTGCCTGAAACCCGGACACATTATTCAGACCCAGCTGTGGTTCCCCATGTAACCAAGATAGTCACACACAAATCTGTTCCCGTCTGGGAGTTGCAGGTAGCTGTCTAGTGGGCAGGTTTGCATCACTGGGGGGCGATGATGTCAGCAGGAGCAGTTTGGCCACACCCCCTGTTTGCCACAGCACGCAATGCACGCCGCATTACTACTCTCCTTGAGGCACCCAAAGGTGCCCTAGGTCTTTTATAATACTATGCCGTAGGCCATGTGCCGCTAAAGTGTTCAGGTTTGGCTTGAAGAAAAGGTGACAACCCTAGGGTACAGTGCCATCTTCCTCCACCCTGACAGGGAATTCTGGGGGCACAGCACCATCTTCCTCCACCCTAACAGGGAATTCTGGGTGTACAGCGCCATCTTCCTCCAACCTGACAGGGAATTCCACCCATACAGCACCATCTTCCTCCACCCTGACAGGGAATTCTGGTGGAACAGCACCATCTTCCTCCACCTTGACAGGGAATTCTGGGGATACAGCGCCATCTTCCTCCACCCTGACAGGGAATTCTTGGTGTACATCGCCATTTTCCTCCACCCTGACAGGGAGTGCTGAGTGTACAGTGCCACCCTTCATCCCTTCATCCACCCTGACAGGGAATTCTAGGTGTACAGCGCCCTCTTCCTCTACCATAACAGAGAATTCTGGGTGTACAGCGCCATCTTCCTCCATCCTGACAGGGAATTCTGGGGTCACAGCACCATCTTCCTCCACCCTAACAGGGAATTCTGCATGTACAGCGCCATCTTCCTCCACCCTGACAGGGAATTCTGGGGGTACAGCACCATCTTCCTCCACCCTGAGAGGGAATTCTGGGGGTACAGCACCATCTTCCTCCGCCCTGACAGGGAATTCTGGGTGTACAGCGCCATCTTCCTCCACCCTGACAAGGAACTCTGGGGTTACAGCGACATCTTCCTCCACCCTAACTGGGAATTCTGGGTGTACAGCGCCATCTTCCTCCACCCTGACAGGGAATTCTGGGTGTATATTGCCTACTTCCTGCACCCTGGCAGGGAGTTCTGGGGGTACAGCGCCATCTTCCTCCACCCTAACAGGAAATTCTGGGGGTACAGTAGGGTGCTATAATGTCAGCAGGAGCAGTTTGGCCACACCCACTGTTTGCCGCAGCGCACAATGCACGCCGCATTACTACTCTCCTTGGGGCATCCAAAGATTCCCCAGGTCTTTTATAATACTATAGTGTATTGGCCCTGTGCCGCAAAAGTGTTCAGGTTTGGCTTGAAGAAAAGGTGGCAACCCTAGGGTACAGTGCCATCTTCCTCCACCCTGACAGGGAATTCTGGGGGCACAGCGCCATCTTCCTCCACCCTGACGGGGAATTCTGGAAGCACAGCACCATCTTCCTCCACCCTGACTGGGAATTCTGGGGGCACAGCGCCATCTTCCTCCACCCTGACCGGGAATTCTCGGTGTATATTGCCATCTTCCTCCACCCTGACTGGAAATTATGGGTGCACTGTGCTATCTTCCTCCACCCTGACAGGGAATTCTGGGGGTACAGCGCCATCTTCCTCCACCCTGACAGGGAATTCTGGATGTATATTGCCATCTTCCGCCACCCTAACAGGGAATTCTGGGAGTACAGTGCCATCTTCCACCACCCTGAAAGGGAATTCTGGGGGTACAGCTCCATCTTTCTCCACCCTGACAGGGAATGATGGGTGTACAGCGCCATCTTCCTCCACCCTGACAGGGGATTCTGGAGGCACAGCGCCATCTTCCTCCACCTTGGCATAGAATGCTGGGCGTATAGCGCCATCTTCCTCCACCCTGACAGGGAATTCTGGATGTATATTGCCATCTTCCTCCACCCTGACAGGGAATTCTGGGGGTACAGCGCCATCTTCCTCCACCCTGACAGGGAATGATGGGTGTACAGCGCCATCGTCCTCCACACTGACAGGGAATAGTGGAGGTACAGAGCCATCATCCTCCACCTTGGCATGGAATGCTGGGTGTACAGCGCCATCTTCCTCCACCCTGATGGGGAATTCTAGGTGTACAGCACCATCTTCCTCCATCCTGACAGGGAATGCTGGGTGTACAGCGCCATCTTCCTCCATCCTGATAGGGAATGCTGGGTGTACAGTGCCATCTTCCTCCACCCTGACAGGGAATTCTGGGGCACAGCGCCATCTTTGTCCACCTTAATGGGGAATTCTGGGGGCACAGCGCCATCTTCCTCCACCCTGACAAGGAATTCTGGTTGCACAGCACCATCTTTCTCCACCCTGACCGGGAATTCTGGGTGTACAGCGCCATCTTCCTCCACCCTGACTGGGAATTCTGGGTGTATAGCGCCATCTTCCTCCACCCTGACTGGGAATTCTGGGGGCACAGCACCATCTTCCTCCACCCTGACAGGGAATTCTGGGTGCACAGCGCCATTTTCCTCCACCCTGACCAGGAATTCTGGGTGTATAGTGCCCTCTTCCTCCACCCTGACCAGGAATTCTGGGTGTATAGTGCCATCTTCCTCCACCCTGGCAGGGAATTCTGGGGGTACAGCGCCATCTTCCTCCACCCTGAAAGGGAATGATGGGTGTACAGTGCCATCTTCCTTCACCCTGACAGGGAATTCTGGAGGTACAGAGCCATCTTCCTCCACCTTGGCATGGAATGCTGGGTGTACAGCGCCATCTTCCTCTACCCTGACAGGGAATAATGGGGGTAAAGCGCCATCTTCCTCCACCCTGATGGGGAATTCTAGGTGTACAGCGCCATCTTTCTCCATCCTGGTAGGGAATGCTGGGTGTACAGTGCCATCTTCCTCCACCCTGACAGGGAATTCTGGGGCACAGCGCCATCTTTGTCCACCCTAACGGAGAATTCTGGGGGCACAGCGCCATCTTCCTCTACCCTGACAGGGAATTCTGGGGGCACAGCGCCATCTTCCTCCACCCTGACGGGGAATTCTGGAAGCACAGCACCATCTTCCTCCACCCTGACTGGGAATTCTGAGGGCACAGCGCCATCTTCCTCCACCCTGACCGGGAATTCTCGGTGTATATTGCCATCTTCCTCCACCCTGGCAGGAAATCCTGGGTGCACAGTGCCATCTTCTTCCACCCTGACAGGGAATTCTGGGTTTACAGCGCCTTCTTCCTCCACCCCGACAGGGAATTCTGGGTGTATATTGCCATCTTCCTCCACCCTGACCGGAAATTATGGGTGCACTGTGCTATCTTCCTCCACCCTGACAGGGAATTCTGGGGGTACAGCGCCATCTTCCTCCACCCTGACAGGGAATTCTGGATGTATATTGCCATCTTCCGCCACCCTAACAGGGAATTCTGGGAGTACAGTGCCATCTTCCACCACCCTGAAAGGGAATTCTGGGGGTACAGCTCCATCTTTCTCCACCCTGACAGGGAATGATGGGTGTACAGCGCCATCTTCCTCCACCCTGACAGGGGATTCTGGAGGCACAGCGCCATCTTCCTCCACCTTGGCATGGAATGCTGGGCGTATAGCGCCATCTTCCTCCACCCTGACAGGGAATTCTGGATGTATATTGCCATCTTCCTCCACCCTGACAGGGAATTCTGGGGGTACAGCGCCATCTTCCTCCACCCTGACAGGGAATGATGGGTGTACAGCGCCATCGTCCTCCACACTGACAGGGAATAGTGGAGGTACAGAGCCATCATCCTCCACCTTGGCATAGAATGCTGGGTGTACAGCGCCATCTTCCTCCACCCTGACGGGGAATTCTAGGTGTACAGCACCATCTTCCTCCATCCTGACAGGGAATGCTGGGTGTACAGCGCCATCTTCCTCCATCCTGATAGGGAATGCTGGGTGTACAGTGCCATCTTCCTCCACCCTGACAGGGAATTCTGGGGCACAGCGCCATCTTTGTCCACCTTAATGGGGAATTCTGGGGGCACAGCGCCATCTTCCTCCACCCTGACAAGGAATTCTGGTTGCACAGCACCATCTTTCTCCACCCTGACCGGGAATTCTGGGTGTACAGCGCCATCTTCCTCCACACTGACTTGGAATTCTGGGTGTATAGCGCCATCTTCCTCCACCCTGACTGGGAATCCTGGGGGCACAGCACCATCTTCCTCCACCCTGACCAGGAATTCTGGGTGTATAGTGCCATCTTCCTCCACCCTGACCAGGAATTCTGGGTGTATAGTGCCATCTTCCTCCACCCTGGCAGGGAATTCTGGGGGTACAGCGCCATCTTCCTCCACCCTGAAAGGGAATGATGGGTGTACAGTGCCATCTTCCTTCACCCTGACAGGGAATTCTGGAGGTACAGAGCCATCTTCCTCCACCTTGGCATGGAATGCTGGGTGTACAGCGCCATCTTCCTCTACCCTGACAGGGAATAATGGGGGTAAAGCGCCATCTTCCTCCACCCTGATGGGGAATTCTAGGTGTACAGCGCCATCTTTCTCCACCCTGACAGAGAATGCTGGGTGTACAGCGCCATCTTCCTCCATCCTGGTAGGGAATGCTGGGTGTACAGTGCCATCTTCCTCCACCCTGACAGGGAATTCTGGGGCACAGCGCCATCTTTGTCCACCCTAACGGAGAATTCTGGGGGCACAGCGCCATCTTCCTCTACCCTGACAGGGAATTCTGGGTGCACAGCGCCATCTTCCTCCACCCTGACAGGGAATTCTGGGTGTATAGCGCCATCTTCCTGCTCCCTGACAGGGAATTCTCGGGGCACAGCGCAATCTTCCTCCACCCTGACAGTAATCTGGGATTACAGAGCCATCTTCCTCCACCCTGACAGGGAATTCTAGGGGTATAGCGCCATCTTCCTGCACCTTGACAGGGAATTCATGGGGTACAGCATCATCTTCCTCCACCCTGACAATGAATTCTGGGGGTACAGCACCATCTTCCTCCACCCTGACGGGGAATTTTAGGCGTACAGAGCCATCTTCCTCCACTCTGAGAGGGAATTCTGGGTGTACAGCACCATCTTCCTCCACCCTGACAGAGAATTCAGGGATTACAGAGCAATCTTCCTCCACTCTGAAAGCGAAATATGGGAGCGCAGTGCCATCTTCCTCCACCCTGACAGGGAATTTTGGGTGTATAGCACCATCTTCCTCCACCCGGACAGGGAATTCTGGGTGTACAGCGCCATCTTCATCCACCCTGACATCGAATTCTGGGTGTACAGCACCATCTTCCTCCACCATGAAGGCGGGTCACGTGAGTGCCCAGTGGCGCTGTAAAGAAGGTATTTTGCCGAATCATTTTTAAAATCTATATATACTGCATAGTAAACTTTCATGTAAGAGAGGGGATTACATGTTTTTACACTAGTAATAATACGGCTATAGCAGCGAGAGGGTAGGAGCGGAGAGGAGACACACAGACTTAGCTGACAGGCAGGGAGGCAGGGGGAGAGAGGAGAGCAGCGGGATGACGGAGGCATGTAAACTGATCACTTTAATGGTGACTATACACAGTACAATAAAACGGAACAATCAAAACAATGAATCAGACATTGATTGAATTAAAAACGACATGGCCAAGTGATGAGGGACAGTGACAGTTTTCATCGACCCAAGTTGATCAGTTGTGGCAGAAAAAAATTGGGTCAATCAGTGGCATTTTTTTGGTCCTTTGGTCCCCTGTGAATCACTGAAGATCAACCTAAATGTAAGAGTGCGAAAAAAAAAAAAACAATCAATTTGACCCTGTACAATTCTTTTTCATCACAACCAAATTACTTGGGTTGAAACTATCACTATCTGTCTCTCCTCACTGGGCCATACCAGTTTTGTCTCACGTGATTGCTTTATAAAATCAGACATTGATGGTATCACACGGTGTATGGCTACCATCTGGTCTTTTTTACTGGTGAAACGCGCCGGGACAGCGTTCTACCACCTATGCCAGGCACAGACAGGGAAGCAGGGTCACTGTAACATGAAGAGGCAGCTGCATAATCTGGCGATTGTTTATAGTTCCGGCTGCAGCATGCCTAAAACAGTGGAGGGTGGAGTGATATCATGCGCACTGCGCCTCTCCCTGCAGACTGAATGCTCCTTTCGGCAGCAGCCTCTCTTGGATCTGTGTGAAGAGAGTGAGAGCTTCTGCGTGACACGTGTAGCCTGACTGCGGAGAAGCTGTGCAACCTTTCTTGGTAAAGTATTCATGCTGGATGGGACTTTGTTAATGCTGCTTGGATGTGGTTCTGTGAGTGTCTCTGAGCTGGAAAAAACTGTCTCATTGCTAAATATATATGGAGCTGTCTCTACTGGATATGGAGCTGTCTCTATTGCAAAAGAGGGGCACATTGGAAAAGGGCTGCACACCCCGAATATGCTAGATTGGGACAGTTCCCCCATAGGGTTTTTTTAGCAGCTTGCAAATAATTAATGACAATTATATGCAAATTCCATTCTTTATATTGTACCAAAATTTTAAATTAAAACAAAGGCTTTGTGACAGATACTAGAATATGAGCTCTAGTTAACATGTTCGAAATACATAAAAACATGGTTAATGCACACTACTAGATTTAAGCATTTGCAAGTATGTGTTTAACGCACTATACCACAATGTGTTTCGACCTATGTCGTAAGGGTCTTCTTCAGGGGGATTGTCTGTATCTGTGGTTGTGTACATAAGAAACTATGCTGCCAGAGCTTTTGCATCCAATGGTCCTGTTGGGCTTTCTACTCAGAGGCATATTGAGGCTTGGGAGATCTGTCACACCCACAGATAACCATCACCACATTTTTGATACACATTTTTATTTTTTGGATTACTCACTCAGAAGAAAAGTACTCATTGATGTCCATAACATTGATGTGCTGTGCATTCTCTCCCCTCTTTGGAGCACTAAAAAGAGTGACCTCTTGTAATTCTCTCAGGGCCAGCTGTCGTCTCTTGAGAATGGGACGGACCACAAAGAACTCAGGACCACTGGATGCAAAAGCTCTGGCAGCATAGTTTCTTATGTACACAAAAGTGGCACAACCACAGATACAGACAATCCCCTGAGGAAGACCATTACGTCATAGGTCGAAATGTGTTGGGATATAGTGCGTTGAACACATACTTGCAAACGCTTAAATCTAGTAGTGTGCATTAACCATGTTTTTATGTATTTTTCGAACATGTAAACCAGAGCTCATATTTTAATATCTGTCACAAAGCCTTTGTTTTGATCTACAGGGTGGGCCAATTATATGGATACACCTTAATAAAATGGGAATGGTTGGTGATATTAACTTCCTGTTTGTGGCACATTAGTATGTGTGAGGGGAGAAACTTTTCAAGATGGGTGGTGACCATGGCGGCCATTTTGAAGTCAGCCATTTTGAATCCAACTTTTGTTTTTTTAATAGGAAGAGGGTCATGTGACACATCAAACTTATTGGGAATTTCACAAGAAAAACAATGGTGTGCTTGGTTTTAACATAACTTTATTCTTTCATGAGTTATTTACAAGTTTCTGACCACTTATAAAATGTGTTCAATGTGCTGCCCATTGTGTTGAATTGTCAATGCAACCCTCTTCTCCCACTCTTCACACACTGATCTGTTGTTTTGCTGGTTATGGGGCTGTCTCTTAAATGATATTAGGGTGTCTCTCTGCTGAATATGGACTTGTTGAAATCATCTGGAAGTGCCTCTGAGTTTACTTTATTAAGAGCTAGATATTTGTAACGTGTTGTTCATTTTGCTACATTGCTTTTTATTAAAGCGGAGGTCCACTGCCTGCTGCCGTTCCTTTAAAAGTTAGCAGCTACACATACAGTAGCTGATGACTTTTAACTTGAGGACACTTACCTGTCCTGTAGTGTAGCGATGTCGGCACCGCCCACCGATTTTCAGATCGGCAGGTCGAGTGCTGCTGCCGCCATTGAGACTAAGGGAGTCCAGACTTGTAGCCGCGTTCGGCTTCACGGCTGGGTCCCTACTGCGAATGCGCGCGCCACCGCTGCGCTCTCCCATTGGCGGCGGTGGCGGGAGGGAGCCCGGCTGCCGATGGCCACGGCCCCGGGCTCCCGGATGTGTGGAAAAGGACACTTGTCTCTCGAAAGGTGCCAAAGGTGAAACCTGAGGGGGGGAGGAATCCGACCAGCGGAAGTTCCACTTTTGGGTGGAACTCCGCTTCAACAAATTTTATATAAATTACTTGTACAGACCCCCCCAAATTATACGTTCTCTAAAGGGGGTGGTGCTAGCAGGGGTGAAGACAAGGTGTGGTTCTAGGGGTGAGTAGGGGGTGGAGACAGGCATGGCCTAGGGGTGGAGGGGTGAGTTCCTGCACCTTTTCTTTGAGAAAAAAGCCCTGGCTACCATAAACTTGAACTCTCTTGCGGGCACAACCTGTTTACATCTAGGGGACTGAGTAAGCATCTAGGGAACTGGGGTCAGTGACAGGGGGACAACGGTATTCAGGAGGAATATTGGTGGACAGCTGAGTGGTACATTGGTATCAGTGGACACTTTCCTAGTAGCAGCAAGTGTCCTAGCTGCTGCTTTCTTGTACCTCCCACTGCCAGAACTTTGCACTTACTGTCAGGCAGGAGATTACTCCTTCAGACAACTTGTGCATAGAGTCATGTACTGTAACAAATTTTCTGGGAATTGCCTCAGACACCGGGATTCACAGGATGCTGAGATTACGTTGAAATCTAGGGATATGCCCACAGAATGCAGGACAGTTGGGGGGTATGCTTACACTGTAAAAATGTAAACAACACTGACCCCAAACCATTATAGTTTCCTTTATTTTGTCTCCTGTAGCTTAGGGTAACCAGACATCCCAACCCGGGACGTATATGGTCACAAGTGAGTGGAGCTGTCAAATCGGAGCTCTGATGGCGGGTGGGCGGGGCTGATATGCAGAGCCCCCCTTTGACAGACAACCTGAGCATAGACAAACAGCTGGCGTTATACATTGGTGGACGGGGAGGAAGGTGGCAGGGGGTAGGCCCAATTGTAACTACTGTATGTGTACCAACAGCAGTGTACAATTCAGGTTTATTATTATATACCGCTGTGGGTGCACATAGAGTAGTTACAATTGGTCCCACCCCCTGCTACATTCCTCCCTGCCCACCAGTGTATAAACACTGTTTGTCAATGCGGGTTGTCTGACAAAGGGGGCGGAGCTCTGCATACCATCCCCACCCATCCCCGACATCAGAGGTTGGACTTGACAGCTCCATTCACTCTCATTGCTCAGGTAGCTGCTTTAGACCTCTTTCACACTGGGTCGTTTCTCAGGCGCTGCGGTGCTAAAAATAGCACCTGTACAGCACATGACCACCCCCATTCTCCCCAGTGTGAAAGTCCAAGTGCTTTCACTCGGGGTCGGTGCGCTTGCAGGACGAGAAAAATAGTCCTGCAATTAGCATATTTGGGGCGGTGCGCTACACCGCCCCGCCCCCTCCATTGTAGTCAATGTGAACACCGCTTCGGTCGCGCCGTGCAGTGGTGGAGCTTTTAACCACTTGTTAACCCCCGCTTGGGGGATAAAACCACCCGCTCCTGCCTGCATAGCGGCACCATAACGCCACTAATTGTGGTTAGCTGCGCTTTACCACTACCACCCCAGTGTTAAAGTAGCCTTAGGGTGCCAGAACGAGGAGGCAGTAAAATCAGAAACCCTGGGGGGGTGTCTTGGACGTCCATATTGGAGATCAGCATCTCCATCCAGCATCTTTCCCTGGGGAGGTACTGACCTCCCCCTACAGAGAAGCACACCTAGACAGACCAACTGTACCCACCGATTCCTGTCACTGCTGTTTCACTGCACCCGGGGCATAACAAATCCTCAAGAGAGGAGGGGGAGCAGAGCGGCCTGCAGATCCAGTATGGTGGAGCAGCACTGCCTCATAGTCATAGGTGTGCACAGCCTATTGCATTAGGGTGTGCACTCCAAAGCTCAAACACATGGTACAAATCACCCACTGTGTTCATTCAGAAAGGGAAGGGGCCGGTAAATTACATATTTACAGGCTTCTTTCCCCACTTATTCTAAAACATCCCCCTGTGTGTGCCCATAGCAGCAGCCAGTGGGAGAGAAAAGGAAGGAAGTCGGCAGCACTGCGGGGGGGGGGGGGGGGAAGGGGTAGCCAGGGCAGTAGGGGGAATCTGAGCTGCATGGGGTGATTAGAGTGTGCCCAGGCACACCTTGTGTGCACGCCTATGTTTAGAGTTAACAAGCAGAGACAGAGCTTCTGAAGGGGGCGGGTTTGCTCATTCTTCTATCAGCACTCTATCTCAACTATCTGCTGCTGCACAGGCCTCTTCTCCCCTGCAGAGTCTTCCCAATCTCAGGACCACATACAGACTGCATAGTGCATACCTCAGCAACCCCTCCCCCTCAAACACTGTGAGTAAGGCTACTCAGCTACCTACAAATTCTTTCTCTGTTAAAGTGGTTGTTAACCAACCACTACATCTTTATATAATCCACTTTCTTTAATAATGTAATGTCCCCCTGGGAATATCCTTTATGGAAATAACACTGTATATACCTTGTATACTGAGCGCTGATTGAGCCGCCGCTTGTCTCCTCTCTCTGCCTGACAGATGTAGTGGGCGGGGCAGGGGATGCCCACTGACGTCAGTCAGGAGAGGAGGAGAGAGGCGGCCCTGCCCGCTGCATATGTCGGGCAGAGAGAGGAGACAAGCGGCGGCTCAATCAGCGCTCAGTATACAAGGTATATACAGTATTATTTCCATAAGGGACAGTCACAGGGGACATTACATTAATAAAGAGAGTGGATTGTACTAAAAAAAGTAGATTTAAGCAGCGGGACAGGAGAGGGCAGTGCGGACACTGAGCTATCATGTAGAGAGGGGGGAGGGGGAGAGGGGAGAGAGCACACAGGACACAGCGCAGGCTGTGGATGGCAGAGACACTCACTGACTCTGATGTCACAGCTTGGCAGCCATGATATTTCGGAGTCAGCGAAGAGAGGGGAGGGCAGGAGCTGGCAGGATCAGCCAGGAATTACAGGTGATATAGGGGGCAAAATGACACAGCACAAGCACTGTTGTTCTGTTACATGATTTCCATGTAACATAAATATGCAGCTATAGTAATGTTTTTATAGTTGGTTATTACAATGCCATCTTGTGGTTCTTTTGGATATTACACCTTTCTATTGTATTTTCTAAGTGTGTACCTCCCATCCTCTGTGAGCTATTTCCTCTTCCTAGTTCACTCTACTTTGTGACTTCCTGTTCCTGGTGCACTCTGCTA
>BLSH010093522.1:236061-247059 GCA_018402905.1 Glandirana rugosa
CACCAACACCCTTAAATCGACGTCCACCAACGCCCTTGTTTACACTAAGGACGTGGGTGTTTGTTGGACGTGTCACATTTAGTTTTGGATTATAGTATACACTCTCCACGGTTTTCACACTTGACGTCAGTCCTAACTCACATTTCTGACAAGACCATGTAGTGATCATTTTCGCAAACAATTTTTTTTATTTCTAGGACAAGGCCATTTCTATCTGATAAGAACTGTCTGCGGTGATCATATCTGCTTATACAGGCCAGGCATAGAGGTCTCAACAAGGGATAAGTCGCCATTACAACAGTTAGGAGTCAGAATAACTGTGGTGTATAACATGCTTTACCGGAACAGGATCTTTATTTTTTTTAACAAACGCTTTTACTAGTGATGTACCAGAACAGTCTTTACACTCAATCCTGACTGCAGTTCACACTTTTGGCACCTCTCACATATGATATTAGGTTTTGATTTACACTGTGCAGGTTGTTTGTGGGTGCAGGAATCACATTTGTTCCCGCAACCACCTGCAGCTAAATTCCCACAACCACCTGCAGCTAAATTCCCACAACCACCTGTAGCTAAATTCCCACAACCACCTGCAGCTAAATTCCCACAACTACCTGCAGCTAAATTCCCACAACCACCTGCAGCTAAATTTCCACAACCACCTGCAGCTAAATTGCGCTGCTTTTATGAGATGTGCAGACATGCCATTCATTTTGAATGGCACTCCCCCCCCCCCCCCCAGTTTGTTCTGCACTCCTATGGCCCAGATTCCGCCAACAGCAGGCTGAAGTCCGCTGTTGGCAAATATCACAGAGATGGTACCCTAAGAAGATCCCAAGATTAAAGTCGGGATCCACCCAGATGCCTGACCAGCAGCTGGCTCAGCCTCCTAGCCTTCCGCCAAAAACCTGAGCTCCCACCCCCTCCACAGCCCAGCCCTCCAGTGAGCATTGGGGACAGCTCAGAGAGTGACTGACACAGCTCTCTGCTCAGCTGGGGACAGATGCAGTATCAGAGCCACATCCACCTACGTATGCAAGTTTGTTTTTTTTAATTCCTAAATTTCTTTTTTAAAATCCAAATTATCAGTCACTTGTTGGGTTTTTGTATTTTTAACATACCAGTCTTTCATTCCCTAACGCTGCACCCTCTCTCCTACCGGGCACAACATGGACATTTTAGTTTGGCTCACCTGCCATCACATAGCAGACGGGTGGCAGGAGAAGGGCACAGGGCCAGGTCTAGCCTGTCTGATGTTGGGGTGCAGTAAAAATTGTGAGGGGGCAGAGGATGGGAGATCAGCAGGCCAGTGTACAGCAGGGCAGAGAATAAGGTTAGCAGTTTGCATGGCAGTGTACAGAGGGTCAGCAGGGCAGAGGATAAGGTTAGCAGTTTGCATGACAGTGTGTAGAGGGTCTGCAGGGCAGAGGATAAGGTTAGCAGATTGCATGGCAGTGTACAGAGGGTCAGCAGGGCAGAAGATAAGGTTAGCAGTTTGCATGGCAGCATACAGAGGGTCAACAGGGCAGAGGATAAGGTTAGCAGTTTGCATGGCAGTGTGTAGAGGGTCTGCAGGGCAGAGGATAAGGTTAGCAGTTTGCATGGCAGTGTACAGAGGCACCCACTATCACTTTTTTAAAAGAGCATGGCTGTACAGGACTCCACCCATATAGCTGCATCATTCATTTACAGATTCCTGTGAATGAATAAACCTCAAGTACCATCTTCCACCATGGCATATGGGCTTGTAGTTATCAATGGGCCGCAGCGGTGCTGATGACTGCTCTCGTAGTCCATTGATGTATATTCCGCCTTTCAGTCAGTGGTATGGGCTGAAATCCAGAGGACAATCATGTTGCAGCAGCCCCCATTGCATGCATGATCTACTGATCGCAAGTGCAATGCTTTCCAGGCCCCTGCTGGAAAAAATAAATGCACATTTTTTCTGCAAAAATCTGTGCATTTATTACATTTTTTCCATAGAAGTAAACGTATCCTTTAATGAGTGAGAGGTGTCTGGAGGATCACAGTGCAGGGACTCCTGTGCCAGGATGTTCTGTTACATGATTTGCATGTAACATAAATATGCAGCTATAGTAATGTTTTTATAGTTGGTTATTACAATGCCATCTTGTGGTTCTTTTGGATATTACACCTTTCTATTGTATTTTCTAAGTGTGTACCTCCCATCCTCTGTGAGCTAACTTCCTCTTCCTAGTTCACTCTACTTTGTGACTTCCTGTTCCTGGTGCACTCTGCTATACTACTTCCTCTTCCTGTGTCCTCTCTCTCATGAGGTAAAGAATATGGCCACATGCTAGAAGGCCTCTCTCAATCTACTCGCATCCTAGGACACATTACTATGTTTTGACCTGCAGTTACCATCTTTCGACCATCTGTCACATTTGTTGTATGCTGTACCTGCTGTTCCAATGAATAAACGCTCATGGAAGAAATCGGTAATTGGTGAGTCACTATCTGATGAGAACTGTCTGCGGTGATCATATCTGCTTATACAGGCCAGGCATAGAGGTCTCAACAAGGGATAAGTCGCCATTACAACAGTTAGGAGTCAGAATACAGGAGATGTAGCAGCAGGTCTGGAGTGCAGAGATGAGGGAGAGGTATGCACAGGTTCCTAGCAGCTAAAAACATGGCAGAGTAAAGTGGAGAGGACCGCCAGTTTAGTGGGGCAGAACCACCTCAACAGTAGTAAAACAGGGGCAGCAGGACCAGGAGGGAGAGTGGCGGGTCGGAAGCCTATGCAGGGAGAGTATGCAGTCTGGGGAGCAGTAGTGCCATGGTCCCCAGGCCAGGAGATGTGCCATCAGCTCAGGAGATGAGAACAAGGCATACTCACTGCTGCTTGCTGCAGAGCACACTGCTGTGACAAGGAGAGGATTGCCAGACAGAACAGCAGCAACTAGCCAATAAGGAGATGGATGAGGCTGTTTCTTTGCAGAGAGGCAGCAGAGCTCACAAATTAGATGTCTATGCTTTCGGGGCTTTGGGGGGGACTCAACTTAAATCTTGGGGGGGGAGGCCTTGCATCGGCCCTGGCCTCACGCCCCCGACTTGCCCACCAATCCCTGGCTGTGCTGGGTGGATGTTCAGTTCACACTGCTGCATGTGCTACTAGGCTGCACAAATTTATTATACATCTGATGCAGGCATTGAGGAATCTGTATATACGTTTTTGTCACTGCTTAATGACAATAATATACATTTAGGCTATCAAGTCAGTGAGATGTCAATTAATTTTTTGGATGTTACCATTGAAAAAATTAGTTTAATTTTGAACACCAAGGTCTACTTTAAACCTATGGACCGAAATAGCTACCTGTCAGTGAAAAGTGGACATCATCCAGCCTGGATAAAGAATATTCTGAAGGGCCAAATGATGAGGGTTAGATGTAACTGCAGTAGAAATGAAGATTTTATGGTACAGTCTAATATACTTAAGGAGAAATTTATACAAAAGGGATATAACCCTAACTTTCTGAGAGATGTTGTGGAGGAGGTTGCCAACACATCTAGGTTACAGATTCTGTCAACAAGAAATATATGCACAGTCTCAGATCAACATCAATGGGGATTCATTTCTAATTTTCACAATCAATATTGTGATGAAGAGGCCATTTTTAGGAAGCATTGACGTGTATTATATATAGACAGGGATTTGGGTCCTAACCCTAAATTTATATACCAAAAGGCCCCCAAATTTCGGGATAAGGTGGTAAAGGTGGTGAGGAAGATTTTGGACCCACTCGGATAGTTAAAACTTAATTGTGACAAGAAAGGATTTTACCCCTGTAGAAAATGTATGCAGAACTAGTAGTGTCCACAATAGAGGGTCCTCCTTTAATGTGAGGGGGGTGAATTAATGTTTTACCATAAATGAATTTATCACTTGCAACACAACCTATGTTGTTTATTTTTTATGGAGCCCATGTGGGTTGTATTACATGGGACGTACAAAACGTCTTTTGAGAACACGTATATCAGAACATGTTGCCAATATTAGAAAGGGATTTTAAAATCACAGTGTGTCTTTACACTTTAGGGATGTACATAACAGAGACCCCTCAATACTCCAGTTTTGTGGTATTGATATGGTATACCCTAATTGTGAGGGATCTGTCAAAATGAGAGACAAAATAGATATTTTTATTAAATACTTTGATGCCTAAGGGCTTGAACACTGAATTGGATTTAAATTGTTTTATCAGCGATCTTTTTTTTTAACAGAAACGTTTTTTATTTTTCCATACAAGGAGAATTACAATACATATGCATATGAACAATTACCTTCACATTTACACTTACCTGATTAAAGAACATTAAATTGCTATGTTAAACCAACTATTGGATCAAGGGAATTGATGTGTATTTCCTCACGTCTATTGCTAACTCTGTATCAGATGTCAGTACATAATCTTGTAGAACCGCCTAAAAAGGTATTTCAAATCCAGCCGGGCTTTTGGTCTATAAGGTGGCGGGGGGGAGGGGAAGGGGAAAATGGGGGGCATATCAGCGATCTTTAAATGCATAATTTATTTCATATTTTTATTCTAATTTTTTTTTGTCATTTTATTTTATATAAAAAGATAATTCTTATGTTTATTATCTTGATGTTATGTGACAATGTTAGGGTTTAATGTACGTTGTGGCAGTGTCTCAGCACACTGGGAATGGCCGGCTGTACAGCTTCTTGTCCGGTAAGCGGACGGTAGTCATGAGAGCTAATTTGAGCACTGGTGTCACGAATGCTTGCCATTTAACAGTGTGATATGTAGCCTGTGTTGGGTTAATTATGTAGGCATCTGTGATTAGTTAGCGAGCAGGTGTGCAGGTGGTAATTACCTGCTGCCTATAGGTGATATTAAGGGGGTTGCCGTGCCGAGTTTACCACTGACGGGGGAAGGTGCAGGTGTCACTTGTGGTTCTGTATGAAGACTTCATCACCCTGTGGAAGATTGTTTCATATATGATCTATTTAAAGATTTTGGGACTTTGGGGTCACATATACTCATCTTTAGCCTGTGCTGCTGATCATTATGTGGATCGTTTTTTGATTATTAATGTGCAAATAGTGGTGAAACCCCCCAATATATAATCATAATAATAAAATATAAAATGTGTACATCAATTGTACATTTTATTATAATTATATATAGGGGGTTCACCACTATTTGCACATTGCAGCTCTGCAATATTTCTTTTACAGAGAGAGTGATACCATCACTGCTATGTTCTAATACACGGGTTGATTTTTATCTCTGCTATTATTATTGTATGTAGTGGGTTTCACCATTATTTACATATTGAATCTCTGCAATTTCTCAAAATATTTTTGCAGAGGGGGTGACACCAACCACTACAATATTGCAATACATTGGTTGATTTGCACTTGATATTCATTTATAGGTTTTACCATTGCACTTATAAGTGCATTTGTATAATTGTATAAAGGAAGTGTAGGGTTGTGCTGCATTTGTCTTTTTCTTGGTATACAGAGGTCAGGACATACTGATCAGCATTGTACGCCATGAAGAAACCTCCACTTGCTGACCATGCCCACTTGCTGGCCACTCCCAATTTTTGGCCCTGCCCACAAGTAGTGTGCCGCATTAGCGCCCTTCCTTTTACCTTAAGCACCACCATAGCACCCCCCAACAAAAATTGTCTGAAGCCGCCCCTGCCCGGATTGGATTTGTATTTTGCTGCCCCATCCCTCCTTCCAAGTTTTTTCCATATCTTATCTTCTTAACATTTAATAGTCGTATCCCAAAAAATTCTAAGAATTATCTTTTTTTTAATCTCATGGAGGAAATGTGAGAAATAACGTATATATCATACAATCATTCCATAAACACATACCACATACACTGCATATATACAGTTAGGTCCATAAATATTGGGACATCAACACAATTCTAATCTTTTTGGCTCTATACACCACCACAATGTATCTGAAATGAAACAGACAAGATGTGCTTTAACTGCAGACTTTCAGCTTTAATTTGAGGGTATTTACATCCAAATCAGGTGAACGGTGTAGGAATTACAACAGTTTGTATATGTGCCTCCCACTTTTTAAGGGACCAAAAGTAATGGGACAATTGGCTGCTCAGCTGTTCCATGGCCAGGTGTGTGTTATTCCCTCATTATCCCATTTACAAGGAGCAGATAAAATGTCCAGCATTCATTTCAAGTGTGCTATTTGCATTTGGAATCTGTTGCTGTCAACTCTCAATATGAGATCCAAAGAGCTGTCACTATCAGTGAAGCAAGCCATCATTAGGCTGAAAAAACAAAACAAATCCATCAGAGAGATAGCAAAAATATTAGGTGTGGCCAAATCAACTGTTTGGAACATCCTTAAAAAGAAAGAACACACAGTGAGCTCAGCAACACCAAAAGACCCGGAAGACCACGAAAAACAACTGTGGTGGATGACCGAAGAATTCTTTCCCTGGTGAAGAAAACACCCTTCACAACAGTTGGCCAGATCAAGAACACTCTCCAGGAGGTAGGTGTATGTGTGTCAAAGTCAACAATCAAGAGAAGACTTCACCAGAGTGAATACAGAGGGTTCACCACAAGATGTAAACCATTGGTGAGCCTCAAAAACAAGAAGGCCAGATTTGAGTTTGCCAAACAACATCTAAAAAAGCCTTCACAGTTCTGGAACAACATCCTATGGACAGATGAGACCAAGATCAACTTGTACCAGAGTGATGGGAAGAGAAGAGTATGGAGAAGGAAAGGAACTGCTCATGATCCAAAGCATACCACCTCATCAGTGAAGCATGGTGGTGGTAGTGTCATGGCGTGGGCATGTATGGCTGCCAATGGAACTGGTTCTCTTGTATTTATTGATGATGTGACTGCTGACAAAAGCAGCAGGATGAATTCTGAAGTGTTTCAGGCAATATTATCTGCTCATATTCAGCCAAATGCTTCAGAACTCATTGGACGGCGCTTCACAGTGCAGATGGACAATGACCCAAAGCATAGTGCGGAAGAAACCAAAGAGTTTTTTAAGGGAAAGAAGTGAAATGTTATGCAATGGCCAAGTCAATCACCTGACCTGAATCCGATTGAGCAGGCATTTCACTTGCTGAAGACAAAACTGAAGGGAAAATGCCCCAAGAACAAGCAGGAACGTAAGACAGTTGCAGTAGAGGCCTGGCAGAGTATCACCAGGGATGAAACCCAACGTCTGGTGATGTCTATGCATTCCAGACTTCAGGCTGTAATTGACTGCAAAGGATTTGCAACCAAGTATTAAAAAGTGAAAGTTTGATTTATGATTGTTAATCTGTCCCATTACTTTTGGTCCCTTAAAAAGTGGCACATATACAAACTGTTGTAATTCCTACACCGTTCACCTGATTTGGATGTAAATACCCTCAAATTAAAGCTGAAAGTCTGCAGTTAAACCACATCTTGTTTGTTTCATTTCAAATCCATTGTGGTGGTGTATAGAGGCAAAAAGATTAGAATTGTGTC
The DNA here is from genome assembly GCA_018402905.1 of Glandirana rugosa. Classification (NCBI taxonomy): domain Eukaryota; kingdom Metazoa; phylum Chordata; class Amphibia; order Anura; family Ranidae; genus Glandirana; species Glandirana rugosa. The sequence goes on from BLSH010093522.1 coordinate 243,580, forward strand.
GATGTCCCAATATTTATGGACCTGGCTGTAATTTGAGGAAAATATGCTTATACCATTTGCCAATAAAAAAAAACGTATCTGGTCACCCTTACTGTAGCTTATGTTAGGAAGTTTTGTAGATGGGGGAGGGAGGGAGCACTTAGAAGCTGACCACTTGCAACAAATGGACACTTTATTTAGAGCCAGTGGGGCTGATATGGCTTATGGCTATCATTAGGAAATCTTAAAGAGGGACTTCACTTACTACCGGAAGTTCTGTCCCCCCTCCTGATTGTCCTCCTTCTCCCCTCTACTCTGCATGTATTAGGTGGTTTCTTATGTTTTCTTTATTTAGGGAGCAGGTACCTAGTTTTGATGGGTACCTGCTCCTACTTTCTCTCAGATCACCTAGGCCAAGAGTCTCCAAACCTTCTAAACAAAGGGCCGATTTACTGTCCTTCAGACTTTAAGGAGGCCGGACTGTGGCCATTGGGAATAGAACATGTCCCAGCATCAGTTGGAGTAAACAGTGCCTTGGTGTTATTGGTAAGAATTGTGTCCCATTATTGGTATCATTGGGCCCCGTGGTTTGTGTCATTGGTAGGAATTGTGCCCCATCGTCGGTGTCATTGGGAGGTCTTGTGTCCCATGGTAGGTGTCATTGGGAGGAATTGTGCCCCTTCATTGGTGTCATTGGGAGGAATAGTGCCCATCATTGGTGTCATTGGGAGGAATTGTGCCCCGTCATTGGTGTCATTGGGAGAAATTGTGCCCCATCATTGGTGTAATTGGGAGGAATAGTGCCCCATCCTTGGTGTCAGTGGGAGGAATAGTGCCCTATCATTGGTTTCATTAGGAGGACTTGTGTCCCATCATTGGTGTCATTGGGAGGAATTGTGCCCCATCATTGGTGTCATTGGGAGGAATTGTGCCCCATAATTGGTGTCATTGGGAGAAATTGTGCCCCATTGTTGATATTGAGGGGAATTGCACCCCATCATTGGTGTCATTGGGCCCTATCGTTGGTGTCATTGTGAGGAATTGTGCCGCATTGTTGGTGTCAGTGAATGAAATAATGCCCCAAGGGCCAGATAAAAGCAAGCAAAGGGCCACATCCGGCCCCAGGGCCGCAGTTTGGAGACCACTGACCTAGGCGATCAGAGCATTAATTCAGCATGCAGTGGGTTGCCAGATGTAAATCCACAGGTAGTCACAGCCGGCTTCCCACAGTTAACATGGTGGTGCCAGGGGCCCAAAGGCTGACAAAGAACGGGCCTGAATGAAGACAGCACTGGATCCCTGGGTTGGCAAGGGTTTTTTTTTTTATTAAAATTCAGCAGCTATAGTATTTGCAGTTGACTGAAGTTTCTCTTTAAAGTGTGGTATACACAGCACTAACAATTTGGTTACCTTGTCAGTTGCAGAATTAAGTGGTTGTAAACTCTAAAAATATGCAAGACAAAGGCATAATGAGCTAGTACGCTGTTGCAGCGGTCCTTGAACATCGCTGTGACTGGCAACATGTCTCCTGGAGTTATTTCCAGGTTTGCGGGTTCCGGCGCTATGATTGGCCGGAGCCGCAATGATGTCACCGGTCACGGCACAGGCTATGAAGAGACGGCACCCCCGATGACGTCGGCACATGCGGATACAGTGAATATCTCCTAAACTGTGTTTAGGAGATAATCACGGTACCTACAGGTAAGCCTTATTATAGGTTTACCTGTAGGTAAAAGTGGTGTAACAAGGTTTACAACCACTGTAAAGTAGAGGTAAAGCCTAGGTCTACATTCACACGGGTGGTTGATGGTGGATTGTTTGCTGTATTTAGAGGCAGCTGAATGCCACCTCTGGATAGAGCAGCACTCCATGGCCACATGCAGCCAGTTTGTGTGCTGCCAGGAACTTGATAGACTCACCAACCCTGTATGCAATCTGTCTACATCCAGGCTCTATTTGCCTATAAATGCTTGAATAAGTAGTTTTATGTAATCAACTGCAGCCCTAGCCATCGATTTGTAACTTACATTGGCAAAGTGCTTATTTGGGCCCACACTATTGGATAATAATAGAAACTGTTGGCAATGGCTTCTGCTGTGCTGAGCCATTAAAGTGGAGTTCCGGCCGAAATATGACTTTTAAGCTAAAAATACCCCTAGAATACTCATGCCTTGTGCAATGTAACAAAGGTATGCTGTAAACCATGCCCAGTTTTCTATTTGTGCAGCATAGTTTTCTTACTTTGTGAAGTTCCTGAACAGCAGATCCATCTCCAGTATGGGCATCTGAAGCCGCAGTGTCCTTCCTGCAAAACGAGAGCAGTGCCATGCCAAGCTGACCAAGATCTCCCAGGAGCCAACTTAAAGCTGGAAATTACATACGGCGCCTAATCAGAGAAGTGAACAGAAAAAAAAATGCCAATTCATTTTAAGGATGCACATTAGCAGTAAGGAGTGAAAAATGTGGGTGGAACTCCGGGGAGGGAGAGAGCAGATTTCACGGAATCAAGATCGAGCTCAGGTGAGTGTAAGAGGGGGCTGGAGGGTAAAAAATCTTCTGCCTTTAGAACCACTGATTGGGTTTACTTACTTTTAAAGTGTAACTCAAGCCAAAACATATTTGTTTTAGCTTTCGATGGAGTAGAGATGGGTTAGAATGTCTTTCAAGTTTTACTTTCTGTCAGCATCCTTGTTGGGGAGATTCTCCTTGCTCAGGAAGTGAGTGTAAATCTCCCTTACGGGGACCCATTCAGCAATTCAATCCCTAACCATTAGTAGCAGACAATGCTTTTAGCTGTGGCAGTATGATTACACTTTCTCATGTACACCATTTAATTACGGCTGTGGAAAATGTTGTGACCCACTGGGATCTGTGCTACATCTGCTGCCATGATTACAGTCAAGAGGGACTTGTCTCAATTTGTTTATTGTATGACTCGCAAGTCCCTAATTCAATAAACGAAAAACAATGTTTTTAATGCAGTTACTGTATATGAAAAATAAAGCCAATCTGGATACATTTTTCTTGAATATTAAACATAAACATTTTCTCTTTCAATGATTTTTATTGGGTATAAATGTTATAACACACATTTTTCAGAATAGCTTTGTCATATACATAAAATTTGCTATTATGCATCTTTATACGATTCTTAATCAAAATTATTTGTTATCAAAGTCAGTCAAACAAACAGTTAACAGGTGAAACCGATATTAAGCTTCTATGTTGCCTATACTCCTTGTTTACCCCATTGGGAACAAACTGTAAACAGGGAGGTTGGAAAGAAAGGAAGGAAGGAAAGGGGTGTTAGAGGAGGATACTGATGAGGAAGTTACTTGTACGTTATAGAGGTAACAAATTTACTATTACTCTTGTAGAGGTTTAATAGTTGTTTTTGTCTTTTAAGAAGTTAGAGGCCTTCGGGTGTGATATCCAGGCATGCCAAATTTTTGAGAATTTATCAATATTACCTTTCCTATGGGCTAACATAAGTTCGAATTG
>BLSH010093522.1:259263-274200 GCA_018402905.1 Glandirana rugosa
ACTACAGAGCGCCGAGGCCGGTCAGTGCGCGTGGGCCTTCGTTCTAGGCACCCTTCTACAGGCGAGGGTGTCTCCCCTGGCTTGTCGGGCCAACCTAGAAGCAAAGTTCCACTCATAAAGTATTACTCGATCATACGTCACGTATGATCGAGTAATATGATAACAGAACGTCCAAAAATAAAAAAATAATAAAAAAAATCCCATCTGTTGGCGAAATTGGCGAACGGCTGGCGACCAGCCGTTAACTGCCGCTGTTTCACCGAGACATTGCGTTTAGCGGTTTACATACACGGACCTCCGCTCATTCGCTCCGGGGGGGGCATTGCGGGTGGCCGGCGGCAATCGAAGCCGCCGCACCCGCTCCCTGGACCCCCCCGGACACAGTGAGCGTGCGGGCGCGCCTCCGGCGGTGCGCGCGCGCTCACAGTGGCTCTGTATCGCGCCCGCCGTCGTATGACGGCGATTTGCGTTACAGAGCCACTTTGTCGCCGTCAATTGCCGACCAGCGGTCGGCAAGCGGTTAAAGCGGTTGTCTACCCTAAAAAAAATAATAAAAAAATAAAAACCTGCAAGACAATAGTATAATGAGCTAGTATGCACTGCATACTAGCTCATTATGAAATACTCACCTTGAAACGAAGATCCAACCGGGCTGTTCGGTCCCCTCTGTGGGAGCGGACATCTTCCCACGGATCTTGCTTCCGGGTGCGCGTGACTGGCCGGAGCCGCGAGACATCAAAACTAGGTACCCCCACCCCCCCAAAAAAAATGACACGCCAAATATGGCATAGGAGGAGAGGAGGAGTGCTTAACCACTTCAGTCGGGGCTGTTTTTTGGGTTAGTTGTTTACAAGTTAAAATCAGTTTTTTTTTGCTATAAAATTGCTTAGAACCCACAAACCTTATATATATATTTTTTTTCTAACACCCTAGAGAATAAAATGTCACACCGTATTTGCGCAGCGGTCTTCCAAATCTCCATTGGCGAGGTTTAAAAAATTCTACAGGTTAGCAGTTTTAAGCTACAGAGGAGGTCTAGTCATAGAATTGTTTCTCTCGCTCTAACGATCGCGGCGATACCTCACATGTGTGGTTTGCACATCGTTTTTATATGTGGGTGGGACTTACGTTTGCGTTCGTTTCTGCACGCGAGCTCGCAAGGGCGGAGCGCTTTAAATTTTTTTTTTTTTATTATTTATTTTACTTTTTACATTTTATTTTTACACTGTTTTTAAAAAAAAAAAAAAAAAAAAAAAGATCACTTTTATTCCTATTACAAGAAATGTAAACATTCCTTGTAATAGATAAAACCATGACAGGTCCTCTTAAATATGAGATCTGGGGCCAAAAAGTCCTCAGATCTCATATTTACACTAAAATGCAAAAAAAAAAAAAAAAAAATCTGAAAAAAATAACAGGCCAAAAAAAAAAACGGGCCTTTTAAGACCGTTGGGCGGACGTGACTTCTGACGTCATTTCCGTCCTGCCGTACTATGGAGCTGAGTGAGCGGCTCTCGGACACTGGGGGGGACAGATCGGATCATCTCCGCCGGCGGGTCCGGTAAGCGGCTGAGATGACCGGAAAGCGGCGGGGGGTAGCACCTCTCCCGCCGCTGATAAAAGTGATCTTGCGGCGAATCCGCCGCTAAGACCACTTTTATGTTGTTCAGAATCGCTGGCTCTAAAAAAACAGCTGCAGGCACCATTCAGATATCACTTCTCAAAGGTAGCGACGTCATATGACGTCCACCCAACGAGAAGTGGTTAAAGCAGAACTTTCCCTTTTGGGTGGAGCTATGCTTTAAGAAAGTTACAACAACGTACAATCGGGCCCAGCGGGTGGGTACAGCCGACCGGAGCTACTTACAAACAGTACCAAAGGATCATACTCTTGAAATGATGCCGACAGCTTCTGCAGTGAGGAGCAGGAATGTGGCCTGCCGGTCCACACCCAAATGGGAGGCTTCCCAAGTGGTGATATCGTAGTCCCTTCACTTTCCCCACTCCTCAGGAACCCTTCCCTGCCGCTGTGCACTGTCCCTGCCAGAAAGAAAACATGTCCCTTCACTAGCCACTTGCACAAAGCATGCCAAACCCGGAAGCCAGAGTCTTAAATAGATGCTGGCTACCGAGGTCAAGTAGGGCGTTTGCCCTTAACTGGACAGCAGTCCCCCTGGTGATTGCAGGAAGTCCTAGTCCGTATGACTTCCTTCCCCCTCTTGCAATGCCGCTCCAGTTGAGCACCACCTACAGTGAGGAGTACAGACTGCACCTGCATACAAGTGAATTTCTGCATGGGATACAGCTAGGTGCAACTACTGGGGGACAGCAGCAGAAACTCTCAGCCTTGACATTAATTAGCATAGGCTTCCTGTCTGCAGCTGATCAAAATACCTGGATATACCCACAAGAGAAATACACTGATCTGGGTCATGTACGTCCCTACGCCATGTATGCAAGCTCTAGAAGCAAGTTCAGGAACCATTTGTTCTATTTACACCTGCAGCCGATGGATTCCTGTACACCACTTTTCTTAACTTCTGGTCGGGGAGCATGCACTGATCACTTTATAGATAGACCCCCTGATACCCCTCCTCGGGACTATATATACAGTATATATGCTGTATAAATATGTCCTTTAATTCCAAGCACCACATTGGCCACTGCGCACGCATGTCTCATCATTCCTTCCTGGCTGCCTGTGCATGTCAAACTAGGCAGTGTCTTGCTATCAGCTTGGATTCTATCTCTTTTGGGAGCGTGTTTGTTTGGGTGTCTCTCTAGGACCCTGGGGGTCAGTGAAACCACCTGAAAACCAAGGACCTGGGGCAGTGATATGTGGACTGGATCAATTAAGAAGAAAGGCAATATAAAGAATAAGCTGCACACATAGTAAATACTGAGGTAATAGGCATAGGACACACCCCCTGCTATACCCCTATGAGAGAACTGTACAGAAAAAACTGATTGGTTAAACCAACATTTTTTTTTTTACCACTACTATTGCTTTATATTGGCTTCTGGAACTTGCAGCAATTTAGAAATTGGGTGAAAGCTTTAGCACTGAGAAACACTTTTTGATAAATACGTAGTGCATTTTATATACAACTATATAGACCAAAATGAGGGACAAATGAGGAGGACAGAGGGACTTTGTTCCAAATCAGGGACAGTCCCTCTAAAGCTCCATTCACACTAGTGCGTTTTTTGATGCATTTTGCAGTTTGCAGAAATGCAGGGAATTTTTTTAACATGGGTTCCTATGGAACATGTTCACATCAATGCTTTTTTGTGCCTCTGCATTTATGAAAAGGGTCGGGGACTTTTTTCATGCAAAAAGCAGCGTTTTGCATGTAATAGACTTCAATGGGCAAGCATGAAAAATGCAAGTGCTGCTTTTTTGCCGCATTTTGTGGTTTAAATCTGCCTAGCAACAAAATTTTGCAAAAAAAAATTATTAAAAAATAGAATATTATAAAAAAATAAAAAATAAAAAAACATAAAACGCGGCAAAAACGCTGTAAAAAAACGTGGAAAGCTCAGCAAAAAAACGTGAGAAAACGCTGAAAAGCAACATGCATTGATGTGAATCGAAATCAGGGACAGTTGGTAGTTATGGGTAAGCTGCTGTAATTGATTTGGAAATGTTAGGATTTAATAAGACTTTAATGAAAAAGAAAGTTGCATATCCTTCCAGTCTTCTTGTAATGGCTTGTTTACACACGATGCTTTCAGGTACATTTTTAAAACGCATCCTGAACGCATTCACGGTGAAATCAATGTTTCCACTCACTCTAGTGGGAGCAGTGTGTTCACTTCCATTGCTAAAAAAAAAAGTACAGCCGCATGCGATTTTTTGCACCCAAAAGCAAGTAAACGTGTGAAAACACACCAGCAACACATTTTTCAGGTGAAAAACAGGGAAAAACTACTCTGGAACCAGGGGCGGCCGGTGCATTAAGGGCGAATGGGTGCCGCCCCCCCATCCCTGCCACCGCCTTCCTATCCATGTGCCCGGCCCCTTTCAGGACGCACATGGATTCCTATGGTGGGGGCGGGAGGAAGTGTTTTTTTTTAAGCACCTGACTAGAGCCCGAGGCTCTAACAGGCTTCAAAAAGGGTGAGCTCGGGGGAAAGAGAGTGCGCCCTGACCCAACGCTATTGTGTGACCATAGCAAATGAATTTTCGCTATTTTTACACTGCAGTGCTTCCCCGCCAATCAGGAGGCAGGATGGTGAGATGCCTAGGCGCTTTGGCAAGGAAGGGAAACATGAGGAGCGTACACCTCCGTCCGCCTTCTCCACACACCGCCGCTGAAGAGACAGGATGATCCTCTCCAGAGTCCACACAGTAAGTGCCGGACCTCTGGGACGAGGGTGCGCGCTGTCAGTGATGTCCGCCACGGCGTGCGTGTGTGGGGGGGGGGTAGTGCAGTGTACTCCTATCTGGGGCTCTGTATATTCCTGTCTGGGGCCCTGTATACTCCTATCTGGTGGCTCTGTATATGCCTATCTGGGGCTCTGTATATGCCTATCTGGGGCTCTGTATACCCCTATCTGGGGCTCTGTATACGGCTATCTGGGGCTCTGTATACTGCTATCTGGCAGCTCTGTATACTGATATCTGGGGCTCTGTATACTCCTATTTTGGGCTCTGTATACTGCTATCTGGGGCTCTGTATACTCCTATCTGGTGGCTCTGTATACTCCTATCTGATGGCTCTGTATACTCCTATCTGGTAGCTCTATATACCCTGGGGCTCTGTATACCCCTATCTGGTAGCTCTGTATACTCCTATCTGATGGCTCTGTATACCCTATCTGGTGGCTCTGTATACCCCTATCTGGTGACTGTATACCGTATCTGGTGACTCTGTATACCCCTATCTGAAGATGTGTATACCCTATCTGGTGACTCTGTATACCCCTATCTGGTGATGTGTATACCCTATCTGGTGACTCTGTATACCCCTATCTGGTGATGCTGTATACCCTATCTCATGATGCTGGGTTGTATACTCCTGACACAATGGGTTGAAACTATAAGGGGTGGGGCTTATGAGAAGTGGGAGGGGTCAAAAAGGAAGGGAGGGGTCTGGCGCATCCCCATTCTAAAATTTCACCAGCCGCCACTGTCTGGAACACATTATAAAAGCACTACAAATGTTTTAAAAACACATTATTGGTTTAAACCATAATCCTCGCGTTTTGTGTTTAGTTGTGCATGCACGTTATATGTGTTTGTAATGCATTTGCAGTGCATTTTTAGGTATTATTTCTGCATTTGTGATGCGTTCATGTGCATTTACATGCATTTATGTGCATTCCAGTACATTTATTTGCAAAAACAAATGCAGCATGCTGTACTTTCTTTAAACATACATGAAAGCACCGCAATAGTATAAACTAGGCTCATTGAAATATATTAATTTCTTTATTTGCATTTATGTTTCGACTGCATCCATTGTAAACAAGCCCTAAAAATACATGTATATACAGATGTGGAAATGCACAGCTAAACACAAGGATTGCAGTGTGAGCTAGCCTTACATTTTTACCATGGGATTTTTTCTTTCTTTTGTGCTGGTTGTGTAGTTCTGGCAACATGGTGCTCAGCACAATTCTGAAAGCACAAAATCTTTGAGAATCCAGCCATCCTGCTGAGTTGTGAATGTGAAAAGGGAGGGGGCAGGGGGGAGGAGGCTGTCTTTTTGCCTATTTAAAAAAAAAGGCCAGGCCCCTTCATCGTCACTGAAGCCTCATGTAACCAGGAAGTTTCAAAAAGTGGATCAACTGCAACACTGTCACCTCAACCATTTGCTATATCTTTAAGGCAACTGTCCATTTTACTGTACAAAAGTGTTACTGAAATCATGATTGTTTTCCAGGAAGTGATATCGCCTCTTCTTCAAGAACAAAGGAATCCGTAACTGAACCCAACTGACCACCAGCTCTGCCATCATTCTGTAAGTGATACAGTAACTGCCAGTATTTGCTTTCTAAGCTATTTTAAAACTATATGTGTTTAACAGTTCTATGTTTAATGTAGTTTAGATGCATAAAGTCTTGTGTAGTTTTTGCTTCACTAGTGTTCCTAAAGCTGGCTACACAATGCTTGCAAGCAATGCCTTTGTTAATTTGACTGTGTATTTGTAAATATGACATATATACAGCATCATCAAAGGATCAGTAACAGATGGGCCTCATGCACGGTCTTTTAGTCCCCATACACACGGGCGTATTAAATAAATAAACTGTAACGTCGGGCCTGACATCAGGGAAAAATCGGCGTCAAAAACGCAATTTCATCGTCGTTAATGAGCGTCAGCGCTACATTGCATTTTGTTAAAAAGAACATTCCTCTGCTATTTTCTAACCTGAAAACACTGGCACTAAAAACGCCGGTTAATGTCGCTACGGCGTTAGTGGGCGTTAATGAGCGTTTTGCCGGCTCAGAGTCAAAAAAACGCTCTAACATTGCAGCTTCGGAACACGCTGGCTGTGGGTTCTGCTTTCAGCTCACTGATGCCGACGCTATGTACAGCTCTAAAATTTCAGCGTTTTTATGGGGCCATTGAATAACATGGAGAGCTGCAAAAAACGCTCAAAAACGCAGCGGTAAAGAATGTCCATGTGTATGAGGCATTTGGGCATTTTTTCCAGCTGCCCCTGAACTCATCTAATGTTATCTTATCAGTACATATACACAGGGTCGTTTAAGGTCGTTTCCAGGCAGTTGAGTTTAGAGGCTTTTTTTGGAAAGCAAAAAAATGCGTTCAGACAAGTTCAGAGGCATTTAAAACACCAAATGCATTTCGATTAGTGGTGTTTGTCATTTGAAAAAAAAAAAACTGTCCTAGACACGAACGCGGCAAAACACGGCATGCAAAACTGAGGTTTTTAGCCGTCGGTTTCTAGCTGTCAAGATAAAACGTTCAGGGGAGGTTTAGAAAAGCGTCCCGTGTACATGAAGCCTAAATCTGCATTCACAGCTTAGCGTTCTGGTAATGTGTGCAGAAATGCACATTTGTGCTCAGCGTTCCTGGAAACACGTGAAAAATGCGCTAAAGCGGGCATCATGCTTGCGGTGCCATTATCTGTTAATGGCGACCCAAATGCGGATAGCATTCACACAACAAAGCACGTGAGGCCTACTGATAAATAAACATGCAGGAGCTACTTTAGCCCAGGTAGGACAGCCCATTCAAGTGAAGAAGCTGTCCTATGCTGCTGCACGACAAACATGAAAATGTGAAAAAGTGCCACGCAGGTGTGAAAGGGGCTCAGTGGCGTCGCTATGGGGGTGTGGATTGTACCCAGGTGACGCCATCCCGACCCAAGGGCGGCATCTGGAGGCAGGGCTTTTTTTAGCCGGAACGTGGTGGAACCTCCGGCACCGCACTAGCCCTGTGTTTTCCTATTATCACTGCTGCAACTGCCAGGAGAGTTACAGTCTCAGTAGCAAATCTCCCGGGCACACTGAATCCTCCCCTGCCCCTGGATGCAAAAGGTGTTGGGGGGGGGGGGGTTTGTGCGGGAGCCTGGAGAGGGACATGATCGCTCAGCGCTGGTGTCTGTTGTAGCCTGGGAGGTGGCATCCATCCACATCCACTCCAGCCAGCAGTGGCGTTGTTGCCGTGACCCACTGCATCTTCCTGAATCCCCTGCCCGCCGCCCAGGTGTAGTTGAGCCTGAGCTGGTGTGATAAGAGAAGAGGGGTGGGAGGAGTGGCCTGGTAGATGGAATTGCTAGTGTCTGTTGGGGCTCCGGGCTTGGGAGTTGGGTATCCATCTAGATCCAGTCGTGTTATTGCTGTGACAGTGACCTACAGCATCTTGCCATCTTCCCCGAGGAGACGTCAGTACAGTAGACAGCAGATCAGTTCCAAAAATCTGGATCAATCTTCAGAGCCAGTGTCAATGATACCATTGTCTGCTGTCCCCAGGGACAGATCCGATCCAGAGATCCCCATACTGTATGGGGATCTCTGGATCGGATTTGTCCCCGAGGACAGCAGACAATGCAAAGGATGCCTTAGTAAGGTTTTAAATATCAACACCTACAAAAGTGCACAACGGAGTCCTTATACAAGGATGATTGCGGACCCCGAGGGCTGGGAGGACTCAGAGCAGTGTGTGAAGTCCTCTGAGTATTTCATCGGGACTTTTAGCCCGGTTCACACATATGCGAACACAGACATCGCATGTGATTCGCAACCGCACTGCGGTGCCGATCACATGCAATGTCTGTGCAATGCAAGTTCAGTCATACAGTCATTCAGTCGTATGGCTGAACTCTTATTGGATTCGCACAAAAAAAGTGCAGGGAATTTTTTTTCTCCCGCACCGGAATCGGATTGTATGGGTGTTCTCACCAATGTGATCTGATACCTGTCCGAATCCACAGTTCGCACTGTGACCTGTGAACCGATCTGGGGGTGTCATTAACATTGTATTGACACCTGCAGCGGTTCGAAGAGGGCAGTGTGAACTGCCTGCAGGAGAGATGCCATGCGGTAATCGGCACTGGAATCGTGCTGGTTCCCGCATTGCTACAGTGTGAACCTAGGCTCAGAGTGTGCTGGTCAGAGAGGAGTTTGACGGACCATCTTCACCAGGGGTCTTCTTGACTAGGATAGTCCAAACTGTGTAATTTGACCTTTTATTTGAAGGGGTCAAATCATAATGGTAAGAGGCAGCGTGATGGGTGAAGGTGATCGGTTTTTCCTTGCGGTACTTTCTGACCTGCACTCCAATGTTTGAGCGCTCTCTGGGTAATCCTTATAAGGACCCTGTTGTGGACTTTTTTATGTGGTAAAGCGGTAGTAAACCACAGCAATAAAAAAAAAAGGGGGAAAACTTTCCCCTGCAAAATTAATAGCATAATGTGCTAGTATGCATTGCATACTAGCATATTATGAAAAACTTACATTAGAATGAAGCCCTCCAGGGGCGCATTGTCACTGCTGAGAGGGCTTCCATCTTTACCTGGTCTTCCTTCTGGTTCCAGCGTGGTATGACGGACCTTCAGAGCGCATGAGCCAGTGACGGGGGGGGGGGGTGACACCATATTTTACCGAACCAGTTGGCACCAACCCTAGTGACGCCATTGATGGGGCTTTAGTATTAAGAAGCAGATTATAATAAGTTAACACAGGATCAGTCAGATCAGCATAGGGCCTCATGCAGGTAGGATGTTTGATTTTCTCCTCTGAGCACCTTTTACTCCAGGCTGCTAAACCCCCCCGAAAGCCACACATTTCACACACGTTTAGGTGCATAAAGCGTTTGAGCATTAATAGATTCCATTGGCCAGAATGTTACTTTCATTATGGCCACTGGAATTAATGAATGCTCAAGCGGTAAACATGTCTACCCTCTAGACCAGGGTTTCTCAACCAGGGTCCTGTGGAACCCTAGGGTTCCTCCAGAGGTTGCTAGGGGTTCCTTGAGCAATGGTCAATTTCTACCTCTCAGATAAATTCCCAATGATACCATTGATCTTTTTAGCTCTCTGTAAGGGGGTAATTCTTCCCAATGACCACAAGTGTAAGGAACATTCTTCCCATTGACCATCACATTAATGTATCATGAGTTGTAGATTTTTAATTTTTAGCAGGGGTTCCTCGAGACCAGAGAATTATTTAATGGGTTCCTTGGTGTTGAAAAGGTTGAGAAAGGCTGCTCTAGACACATTTAGACGTGTTTATGCTCATCAAGCGTTTTTCTGCTGAAATGAATACAATGAACTTCCTCTCATCTTTTTCCTTTACCCTCTCTCTTACACAATTTTATATATAGTGGTACCTCAGTTCACAAACGCTTCTGTTCATGAACAACTCACGAACAGAAGAGTTCACAAAACTTTGCTTTGGTTTGTGAACCTTGCTTCGGTTCACAAACACGATTTGCGGCCATTTTCCCTGCCTTTCCCTGCTCTGGTGAGATTGAGGGTCACAGAGAGACACTGAAAGTGTATAGTACTGTGGAGACACAGTACAGTATTGAAAGCTTTTTGGTGTGCTTTTTAGCACATACATACTGTACTGTACATCCAGTATGGTTCCAAAGAAAATGCAGAGCAAGCATGGTGGTAAGAAGAAAGTGCGGAGCAGTAATGCAGGTGACAAGAATATGCAAAGTGCAAATGCAGGTGACAAGAATGTGCAAGGTTAGTGTTCTCTCTCTTTATACTGTACTTTTTTCATAGCTTTGTGGTTCAAAAACAAAAGAAAAAGTTCAGAACGGATTAACCTGATTCACATTGAACCCTATGTGAAAATTTGCCTCGGTTCGCGACCAGAGTCGGTTCACAAATAAAGTATGTGAACCGAGGTACCACTGTAGTTTATTAATATTCTGAAAAGTACATACCTTTCTGCCAGGCATTTGAGCCCACGTATTTGATGTTCATGCTTCCTGCTGATTGGAGATCTCTATCTCTGGCTCAGCAGGGGCATGTCGGACTTCTGCTGAGAGACCACTGCTTCAAAACAGAGAACAAGTCCCTCTCTGTAGCTTAAAGTGATTGTAAATGCTCCCAATTTTTAATTAAAATAACAAACATGTCATACTTACCTGCTCTGTGCAATAGTTTTGCACAGAGCAGCCCAATCCTCCTCTTCTTGAGTCCCCTGCTGGCGCTCCTGGCTCCTCCCCTCTGCTGAGTGCCCCATAGCAAGCCACTTTCTGTGGTTGCACTCATGCATGCTTGCTCCTGAGCCTTGCTCTGTGTATCCATTAGCACATAAAGCGGGGCTCAGTCTCACCCTTTCCTCATTGGCTGTGATTGACTGCAGCGGGAGCCAATGGCTGCTCTTATGCACATCGCTAGATCGAGATCGGGCTCAGGTAAGAATAAGGGGGGGGCCGGCATGCAGAAGTTTTTTTTACTTCAATGCAGAGAAAAAAAACCTTCTGTCTTTATAACCACTTTAATGACAAGGGCAGGCTTTTCTACTTCAGGTGTCACTGCAAGCAAACTTTAAGACTTTGCACACCATTTGTTTTGAATGTATATAACTGATTGAAACTAAATGTTTACTTGGCCTTTAAAGCAGAACTGAAGCCATAGATGCTCACCTCCACTGCAATGTCAATGAGGTCCATCCCCAGTGCTGGCTTCTTCCAGGTTCTGGGCCTTTGGCTATCTTGATTGGCCAGCATGTAATGGCTTAACCACTTGCCGACCGCCAACCGCAGGTTGACGGCGACAAAGTGGTGCGATATCGCAAATCGCCGTCATCTGGCGGCGGCTGCGAGATCGCGCCCGCGCACTCACTGTGTTCGGGGAGGGCCAGGGAGCGGGTGCGGCGGCTTCGATCGCCGCCGGCTACCCGCGATGCCCCCCCCCCGGAGTGAAAGAACGGAGGTCCGTGTAAGTAAACACGGACCTCCGTTCTGTGAAGGGGGAAGGGCTGTGATCACAGCCTTCCTCTACACGGAAGCTGTGATCACTTCCCTTCCCCTGCTAGGGCAGTCCCCCCACAGTTAGAACACGCCCAGGGAACACAGTTAACCCTTAGAGTGCCCCCTGCAGGTTAACCCCTTCACTGCCAATGGCATTTACACAGTAATCAGTGCATTTTTATAGCACTGATCGCTGTATAAATGGCAATGGTCCCAAAAAAGTGTCAAAATGGTCCGACATGTCCGCCCCAATATCGCAGTACCGCTAAAAATCGCAGATCGCCGCCATTACTAATAAAAAATAAAAAAAAAATAAAAACCCCAAAAATGAATTCTCATCAT
Source organism: Glandirana rugosa (assembly GCA_018402905.1). NCBI lineage: Eukaryota > Metazoa > Chordata > Amphibia > Anura > Ranidae > Glandirana > Glandirana rugosa. The sequence goes on from BLSH010093522.1 coordinate 271,014, forward strand.
CCGTAAACGCGGCCACTTTTGCGCAAACCAATCAATAAACGCCGATTGCGATTTTTTTTTTATCGCAAATATGAGGAAGAATATAAATCGGCCAAAAACGGTGAAAAAAAATGTTTTTTTATATATTTTTTGGGGATTTGTATTTTATCAAAAAGTAAGAAATTTGTTTTTTTTTGCAAAATTGTCGCTCTTCTTTTGTTTATAGCGGCGATCAGAAATGACGCAGCGATGATCAAATACAACCAAAAGAAAGCTCTGTTTGTGGGGAAAAAAAGGACGCAAATTTTGTTTGGGTACAACGTCGCACGACCGCACAATTGTCAGTTAAAGTGACGCAGCGCCGAATAGCAAAAAGGGCTCTGGTCCTAAAGTGGGAAATCCTTCCGGGGCTGAAGTGGTTAAAGTGGATGTAAACACCATTCATGAAATTTGAGCTGGGGACATATGTCTGTAGTGTTTTCTTATCTCTCTTCAAAGCCCTAAATCCCGTGGCTTTCTCCTGCTCCATTCTTCTATAATCAGCATGATAACTTCTGACAAGTTCTTCAACTGTGATAAAACCAGGCTGAATTTTGTGTCAGGGAGTGCAATATAAATAGATTAGCTGACGGCTGGCCTATTTACAGCACAGCTCTGCAGGTCTCTGCCTATGTGGAGGGGGGGGGGGTGCATTTCCTCCAATCAGCTGTCTCCCAGTGTGGGGCAAGAATCCACACTCACAGATGAATCAGGAAGAGAAAATTCTAACAGGAAGTGCACTTTCTGAACAGTATATAAAGCACATATACATGTAAAACGTATGTAGAAGGATTTGTTTCATCTATGTGTATCATCTGAGGCCATTCACTTCACTAGGTATATGTGAGGGTTTACATCCACTTTAACCACTTCAATACCAGGCACTTAGAACACTTCCTGCCCAGACCAATTTTCAGCTTTCAGTGCTGTTGCGCTTTGAATGAGAATTGCGCGGTTGTGCGACACTGTACCCAAACAAAATTTTCTCCTACGTTCACTGACAGATGCAGCTCTTCATGACATGTGGTTTATGCTTGTCCTATTAGGAGTTAACTAGGCAGGGAAAGAAGGCAAGCTGGCCCCTCCCACGGGGCTGTCCTCTCTTCCCACATAAACCCCCTACTCTGCTTAGCCCATCAGTTTTAACATGCCTAGTCGAAAGGAGTTGACCTGGCTCCCTTATGGGACCTGCGGTCCGGATGATGACCGTTCTTTTATTTTGTTTGCTTTTCATTTTGTTTGCTTCTATCAAGCAAGGCCTGAACAAGGAGCTGGCCTTAAGTACTCTCAAGGGCCAGATATCGGCTCTGGCGATTCTCTTTCAAAGACCTCTGGCGTCACATTCGTTGATTCGTACCTTTGTACAAGGTGCGCGCCATGTGGCGCCTCGGGCGAGGTCCCCTATGGCACCATGGGATTTGAATCTGGTGCTTTCTAAGCTTCAGAAACCGCCATATGAAAAGATCAGGGAGATTCCCTTACAACTGCTGTCGCAGAAGGTGGCTTTCTTGGTAGCCATTACATCCGCTAGGCGGGTGTCCGAGTTGGCTGCATTGTCTTGCAAGTCTCCCTATCTGGTTCTCTTGCGCCTACCACCTTCGTTTCTTCCAAAGGTGGTTTCTTCCTTTCACATTAATGAAGATATTGTTCTTCCTTCGTTGTGCCCGCATCCCTCGCATCCTAAGGAATTTGAATTGCATTCCTTGGACTTCGTAAGGGCCTTGCGAGTGTATCTGAATACTACAGCTTCCTTCCGGAAGTCTGATTCTTTGTTTGTACTGATTGATGGTCCGCGCAAGGGTTTGGCGGCCTCGTCGGCTACTGTTTCCCGTTGGATCAGACAGACCGTGACTCATGCATATTCTGTTCGGGGCAAGGTACCCCCTTTTCCAGTCACTGCTCATTCTACCAGGGCTGTTAGCACTTCCTGGGTGTTCAGACACCAAGCTTCGGTGTCACAGGTGTGCAAGGCTGCTACCTGGGCCTTGGTGCACACCTTCACTAAGTTTTATAAGATTGATGTGTCAGCATCCTCGGATGCTACTTTTGGCCGTAAAGTTTTACAGGCTGCAGTGTAGGCGCGTCTGGCGCCTCCTTAGAGGTTCTGTTGGGTACAGTTGTTATCGTTTACCCACCCCTCTTTTTGACACAGCTTTGGGACATCCCCACATGTCATGAAGAGCTGCGTCTGTCAGTGAACGTAGGAGAAAAAGGGATTTTATTAAAACTTACCGTAAAATCCTTTTCTCCGAGTTCACTGACAGACGCAGCACCCACCCCTCTGCGCTCTGTTTCAGTACGGCTTGTTACAAACTGAAACTGAACTGATGGACTAATAGGACAAGCATAAACCACATGTCATGAAGGGCTGCGTCTGTCAGTGAACTCGGAGAAAAGGATTTTACGGTAAGTTTTAATAAAATCCCTTTTTTATCATTTTGTTCCCACAAATTGAGCTTTCTTTTGGTGGTATTTGATCACCCCTGCGGTTTTTATTTTTTGTGCTACAAATAAAAAAATACCGAAAATTTTTGAAAAAAAAAAGTTTTTCTTTGTTTCTGTCAAAAAACTTTGTATAAGTAAATTTTCTCCTTCCTTGATGGGCACTGATGTGGCTACACTGATGGGCACTGATGAGGACAGACTGACGGGCACTGATGAGGCAGTACAGATTGGCACTGATAAGTTTGCACTGATGATGGGGCCATATATGCAGCACTGATGGACACTGATAGGCGGCACTGATAAGCAACACTGATGGGCACTGATACGTGGCACTGATATGCGGCACTGATGGACACTCATAGGTGGCACTGATAGGTGGCACTGGGCACTGATAGGTGGCACTGCTGGGCACTGATAGGTGGCACAGGTGGGCACTGATAGGTGGTACTGGTGGGCACTGGTGCATATAGCACTGTTAGGGATGGCACTGGCAGGCATCATATATGGGCACAGTGCCATCCCTACAGTGCACTGTATTGCCCTTACCTGGTGGTCTAGTGGGGGCTCCCTGGCGGTCCTGGGCGGCCTCCATGTTGTCCCTCTAGTGGTCCTGGGTGGCATCCTTATGCTGTCCCGGGGGGAGGGGGCTTCCTGGTGGTCCTGGTCGGCTCCCTGGTGGTCCAGTGGGGTGATCTTGAGGGGGGCTGCACTGATGAACGTTCAG
>BLSH010093522.1:347576-363675 GCA_018402905.1 Glandirana rugosa
TTCGTTTATCTGACACGTGAAACGGTTCACGTCAACGATGTCTCGAATCGTTTAATCGTCTTCGAAACGACAAAAAAATTTAAAGGGACCGTGCACTAACCCATAGGAAACGTTTCACTTCCAAATGGAGTAAATGATTCTTCTCTCGTTGAAGTGAAACGCTTCACGTGTCAGATAAACGGAAATCATTTAGTTGGGGATATATCCGTATACGGATATCACTTAGTTGGGGTATCACTTCGGGCAAAACACATCGGACGTCTTTATGGGTCACTCCCTTCAGGAGTGTGGAAAGAACCAAACCTTATTTTACACACATACACACAGCAAATTTACACTGTTATACAAGCTGTACACTCACTACTTTACATTGTAGCAAAGTGTCATTTCTTCAGTGTTGTCACATGAAAAGATATAATAACATATTTACAAAACTGTGAGGTGTGCTCACTTTTGTGAGATACTGTGTGTGTAATATAAATATGTATATATATATTTATACACACATACACACATTTTATTCCAAACCAAGAAAGGTGTGAGGACTTCCCTCACTGGGTATTTCTGCAGGCTACACAAAACGGGCTTCACTATGGGGTTGATTCACTATAGGCATATGCCTATATAGGGGTTGATTTACTAAAGGCAAATAGACTGTGCACTTCGCAAAGTGAAGTTGCTCTCTTCTTAGTAAATGAGGTAAACCTTCACTTTGCAAAGGATACCCAATCACGTGCCAGGGAAATTTAAAAAAACAGCAAAGCTTCTGCTAATTTGCTAAGCTCTGTAGCAACTGCACTTGGCAAAGTGCACAGTCTATTTGCTTTTAGTACATCCACCCCATAGACTGTTTACTTTGCAAAGGAAGTTGCACTTTGCAAAGAAATTTGCCCCAGAGAAGTGAAGTTCTGCTGACTTCCAACATCCAATAATGTACAAGTAAAAATGCTGTTTTTTATTTTAATTTTCTTTGAAATTTCAGCTGCCTATATGCCTTAGTATATCACCCCCTATGGTACTAAATGCTATTAACATAGGCTTTTTAATTTCTCTGTTTTACCCTACAATGTAATAGTTGGAAGAAAAAGAACACTGCTTTAGGCAGTGAAACCTGCAAGGTTGACTGTTTAGTGCAATGCAACCTATTGCAAAAAATTGTTTTTATCAGTCACAAAAAGACTTATATACCCTACCATGTGAATGTCACTACAGAATGTTGGATATTTAAAGAAAGTATGCTACGTGCATATTTATGTACTTATGTATGAAATGTATGTACTGTGTCAATATGTAAATTTAATTGTGTACATAGTATATATGCATAAAAAAGTACATTTTGGTCGCCAGATAGTAGATAGCATTTATTGTGCACACAGCAAGGGCAAATATCTCAAACTTGCCAAACAGATTTACTATGAGATCACAATGTGATTAATAAATCTCTTATAAACTGAGTAAAAATCTTTCTTTGCATAGATATTTTAGATCTCTCCAGAACTGTCACAGTTGTCTTCCCAGGAGCGCAGGGCTAGCAAATACACAAAACATGTACTACATATTTGCTTGATCCACCAACTGAAAATGTTAGTGTATAGATCCTCTAGGACCTTTAGCTTGCTTATATCTCTATTGATGCTGAAGATTTCCTCATAGGCTGCTACAAGCCCAAAACCTAGTGGAAGGATACTTAAAAGGTTAGTTCACCTTTACCGATGTTTGCCAAAACCATCCCGAAGCATTACAATGTCCTCAGTACATAACTATTTTTAGTTTTTTTTTTTTTTAACCACTTCAGCCTCAGAAGGATTTCCCATGTTAGGACCAGAGCACTTTTTGCGATTCGGCACCGTCATCGATTTAACTCACAATTGCGCGGTCGTGCAACGTTGTACCCAAACGAAATTTGCGTCCTTTTTTCCCCACAAATAGAGCTTTCTTTTGGTGATATTTGATTACCTCTGCGTCATTTCTGATCACCGCTATAAACAAAAAAAGAGCGTCAATTTTGCAAAAGAAAAAAAAAGTACTTTTTGCTATAATACATATCCAAAAAATATATATAAAAAAAAATGTATATAATTCCGATTTATATTCTTCCTCATATTTTTGGTAAAAATAAAAATCACAATCTGTGTTTATTGATTGGTTTGCACAAAAGTTGCCGCGTTTACCATCCCTGAGACTTCATTTCTGCGTTTTTTGCAATTTTTTTTACTAGTAATGGCAGCGATCTGCGATTTTTATCGGGACTGTGATATTGGGGCGGACATGCCGGACATTTTTGACACTTTTGTGGGACCAATGACATTTATACAGCGATCAGAAATGTAAATATCCACTGATTACTATATAAATGTCATTGGCAGTTAGCCTGGGGGAGGGGGGATCTAAGGGTTAACTGTGTTCCCTGGGTGTGTTCTAATTGTGAGGGGGCTGGGCTGTCAGGAGCATCCGAGATCTAACTGATCCCGAGTAGAGGGATCAGTAGATCTCTGAAATGCTGCCTGACAGAGCGGGGTACTGCCGTGTTTACATTGGTGGTTCCCCGTTTTTCCTCTCTGTCAAGCAATCGTGGCTGGCCCGAGCCGCGGCCACAAATCTGCAGAGTGCGGCGGGCACGAGAGCGCACGCGCGAGCCACTGTTTATAGACGGCGATTGGCGCTACAGAGCCACACTAGAGCAGTAAATGTACATGAGCCGGTCAGGAACCGGTTAACCACTTGCCGACCGTCAATCGGCAATTGACGGCGGCAAGATGGCTCTGTAACGCGGATCGCCGTCATACGACGGCGGCCGCGTGATCGAGCCTAGTGAGCGCGCGCGCCGCCGGAGGCGCGCCCGCGCGCTCACTGTGTCCGGGGGGGCCGGGGAGCGGGTGCGGTGGCTTCGATTGCCGCCGGCCACCCGCGATGGCCCCCCCGGAGCGAATGAGCGGAGGTCCGTGTATGTAAACACGGACCTCCGCTCTGTGAGAGGGGGAAGGGAGTGATCACAGCCTTCATGTACATGAAGGCTGTGACCACTTCCCTTCCCCTGTTAGTCCAGTCCCCCCACAGTAAGAACACGCCCAGGGAACACAGTTAACCCTTAGAGCGCCCCCTGCAGGTTAACCCCTTCACTGCCAATGGCATTTACACAGTAATCAGTGCATTTTTATAGCACTGATCGCTGTATAAATGCCAATGGTCCCAAAAAAGTGTCAAAATGGTGCGACATGTCCGCTGAAATATTGCAGTACCGCTAAAAATCGCAGATCGCCGCAATTATTAGTAAAAAATAAAAAAAAAATAAAAACCCCAGAAATGAATTCTCATCATCCGTAAACGCGACCACTTTTGCGCAAACCAATCAATAAACGCCGATTGCGATTTTTTTTATCGCAAATATGAGGAAGAATATAAATCGGCCAAAAACGGTGAAAAAAAATGTTTTTTTATATTTTTTTTTTGGATTTGTATTTTAGCAAAAAGTAAGAAATTTGTGTTTTTTTGCAAAATTGTCGCTCTTCTTTTGTTTATAGCGGCGATCAGAAATGACGCAGAGGGGATCAAATACCACCAAAAGAAAGCTCTATTTGTGGGAAAAAAAGGACGCAAATTTCGTTTGGGTACAACGTCGCACGACCGCGCAATTGTCAGTTAAAGCGACGCAGTGCCGAATCGCAAAAAGGGCTCCGGTCCTAAAGCTGGAAATCCTTCCGGTCCTTAAGTGGTTAAAGAATGCTTATTTTTTCAACTGCACATTTCATCTTGTGCGCTTCAGCCTGTCCTGCAGATGGCAAGACATACAGAGCATTGGATGCATGGTGGCCCCGGAAACTCAAGTGCACTGAGCTGCAAGAGAGAGCGGACTGTGCTTGTGTGGGTAGAGAAAGAAGCCAAGTGCTCAATCGTGAGTTTGGAGTTTCAAGGGCCACACATCCAATGCTTGGTATGTTCTGCCATCTACTGAATGAACAGAGGAGGGCAATGAAATCAGCAGCTGAAAAAGTATGCATTGCTTTACAAAATAGAGCACTGAATAGTAATGTCCTGAGGACACTGTAATGCTTGGGGATGTTTTTGGAAAAATAAGTAAGGCCTCTTGCACACTGCAGCTTAAAAATGCTCAGTACAGCTTATATTTTTTTACTGAGCTAAAATACAGCCCATTAATTGTAATGTGCCTATGCACACAGGTGCGTAAACAAGCGCCGTGTATTTAGTAAAAAAAAAAAAAATAGAAAAATCTGCATTTTTGGTCAGTAATTTACTCCTCATGCGCGTGTTTGTACGCGAGTGTCCATAACATATTGAAACGTTAGAATTAATTTGCGCGCAGATATGCGCATATGCACGAATACACGCAAATACATAAAAAAAAAGGCTGAAAAAGTAGATTCTCAAACAGAAGTATCCTGTGCAAGAGGCCTAAAGGTGAACTTACCTTTTACAAACAGTCTACTGGTCCTGGAAGTCACTTGAACAAGAAGCAAAGTATTCGGGATAATGAGCGGAGTGTAAATTATATGCTGCTGCTCAGCATGCTCCTACTCCAATGATTTGTACATGTACATCCTTTACAACTGGAGTTAATATAATGTCTTGTGTTTTAGAGAGCTGTAAATATTGTGTAAAAGATGTAAAAATACTGAATAAAATATGTTGTTTGTAGAGTCACCTTATGAAATTACATTGCTACAGAAGACTTTGTACTTCCTTTCTTTTACATGGGTTTATACAATTGCACTGAAAATATCTGTTGTTTTTCCCTTTATACATTACGGTCCCCAAAAGATATGGTCAAGAATATATTACCAGCTGTAAGACTGCAGACACAATCTGATTTGACAGATGTACTTAGTGTACATCAAGTGCTAGCAGATATTCGTCAGATGCAGGCATTATTTTCCCTTCATACTAAGGGCCAGCTCACACCATAGAAATGCAGTCCAGATGCTTTTCTGCATGCGTGTGTTTAACACGTTTGTGATGCGTTCCAGTGCGTTTTTGATGTAGTCCAGTGTATTTATCCCCCACTTTTTCTTAACCTTAAATAAGGACATGTGCGTTCCAGTGCATTTTGAATGCATTTTAAAGCGTTCCAGTGCAGGACAAATGCAGCATGTTCTGTTTTTTTTTTCTGGAACTGCAAGCACTGGTGTGAACTATGCCATTGAAAACCATATAACGTACTATCCATGCGTTTTTGATACAGAAAAAAAACGCACTGGACTGCATGTGGTGTGAACTGGTCCTAAAGGAGGTAATGGCAGATTATATCTAAAATAGTAAACATCCCAGATATGTTTTTTTTCAATAGCTCTTCATTCTTTGTTGCTTTAAGCCCTGTACACACGGTTCAACGGTTGTATACAACAGGTCGTACTCACAACCGTTTTATGCGAAATCGATCGTTCGTATGCGCGATTTGAACAGTCGAACATACGACGGTCATACAAGGGAGTTTTATGAGCAAACTTGAAAACTTGGTCGTACCAAGAAGCTCTCATACGACCGTTGTATCGTGTGTACAGAGCAGTTGGTACAACAAAGTTGTATTGTGCAAAACACGCATGCTCCAAAGTCAGGAATGGCTGGATGCTAATTACATGCACCTGAATGTTCTTCTGTGCTCATACGATCATGTAGTGCAGTCAGTATGCTACATACAACAGCCAACATACAATTTTCGATGATCGTACGTACGATCGTCGTCCCGTGTGTTTGGGGCTTTAGGCTCCTTTCACATGGAGAATACTTTTCTCCATTCAGCAGGGGATCTGTGAGAGGATCTCTTGCTGAATCAAAGCTGAATGGGACATATGTCAGTTTCTTGACATCCGTGTCTGATTAATTTGTTGCTGGTGGACACAGGCGGACCAATGACAGCTCTATGGGCAGCCAGATGTAAATGGACTTTGCTGCCCGTTTACATCAGCTTACCTCTGATCCATCAGGTTTAGGTCCAGAAGAACAGAAAAGGATGCAGTCCTTTTTTGTTTCTGGATCTGGATGGACCTGGAGGTAGGCGGGGGTCAGCCTGTCCATATAGCTGCATGGAGCTCCCAATCAGGTCCACCTGAAGTACTGACAAGCAGACCTGATCGGAATGCCCATGTGAAAGGGTCCTTATGGTTAATAGGTTGTGCAATCTTCAGCTTAAAGTGATCCTGTCACATAAAATAGAATAAAGCTTCTCTAGCAGATATGATGTGGAAGAACCAAGAGGTGCCTGCACATATCTATAATGGCTTTCTTTGCTCCCTCTACAGCTGAATGCCAGGACAAACTGACTGTGCAAATCTGCAGTGCTATCTGATTGTAATGGAACTTGCCCTCCCACCTTCTAAACATTCCGATTGATTGTTCGAAGTCCGTTACAGCCTGTGTCTAGTTGAAATGTGTAGTAGGAGAGAGCAGGCAATCTGGAACACTACCTGGAAAGACTGGGATTTTCTGTCCCACCTATATGTATTTCTTTTTTCTGTTGTATTGAACTGTATCAGGTTACTCTATATGTTGACATCTAGTGGTGGTTTAGACCTCTTTCACACTTAAGCGCTGCAAAAACTGCCAATAAAACGCCGGTTGCTTTTGAGGCGCTAGTGCGTTTTTTTTTTAACCACTTGCCGACCGCCAACCGCAGGTTGACGGTGACAAGGTGGTTCGTTATTGCAAATCGGCGTCATACGACGGCGGCTGCGATAATGCGCACTGTGAGCGCGTGCCCGCCGCCGGAGGCGCGCCCGCGTGCTCACTGTGTTCGGGGAGGGCCAGGGAGCGGCGGCTTCAATTGCCCCGGAATGGATTTCCAGCTTTAGGACCGGAGCCCTTTTTGCGATTCGGCGCTGCGTAGCTTTAACTGACAATTGCGCGGTCGTGCGACGTTGTACCCAAACAAAATTTGCGTCCTTTTTTTCCCACAAATAGAGCTTTCTTTTGGTGGTATTTGATCACCGCTGCGTCATTTCTGATCGCCGCTATAAACAAAAGAAGAGCGACAATTTTGCAAAAAAACCCAAATTTCTTACTTTTTCCTAAAATACAAATCCAAAAAAAAAATATAAAAAAACATTTTTTTTCACCGTTTTTGGCCGATTTATATTCTTCCTCATATTTGCGATAAAAAAATCGCAATCAGCGTTTATTGATTGGTTTGCGCAAAAGTGGTCGCATTTACGGATGATATTTAATTTTTGGGGTTTTTATTTTTTTTTTATTTTTTACTAATAATGGCGGCGATTTGCGATTTTTTGCGGTACTGCGATATTTCAGCGGACATGTCGGACCATTTTGACACTTTTTTGGGACCATTGGCATTTATACAGCGATCAGTGCTATAAAAATGCACTGATTACTGTGTAAATGCCATTGGCAGTGAAGGGGTTAACCTGCAGGGGGCGCTCTAAGGGTTAACTGTGTTCCCTGGGCGTGTTCTAACTGTATTTGGGCTGTCCTATCTGGGGAAGGGAAGTGGTCACAGCCTTCACGTACAGGAAGGCTGTGATCACAGCCCTTCCCCCTCACACAGAGCGGAGGTCCGTGTTTACATACATGGACCTCCGCTCCTTCACTCCGGGGGGGCCATCGCGGGTAGCCGGCGGCAATCAAAGCCGCCGCACCCGCTCCCTGGCCCTCCCCGAACACAGTGAGCGCGCGGGCGCGCCTCCGGCGGCGCGCGCACGCTCACTAAACTCGTTCCCGCAGCTGCCGTCGTATGACGGCGATTTGCGGGAACGAGCCACTTTGCCGCCGTCAGATGCCGATCGGCGGTCGGCAAGTGGTTAAGGCACTTTGGAAGCACTGCCCATTCATTTCAATAGGCAGGGGTGTTTTTGAGGCGCTTTATAAAGCTCTCCAACATGCCCCAAAGATGCTGCTTGCATGACTTTTTTCACTGCCCCGCAAGCGCACCGCCCCAGTGTGAAAGCATCCATTGCAATAATTGGGAGGCATTTTTCAGGCGCTTTGTTTAGCGCAAAAGCGCCTGAAAATGCCTCAGTGTGAAAGGGGTCTCAGAGTCCCTACATGTTGTTTACTCATGCGACTTAGTATCTCCCACTGTCAGCCCCTCCTGGTTAGCGCTAGTTAGTTTAGTCCTATAAGAGCCAGTTCACACTACAGCGACTTGGGAGGTGACTTGTGCCGCTCCAAGTCGCCCCAAGTCGCTTGTACACTACTGAAGTCGCTCCGACTTCAGAAAAGGTTCTTGTACTACTTTGAGGCGACTTCTATCCGACTTGTGCCCATAGAAATCAATGGAAGTCGCCTCCAAGTCGGATCCCCCATCTAAAAAGAAGCGACTTCACAGTGAAAAGAATAGAATTTATTTTAGGCAGCCCCCTCCCTCCCTTCTCTGATTGGCCACAGCAAAGTCGCCTGGCATGAAGTCGTGTTGTAAGTCGCGCTATAAATTGCCCAAAGTCGTGCTGAAGTCGCGCTGAAGTCACCTGCAAAGTCGTGCATGAAGTCGGATCGCCTCAGTGTGAACTGGCTCTTAGTCCTAGGTAGACCCTGCCCTGTTTCTTCCATTTTCCTTCAGTCATTATTCATCACAGAGATGAGATCAGGGAACGAAGGGTTTTCTTACAATTCATAAGACTGAAAAAAACAGTCTCTGTACTCTACTTGTGAGAATTAAAGAGAGTGTAGCAATGTTGCAGCCCAAGAAGAGTGTAACAAATGAAGACCATTTTTTCTTGGTCAGCAATAAAGAAAAGAAATGTCACAACCAAATTGCAGAAAATGGACAGAAAGGGCAATGTGCTGGGAGCTCAACAGGAGAAAGTGACAGATGTTAGGTTGGTTTCACATGGGTAGTCCAATCAGGTCATCTTGTCAGTTTTTCAGGCGGACCTCATTGGACCAGCCATTGCTCTCTATGGAGCGGCGGATGTCAGTGGACATGTGTCCGCTGTAGGGTTGCCACATCATCCCTTTAATCCAGGACACATTAAGTTCTCAGGTTCTGTGGCTGATTAAGGTGGTAATTAAACTCACTTATTGCCTTATCTGCATTAAATTAGCCTCAGAACCTGTTTAATTCATAGGTGTCCTGGATTAAAGGGATGATGTGGCAACAGTAGTCCGCTGACACCCGCCGGCATCCAACCCTGTCCGCCAAAAACAGATAGATGGGGGATCCATTCCCCATCAGTCTGGTGGATTGGATGAAAACGGACAGGCGGGCTGTTTCCATCCAGCCGCCCCATAGAGAACACCAGGGCTGTGTCCTGTTTGCTTGAAAGGTAGGGTTGCCACATCATCCCTTTAATCCAGGACACATATGAAATACCCAGGTTCTGAGGCTAATTTAATGCAGATAAGACACCAAGTGAGTTTAATTATCACCTTAATCAACCACAGAACCTGTGTAATTAATATGTGTCCTGGATTAAAGGGATGATGTGGCAACCCTATTGAAAGGGTGTATAGCAGTGTGCAGAGGGTTCATCCAGTATTTTTAGTGTTCATATGTGGTCACAACCCTTTAGCACCTGATAGATTATATACATGTACAAGCTATTGGGATCTGAGCACAGGTATGTATATCTTGTTTCTATTGTGTTGCTGGCCAGTGGCCAGACCTAAACCATGTAGCTCTCCCCCATTTAATGTCTGTTTGCCCCAGGTTGCCATTGTGTCCACAGTAGCATGTGCAGTGGCAAAGCAGTGTAGGACTGGCTAAATAGTAATTACTTTGAAGAAGTTGGCCAGCTTAAACATGTATTGCAATATGTGTGAACTAAATATTCCTATTTTTTTATTGCAAAGTTTTCTTGAAAGGGTATAGCAGTGTGCAGAGAGTTCATCCAGTATTTTTAATATTTTGGGAGGGTGACAAAAGTATTTCCGAATTTCCTAGATCAGCCCCATAACAATGGGCAAAGCGCACTGTAGGCGGATATTTTATTTTTAAAAGAAGACTGAGGAAAAAAAGGTTTACTATGACTGGACAAATAGCAGATCCCGCACTTGGCTAGTTTATCAAACATGCAGAAGACTAACGTGAAAGCCCTTCTTAATATTTAAAAGCAGTATTAAACCCAAAGTAGACAGTTATTATATTGGAGCTTACCAATTCTTATATGTGATGGCTGCATTAGTTTTTTTTAGGCTTTCTTCTATTTTCATCTGTGGTCCAGCCAGCAATACAGAATGTATCAGTTCGCATGGTTGAGACAAACCATTAAACACTGGCAGGGCTGCTTAACCACTTCAGCCCCGAAAGGATTTCCCACTTTAGGACCAGAGCCCTTTTTGCAATCCAGCGCTGTGTCACTTTAACTGACAATTGCGCGGTCATGTGACGTTGTACCCAAACGAAATTTGTGTCCTTTTTTTTCCCCACAAATAGAGCTTTCTTTTGGTGGTATTTGATCCCCTCTGCGTTATTTCTGATCACTGCTTTAAACAAAAAAAGAGCGACAATTTGCAAAAAAACCCAATTTTTCTTACTTTTTGCTAAAATACAAATCGAAAAAAAATATCTAAAAAAAATTTTTTTTTTCATCAGTTTTGGCCGATTTATATTCTTCCTCATATTTTTGGTAAAAAAAAATTGCAATCGGCAATTGATTGGTTTGCACAAAAGTTGCCGCGTTTAAGAATAATGAGAATTAATTTCTGGGGTTTTTATTTTTTACAAGTAAGCGGCGATCTGCGATTTTTTTTTTTTTTTTTTTTTTTTTTTTAGCGGTACTGCGATATTGCGGCGGACATGTCGGACCATTTTGACACTTTTTTGGGACCATTGGCATTTATACAGCAATCAGTGCTATAAAAATGCACTGATTACTGTGTAAATGCCATTGGCAGTGAAGGGGTTAACAGTGTTCCCTGGGCGTGTTCTAATTGTGTGTGGGCTGGCCTGGCTGGGGGAAGGGGGTGATCACAACTTCCATATACAGGAAGCCTGTGATCGCCGCCGTTCCCTCTCTATGAGAACGGAGATCCATGTTTTACATACACGGACCTCCGTTCTCTCATTGCGGGGGGCCATCGCGGGTAGCCGGCGGCGATTGAGTCCGCCCAACCCGCTCCCTGGCCCCCCCCCGAACACAGTGAGCAGGCGAGCGTGCTTCCGACGTCACACGCGCTCGCAATACTCGTTATCGCGGCCGCCGTCCTGTGACGCCATTTCGCGATAGCAAGCCAACTTGCCGCCATCACGCTGCGGTGGGCGGTCGGCAAGTGGTTAAAATGATCCACTTTTATTCATTCATGTAAAACCTTTATCCCAAAGGGAACAAAACTGTTTGCTGTAACTGTTTGTAAAGTATTAGTTGTAGTTTAGGTTCAATTTGTTAGTACATTTTATTTGTTATTTAATACTACCTCCCCCAATAGTGAATGCTGTCTGCTGTGCCTCTTGTGCTCATTCATCCAGAGTTGTGTCTCACCAAATCAGCTGTGTTACTGGTCAGATCACTAGGTGAAGACAGAGGGAAAAAAGCCAAAAAGAAAAGGAATGCAGCCACCACATCTAATAATTGCGCAGCTGCAAAATATGTTCTAGGTTTAATACTGCTCAAAAACAGTATGAAACGCGAAACCAAAAATTTAATAACAAAAATCTAATATACACTATTGCAATTTACCAATAAATAGGTGTGCTGGCTATCTAGTTGTTTTTTTTTTTAGGCTTTCTTCCCTCTGTTTTCATCTAGTGATCTGTCTAATAACAGACCTCTTGTATAAGAATGCCCCCAATCTGGATGAAGGAGCACATGGGGGCATTTGGACATCTGCATTGTCAGTCTGGGGGGAGGGTAGTGTTATATGTACTAGCAGTTTTAAAATACACTAACAAATTGAACTCAAACTCCAGGTAATACTTTACAAGCAGTTACAGCAAACAGTTTGTTCTATTTGGGAAAAAGGTATACTGTAAATAAAAGCTGGTCAATTTAAGACATCCTGTTGGTGGTAAATGGTTTGTCTCATCCCTGTAACTGATAGGCCCCTTTCACACGAACTGTCCAATCGGGTCCGCCTGTCAGTTTTTCAGGCGGACCTGATCGGAGCCTCCATTCACTCCTATGGGGTAGCGGATATCTGCGGTGACAGGTGCGCTGACACCCGCTGCTATCCGATCTGATCCTGTCCGTGAAATCCAGATGGATGGAGACCCTATTTTCCATCGGTCTGGCAGATCGAATGGGATGGGATCGGATGAAAACGGACAGGCGGTCTGTTTTCCCCATAGAGGGGAGCAGGACTCTGACAGGTCTGTCTCAACACAGTGAGCGGAGATGGACCTGTCATCCACCTGCTCAGCAGGGATCAGTGAATCGATCTCCCGCTGAGCAAAGCGGAGTCTGCCAGGCGGATCGCCCATGTGAAAGAACCCTTACCCTGGGTTCGCACCTATGCTAATGGAATGTGGGTTTTCCCCGCATAGTATAGCAGGAGATTTTGACTGGCTCTCTATGGAGCCGGTTCACACATTGCCGCAGCGGCTCTGGTGCGAATTGTGTCTTTTGGTCTGTTTCAGTTCCGAATTCAGCCCAAAATTCGGGCTGAAATCGGACGTGAAACTGTGAATGGAGACAAATCAGACTCCTGCTGAGAGCTGCTGCGTTCTCTAGTGTGAGGCTGGGTTCACACCTCTGCAAATTGGATGCGGATTAAACGACATCCAATTCGCAGGACACTTGAAAACACATGGTTTTCAATGTGTCCGGTTCACATATGTCCGGTGCATTCGCACTCCGCATTGCACAAATAAGTGTGCGTTTTTTGTGTAATTCGGTGCGAATACCCAGCCCGTTGTGTTCAATGGGAGCGCATCTAACACGGAGATGCACTCTGCACTGAAAGGGGATATTTTCCCCTGCTCGTGGCCCCTCCCTCCCCCCTGCAGTTGCTGTGCTGTGGGAACGGACAGGAGCCGCAGGCGGCTCCACCCCTTCCCGGCAGCAGACAGGCTGGAATTCGCACCAGACTAGTGTGAATTCAGCCTGAAGCCTAGCCTTAAAGGTTTTTCACCTTAACAGGGTTGTAAACCATTACTATGCATTAAGGCAGTGGTTCTCAACTCCGGTCCTCAGGACCCACTAACAGGCCAGGTTTGCAGGATAACTGAAATACATCACAGGTGATATCATTTGCTGCTCAGTGATTGCAGCATTCTAGTCTGCATCTCCCCAAGGTAATACTTAAAATCTGGCCTGTTGGTGGGTCCTGAGGACTGGAGTTGAGAACCACTGCATTAAGGTAAAAAACAGGATTTTTTGACTTAGCGTAAAATCCTTTTCTCTGAGTTCATTGACGGACGCAGCCTCTTAATCTTGACATGTGGGGTATGCACCTTTTACCAGGAGTAGACTAGGCAAAACATAGTTCAGACAAAAGCAAAGCTAGCCCCTCCCAGGGGGCAGTCCCCACTCAGCATTAGCCCCTCCTCCCTGCTAGCACTTCAGTTCGTAACAAGCAGTACAAACACAGAAACCACAGAGGGGTGGGTGCTGAACTCGGAGAAAACTCAGAGTAAAGGATTTTACGGTAAGTCAAAAAATCCTATTTTCTCTTTCCTTCATTGACGGACACAGCCTCTTAATCTTGACATGTGGGGACGTCCCAAAGCAGTGTCAACAAAAGAGGGGTGGGTAACACAATAACAACTGTACCCAACAGAAAAGCCTCCGGGAGCCGCCAGACGTGCCTACACCGCCGCCTGCAAAACTTTGCGGCCAAAAGCAGCATCTGCAAATGCTGAAACATCAACTTTGTAAAACTTAGAAAAGGTGTGTAAAGAGGTCCAAGTGGCAGCCTTGCACACCTGAGACACCGACGCCAGATGTCGGAAAGCCCAGGATGTACTTATTGCCCTGGTGGAATGAGCCGTGTCCGGAAAAGGGGGTACTTGACCCCGAACCTCATACGCACGGGTCACAGTCTGTCTGATCCAACGGGAGATAGTGGCCGACGAGGCCGCCAGCCCTTTGTGCGGACCATCCGCCACCACAAACAGCTCGTCCGACCTCCGAAAGGAGGCCGTGGCCGTCAAATACACCTGCAGGGCCCTAACCACATCCAAGGAATGCAAAGCAATCTCCCTAGGATGTGACGGGCGCGGACACAAAGAAGGAAGGACAATGTCCTCATTAATGTGAAAAGAGGAAACCACCTTCGGTAGAAACGAAGGAGATGGGCGCAGCACTGCCTTATCCTTATGCAGGACCAAGTAGGGAGACCTACAAGACAAAGCTGCCAACTCAGACACCCGCCTAGCGAATGTGATGGTCACCAAGAAGGCCACCTTTTGCGAGAGCAGCTGCAAAGAAATGTCTCTGATCTCTTCGTATGGCGGCTTCTGCAGTACTGAGAGTACCAAGTTCAGATCCCACGGCGCCAGGGGCTGCCGCACCTCAGGGGCCACATGACGTACCCCCTGTACAAATGTACGAATCAAAGAGTGCATCACTAACGGACGCTGAAAAAGAATCACCAGGGCAGAAATCTGCCCCTTGAGTGTACTCAATGCCAGTTTGTGATCCAGTCCTTGCTGAAGAAAGGCCAGCACCCGAGCCACCGAAAAGGAACAGGGGTTCCATCCCCCTGCCTCGCACCAAGCAATATAAGCCTTCCAGATGCGGTGATATATCTTGCGTGAAATGGACTTACGGGCCTTAAGCATGGTGGGGATCACTGACTCAGACACCCCTATCCCTCAATACCTGGGACTTAATAGCCAGGCCGTCAAAGCCAGTGAGGGTAAAGCAGGGTGCAGGATGGGCCCCTGCGACAGCAGATCTTCGCGTAGCGGGAGCCGCCAGGGAACATCCGTTACCATCCTCACCACTTCGGCGTACCAAGGACACCGAGGCCAATCCGGTGCCACCAGGATAGCTTGAATCCCCTCCGCTTCTATCCTGCGCAACAGGTGCGAAGAACCTTGAGAGGAGGGAAGGCATAAAGAAGCCGGTACCGAGACCATGGAGCCACAAGGGCGTCCGCAGCGTCCGCCAACGGATCCCTTGCTCTGCACACAAAGGTCTGCACCTTGCAATTGAACCGGGATGCTAGTAGGTCCACGTCTGGCGTGCCATACCTTGGGCAAATCTGACGGAACACTTCTGGATGCAGTGACCACTCTCCCTGATCCAGAGTCTGGCGACTGAGGAAGTCTGCCTGCCAATTTTCGACGCCCGGAATGTAAACGGCGGAGATTGCTGGCACATAAAGCTCTGCCTACCTCAGAATGTGGGCCGCTTGCGAAGCTGCTGCCAAGCTCCTTGTTCTGCCTTGATGGTTCACATACACCACCGCCTTGGCGTTGTCCGACTGAACCCGAACAGGTCGACCGCACAACCTCCCCGACCAGTGGGAGAGGCAGAGCCTGATCGCCCGCAGTTCCAGCACATTGATCGGAAGGTGGGACTCCTCCGATGACCATCGGCCCTGGGCAGACAACCGCCCCAGGACCCCTCCCCAGCCCGATAGGCTGGCGTCCGTCGTGACAATCGACCACTCCAGGGGAAGGAACGACTTCCCCAGACTCAACGCCAGGGCCTGTAGTCACCAGGCAAGTGACCCCCTTGTCTGATGATCCAACCTGATCACCCGATCCAGGGACAAGGGAGACTTGTCCCACTGCAGCAGAATCGCCTGCTGCAGGAACCGGGTGTGACTCTGGGCGTACGGTACCGCCTCGAAGGCCGACACCATGAGCTCCAACACCCGCATGCAAAAACGTAAGGAAAACCACCGCCGTGACAGCAGGGCCCGCACCGCTGCTCGCAGTGTCAGCAACTTGGCCAGAGGCAAGAACACCCACGCCTGCTCTGTGTCCAGTATCAGGCCCAGATATTCTAGGCGGCGCGATGGGACCAGCATCGACTTCTGAAGGTTGATCAACCAGCCGAAGTCCCGCAGGGAATCTAGGGTGATAGTGACGTTGTCCTCCAGGGCAGGAGCCGACTCCGCCCTCAGGAGCAGATCGTCTAGATATGCCACCACAGCAATGCCCCTCTGCCTCAGCAGAGCCAGCACCGGAGCCAACAGCTTGGTGAAGACTCGCGGAGCGGAGGCTAGGCCGAAGGGAAGAGCCACAAATTGGTAGTGGAGGTCCCCCACCGCGAAACGCAGGAAGCTCTGATGCTGAACACAAATG
>BLSH010093556.1:64283-89696 GCA_018402905.1 Glandirana rugosa
CCTCTGACCCCCAACAAGATCTTCCGGTAATCATGGACACTTTTAACCTATTCCGCAACTGTTCAGGTCTAAAAATAAACTTCACTAAGAGTGAAATTCTACCCCTCCAACCAAACCATAGGGCCGGCTGGATTTATTCCTCCCCTCTCCCCATAGCCAAACACCACATCACTTACCTAGGCGTGAACATCGGCAGAGACTCATCGTCCCTCTATACCCTTAACTACCCTCCACTAATTTCCAAAATATTAAGCCAACTAGAATCCTGGATGAACCTGCCCCTCACGCTCACAGGGAGATGCTGCTTATTCAAAATGATTAGCTTTGCCAAACTGCTATACCCCATGCAAACAATCCCAATCCTTATCAAACACGTAGACCTTCAAAAATTGGACAGAGGCTTAACAGCCTTCCTTTGGCAGCACAAAAAAACAGAATTGCTTTATCCAAGCTGCATCTACCGAGGACCGAGGGGGGATTGGGGCTTCCTCATGTAAAACTGTACAACTTATCCTGTGTTTTACGTAGCAGCATAGACTGGATTACTAGGGAGTCTAAATATACAAACTACAACACGGAAACGGCCATTGTTTACCCTTACGAACTGGGATCCATCCTTCACTGCAACCCAAATAGCCTTCCATCCCATCTCAAACATAATCTTCTGGTAAAAGATACCCTTGTAGCCTGGAGAAACACAAGGAGGGCCCAACATCTTTATACCAACATCTCTGAATTTCTAATCATTGGGGGAAACCCAATGTTTGCTCCCTCCACCCAACATGAGGCCTTCCGCATCTGGGAACGCCAGAACCTCAGAAAACTGATTGACTTATTCGACCCAACATCTGGACAGCCTTTACCAATTCAGACCATACTGGAACGCTATAAACTGCCAGACCACCATAAGTTCTACATACATCAGCTCATCACCTTTGTACGCAAAACTTGCCCGGACCCCCAAGCCAGATTCAGACCCTCAGTCCTAGACGCCATGATCCACAACAAAAGCTTTACCATTTCTCTCATTTATAAAAACCTCCTTCCCTTCTTCTCAAAACCGTTGGAAACTTCCTCGGTGAAAGCCTGGACAAAGGAACTGGGGATAGATTCTCTCCAGGACTCAGTACTGAGAGGCCACAACAAAATCTTACAATTGACTACTAACGAAGCCTGGAGAGAAATGCAACTCAAGATCATCCATAGGGCATGCATCCCCTACTACACCCCTGCTTCATCCCCCAGATCAAGAATCTGTCCCTGGTGTAACAAGATGAACCCATCCCTCACGCACAGATTCTGGCGATGCCCGGAAGTATCAGCATTCTGGACCCAAGTCCAAGCCCTAGTCACCAAGGTAACACACCAAGTCATTCCGTGCCACCCGGTCCTAATGCTCTTTGGAGATAGTTCCAACATTCACCCGGGATCCATCCTTATCGGTGCTCCGACTGACTCATGGGTGCATCTCTGTCTATTGGCGGCACGCAAAGCCATCATGTCTCACTGGACCCAAATGTCCCCCCCCACCATTTCAGAGGTTCAGCGACACCTAAACATCCTTATGTACAGGGAGCTTCTGGACCTTTGGGCAAACAATCAAGGCTCCCAAATACGACTCCACCGACGTTGGAATTCTTACATAACAACCACCTTCTCCAAACAAGCATAAGAAGGACTTACACCCCCTCACCTCTATGACCTATTTCATAAACTTAAAGACTCACCAACCAGAGATGGTCGTTTAAGCTTGCATCCTCCAAGTCCACTTTCTTTTGACAAAACCTCCTCCATGGCATCGGCAGTCAGGAACTAATATTTCTAGCAATAACTTTCCTAATTGCGGATTAGCCGCGTTCTCTCTCTCTCACCAAGCGATAGAATAAGTCTTCTACGTTCTTATTGTTAAAGTAGATCAACTGTGTTTAATTGTCACGCTCCTCAGAGGAATTCTGCAATCCAACAAGCCAAGCGCCCACTAGAAAACAGATCTCAAACCCTGATATCAAGACACTAACCCCAGCAGCCCCTGGAAGCAGACTTCACCCCCCTGCGGCTACTCTGTCCTCACCCGGTACCCGGGGGGGAGGAGAGCCGCGGGGTGGTACATGGTCTCCTTTATCCATCCAGGTACATCCTCTCTCTTACCCAATTGATAGTCAGGGAATCTCCAAACACACCTTGGTGGCTCGGCTTGCAGGATACCCTCTGGGCACCCCCCCTCCTACCATTTCTCTCAGCCCCTATACCCCTTGACTCCATCTCCCCCCCTGGTTAGTTTTCTCCCCCTCCCCCCCCGGCCAAAACGTTCTTGTAATTACGTGTAATTCTTGCAATCTGGTCATGTATTGTAACGTGTTCCTTTATCTTCAATAAAAAAGTTTGAAATAAAACAGTTGATAACAGCCTGTGTGTGCATGAACACATAGGATAATATGATGGAGGGTTTATTGACTGCAGAAAAAAAACGTCTGCAGCTGAAAACAGCTGCTAAAAACAGTCAAAAAATGTCCTGTGTGTATGAGGCCTTATAAAAACCACAGAGGAGATCAAATACCACCGAAAAAAAAAAAGCTCTAAAAGGACACACATTTTATTTGTGTACAGCTTCACACAACCATGCAATTGTCAGCTAAAGTAACGCAGTGCCGTATCGCAAAAAATGGCCTGGTCATGGAGGGGGGTAAACCCTCCGGAACTGGATAAAATCCTAGTTTAGGCACTTCCTCGTGGGGTGACAGTACAATCTCTCTTTTCTAATTGCTCTCCTACATTGTCACCCTGTAACACAAAAGTGCCCATTTTGAAGGCTTATACACTATGCAAGTAGTTGGGCATACAATGGTTATGGGGGTCCAGGTACTGCCCTAGGGGACATGCATCAATAAAAAAAAAGTTTGTAAAAAAAACATTTTTAAATGAGCAGTGATTTACTGATGCTTAAATTGAAACCATAAAAATGAGAAATAACAATAAAAATGAAAAATTCCTTTAAATATAGTGCCTGGAGGGTCCCCTTAGTCTGCCTGTAATGTGGCATATCTGTGCTGTGTAAAGAGCCTGCTGCAGCAATAATGACATTTATAAAGCCAAAAAAAGACTTAAGTAACATGTACAGAAAAAATGCGCTTTGGGTGTTGGTGGTGCCTTCACACCTCAACCCTATATAGGTACTCTTGATGAAAGCAAGAAATGGCTTCGGTGTCAAAAATGTAAATTACAAACACCTGTCAAACAGGTGTGGAAAAATTGGTCCTTGGATGTTAATTGTGCCCATGAAACCTACACCAAAAATTTTCTTCCAGATGAAATTAACACCCACAAAGCTATGCAGCCTAGACAGTCTTTCAGAGATTCCAGATCCAGAAATCATGTTTTCAGAGGTTCTGGGGATGGAAAACTATCTGTTAAGGGTTGACATACAGTATCTCACAAAAGTGAGTACACCCCTCACATTTTTGTAAATATTTTATTATATCTTTTCATGTGACAACACTGAAGAAATAACACTTTGCTACAATGTAAAGTAGTAAGTGTACAACTTGTACAACAGTGTAAATTTGCTGTCCCCTCAAAATAACTCAACACACAGCTATTAATGTCTAAACTGCTGGCAACAAAAGTGAGTACACCCCTAATTTAAAAATGTCCAAATTGGGCCCAATTAGCTATTTTCTCTCCCCAGTGTCATGTGACTCATTAGTGTTACAAGGTCTCAGGTATGAATGGGGAGCAGGTGTGTTAAATTTGGTGTTATCGCTCTCACTCTCTCATACTGGTCACTGGAAGTTCAACATGGCACCTAATGGCAAAGAACTCTCTGCGGATTAGAAAAAAAGAATTGTTGCTCTACATAAAGATGCCCTCCGTAGAAGTCGTGATGACGAAACACGTCAGAGTGTGACCCCACGACAAGGAATCCAGGAAGTGTCGTCTGCGCTCCAGGCTAGGAGGAGGACACTGTGTATTTGCCCCGTACCGTACGTCCAGGCCAGGTGAGACGCCTTCTCTCTACAAACAGTTTGCGGTGATATGCAGTTTTGATTGTTGTGCCTTGTAAGTGTGTTTTTAAAGGGATTAATAAATGTTATTTTACGGAGTCACACTATGTTAGCTTTTTTCTTTCTTATATGGATTAAAACATCGCTGCTGTGAGTTTGTTTCACGGAAGATTCCGTATAGAGAGAAACATCTGTGGCTTATTTAAGTCCCCACAAGCAATGCTATATGGGCGGTTTCTTGTATGATAAAGGAGCAGAGGCTGGTCTGTGAATTTTACACCGTTGAGAAGGATAACTTCAGTAGATGGCATGAATAGATGAGCCCTGTTTCATAGCTGTTATACATATGGTATCTGGTAAGCAGATCTTTTTATAAGAGCACTCTGAATGCGGTGGACCTCTCTTCTTGGAAGATAGCCTATATGGTGGCGGGCGATGATCCCTTAAAGAACTATTTTGCAGATTGATTTACTATTTATCTGGCACTTTACAGGCACTTGCCTGCAACTAGGTGAACTGTCTTAGCGCTATTACACACCTCTAGCTGTTTTACTGTGTGCACCCGTCCTGTTTCGATCATTGTGATACAACTGTGTGGTGTTTTTATTTATATACTGTGATTTTACAAATGGCTGCTTAGACAGTGTTTGCGGTGTGTCATTATACCACTGATACCCAACAACCCATAGCTCCCCATAAGCGCTGATTGTACTTTGGGAGCATTTGGTACATTTATTCTACATAAAGATGGCCTAGGCTATAAGAAGATTGCCAAGACCCTGAAACTGAGCTGCAGCACGTGCAGCGTCATATCCAGAGGTTGTCTTTGGGAAATAGATGTATGAGTGCTGCCAGCATTGCTGCAGAGGTTGAAGGCGTGGGGGGGTCAGCCTGTCAGTGCTCAGACCATACGCTGTATGATGCATCAAATTGGTCTGCATGGTTGTCATCCCAGAAGGAAGCCTCTTCTAAAGATGATGCACAAGAAAGCCCACAAGCAGTTTGCTGATGACATGCAGACTAAGGACATGGATTACTGGAACCATGCCCTGTGGTCTGATGAGACCAAGATAAACTTATTTGGTTCAGATGGTGTCAATTGTGTGTGGCAGCAACCAGGTGAGGAGTACAAAGACAAGTGTGTCTTGCCTACAGTCAAGCATGGTGGTGGGAGTGTCATTGTCTGGGCTGCATGAGTGCTGCTGGAACTGGGGAGCTACAGTTCACTGAGGGAACCATGAATGCCAACATGTACTGTGACATACTGAAGCAGAGCATGATCCCCTCCCTTCGGAGACTGGGCCGTAGAGCAGTATTCCAACATGATAATGACCCCAAACACACCTCCAAGACCATCAATGCCTTGCTAAAGAGGCAAGGGTATAGGTGATGGACTGGCCAAGCATGTCTCCAGACCTAAACCCTATTGAACATATGTGGGGCATCCTCAAAAGGAAAGTGGAGGAGCACAAGGTCTCTAACCTCCACCAGCTCCGTGATGTCGTCATGGAGGAGTGGAAGAGGACTCCAGTGGCAACCTGTGAAGCTCTGGTGAACTCCATGCCCAAGAGGGTTAAGGCAGTGCTGGAAAATATTGGTGGTCACACAAAATATTGACACTTTGGGCCCAATTTGGACGTTTTCACTTAGGGGTGTACTCACTTTTGTTGCAAGCGGTTTAGACATTAATGGCTGTGTGTTGAGCTATTTTGAGGGGACAGAAAATGTACACTGTTATACAAGCTGTACACTCACTACTTCACATTGTAGAAAAGTGTCATCTCTTCAGTGTTGTCACATGAAAAGATATAATAAAACATTTACAAATATGTGAGTGGTGTAGTTGCTCTGCTTCAATGCCTCCAAAACTGCCAGAATCCTCTTCCTCCTCCCTCTCCTCTTGTGTCTGCTCCAGCAGGAACACAACAAGGATTGTGTCACTGATGAATATGTTGTCACAGCTCACCATCCTTGTGGCCTCCTCAAATGGTGACAGTACAGTGCATACATCCTTTATCAGCAGCCATTGGCGTGGGGGAAAAAGGCAGAGCCAGCCTGAGCCAGTCGTTGTGCCATACTCACACAGGTACTCGTTGACAGCCCTCTGCTGCATGTGCAGCCGCTGCAGCATTGCCAAAGTCGAGTTCCACCTGGTGGGTATGTCACAAATCAGGCTGTTTATGGGCAGGTGGAATTCCCACTGGATTTGGGCAGCACTCAAAGAGGGAAGCAACAACTCTGGGGAAGAAAAGACAAAAAGAATGTGCTCTAAGTGCAGAAACACCACAACTTTATTGCCAAAGGATTAACAACACTTACTAGAAATTAGAAGTAAAAGGGCTCATCATATATTGAAAGGAGTCCAGATGCTCTGAAACGCATTCTGTCCATTAGACATCACTTCTCAGCCCTTGTGTTCCACGCTGGTTCTGGGCGCACTTCCACTGACGTCACCCACGAGCACAGTGTTCCACGTTCTCTCTCCCCGCTGCCTCCCTCTGCTGGACGGTTGGGACACCTGGCAACCCGCTGCAGATGGGATCCTTCTAGGACTGCTACAACTGCTGGACTCCTTTCAATATATGATGAGCCCTTTCACTTCCAACTTCTAGTAAGTGTTTTTAATCCTTTGGCAATAAAGTCGTGGTGTTACTGCATTTAGAGGCGCCTTCTTTTTGTCTTTTGAGGAAAAGTTTGCAAATTGCAACAGTACGATTGGCTGCACATGTGCTAAAAAAGGGCCAAACAGCTGAGCTGTTTGAAATGGGCCTGGGGATAACAGCTCCACAATCTGGTGGAATAGGGTGGCTGCTCTCTACTCTTCCATGATGGCTGTCTCTTTGGGTTTGTGCCTCACCCTCACTTTCCTCCTCTGCTCTATCCAGCACCCAAGTCATGTCAGTGACTTCATCATCATCATCTCCTCCATCCTCATTACCACTGGGGACAACTTGGCAATACGTTGCGGCTGATGGAACATGATTGCCAATTTGTTGTTCACCAGTGTTCTCCCCTCTCTGTAGGATCATGTTCCTGTCTTCCTCAACCTCAGAACCAAAATCTGAATCAACTAATGGCTGTGCATTGTCAAGGAGCAAGTGGCTGACGCTGTGTTCAAATAACTCAGCTGACTCCTCCATGCCTGCTGCAGGGTCTATGACCGGAGTAGATGTGGATAAGGAGGCAGAATAAACCATTCTGGCAGCTGCAGTGGACTGCGCACTAGTCTCTGCTTGGGTGATGGAGGATAAGGAGGATGAGGATGGTTTAGTAAGCCAGTCCACCACCTCCTCTATATGCTGTGGCTAGATGGCACAGGCAAGATCACTAAACAGAGGAAATGATGCCCTGTCTGAGGACGGACTACATCCACTTTGCCTGTGGACACATACGCTGCTGGCCCCCTCACGGTGATATGGGTACATCTGCCTCTCCTTGTTGTCCTCCCAGACATGATGGGGGTGCTTATTAACAAAATGTAATAAAGATGTAGAAATGTGTATGTGGATGCACTTTAATCAATGGAAAGTGGTGTTTGGTGCAACTTGAGTACTTACTACACAGACACACTCCACTGACACACTACATTATACTGCAGTAAAACTGCACTGACACACTGCCATATACTGTGGTAAACATACACTAACACACTGAAATGTACTGGACTATAATATACTGCATTAAAAGTGCACCTTTGCACTGAAATATACTTTGTTAAACGTACAGTAATGCACTGAAATATACTTCGTTAAACGTGTATTAATACACTGAACTATACTGTGTTAAAAGTGCAGTAATGCACTGAAATATACTGTGTTAAACTTCCAATAACACACTGAAATATACTTTGTTAAACATGCAGTAATGCACCGAAATATACAGTGTTAAACATGCAGTAAGGCAGTGAATTATACTTTGTGAAACGTGCAGTAATGCACTGAACTATACTGCGTTAAACGTGCAGTAATGCACTGAAATATCTTTGTTAAATGTGCATTAATGCACTGAACTATAATGCGTACAGTAACGCACTGAAATATACTTTGTTAAACGTGTACTAATACACTGAACTATACTGTGTTAAACGTGCAGTAATGCACTGAAACGTACAGCATTAAACGTGCAGTAGCCCACTGAAATATAGTTTGTTAAATGTGCAGTAATGCACTGAAATATACAGTGTTAAACATGCAGTAAGGCAGTGAATTAAACTATGTTAAACATGCACTAACACACTGAACTATACTGCGTTAAACGTGCAGTAACGCACTGAAATATACAGTGTTAAATGTGCAGTAACACACTGAAATATACTTTGTTAAATGTGCACGAATGCACTGAACTATAATGCGTACAGTAATGCACTGAAATATACAGCGTTAAATGTGCACTAATGCACTGAACTATACTGCATTAAACGTGCAGTAACACACTGAAACATACAGTGTTAACCACTTCCAGACTGTCTCGCGTAGATTTACTGCTGCAGTATGGCAGCATAGCGCAAAATGCCGTATATAAATGGTGATTCGCGCTGCCGGCGACCTGCGATCGCCTAATACAGAGGAAGAACAGGGAACCGCCAATGTAAACACGGTGGTTCCCCTTTCTGTCGGGCAGCATAACAGTGATCTACTGATCCCTGGCATTGGGATCAGTTACATCTGTCATGCCCCTGCCAGCCCAGCCCCCATACAGTTAGAACACACTGAGGGAACACAGTTAACCCATTGATTGCCCCCTGCAGGGTAACCCCTTCCCTGCCAGTGACATTTCTACAGTAATCAGTGTCTATTTATAGATCTGATCGCTGCATAAATTTCAATGGTCCCAAAAAAGTGTCAAAAGTATCAGATCTGTCCGCCACAATATCGTAGTCCCGATAAAAAATGCAGATCGCCACCATTACCAGTAAAAAAAATAAATAATAAAAATGCCATAAATCAATTGTCATAGTTTGTAGACGTGATAACTTTTGCGCAAACCAATCAATAAACCAAAAATATGTAGAAAAATATATTTTGGCCTAAACTGATGAATACAATTTTTTTAATTTTTTTGGGATATATATTCTAGCAAAAGTAAAAAATATTGTTTTTTTTTCAAAATTGTTGTTCTTTTTTTGTTTATAGCGCAAGAAATAAAACCCGCAGAGATGATCAAATACCACCAAAAGAAAGCTCTATTTGTGGGGAAAAAGGGACATCAATTATGTTTGGGTACAACATCGCAGGACCACGCAATTGTCAGTTAAATCGATGAAGTGCCGAACTGCAAAAAGTGCTCTGGTCAGGAAGGGGGTAAATCCTTCTGGGGCTGAAGTGGTTAAACGTGCAGTACGCACTGAAATGCACTTTGTTAACACTGAACTATAATGCGTACAGTAACGCACTGAAATATACAGCGTTAAATGTGCACTAATGCATTGAACTATACTGCGTTAAATGTACAGTAACGCACTGAAATATACTGCGTTAAATGTGCAGTAACACACTGAAATATACAGTGTTAAATGTGCAGTAATGCACTGAAAAATACTTAGTTAAATGTGCACGAATTCAGTGAACTATACTGCATTAATCATGTAGTAACGCACTGAAATATACTTTGTTAAACGTGCACTAATGCACTGAACCATACTGCATTAAACGTGCAGTAACACACTGAAATATACTGCGTTAAACGTGTAGTAACACACTGAAAAATACTGCGTTAAACATGCAGTAACGAACTGAAATATACTGCGTTAAACGTTCAGTAACGCACTGAATTATACTGTGTTAAACGTGCAGTAACACACTAAATATACTTAATTAAATGTGCACTAATGCACAGAGCTATACTGCGTTAAACATTCAGTAACACACTGAAATATACTGCGTTAAACGTGCAGTGATGCACTGAAATGTACAGCTTTAAACTTGCAGTAACGCACTGAAATACACTTTGTTAAACATGTACTAATGCCCTGAACTATACTGCACCAAACGTGCAAAAATGCACCGAAATATACAGCGTTAAACGTGCAATAACGCACTGAAATATACTACGTTAAACGTGCAGTAACACACTGAACTATACAGCATTAAACGTGCAGTAACGCACCAAACTATACTGTGTTAAACATGCAGTAACGCACTGAAATATACTGCGTTAAACATGCAGTAATGCACTGAAATATACTTTGTTAAATGTGCATTAACACACTGAACTATACTGCTTTAAACGTGCAGTAACACACTGAATTATACAGCATTAAACGTGTAGTAATGCACTGAAATGTACTGCGTTAAACGTTTAGTAACGCACTGGAATGTACAGCATTAAGCGTGCAGTAACACAATGAAATATACAGAGTTAAACGTGCAGTAACGCACTGAAATACCATATTTATTGGCATATAACACACACTTTTTTCCCCATGAAAATAGGGGGCAAATCACGAGTGCGTGTTATATGCTGATATGGTACCTCAGAGGGGAAGGGGAGGACGAGCGCCGCTGGAATGCACTGAGCCGTCATCTCCTGTTCGGCTCTCACAGTAACACACAGTCCCGCCTCCATCACCGGCATTGGACCATTGTTCTGTCTATCATGGGACCTGGTCCAACGCTGGTGGTGGAGGCGGGACTGTGTGTGACTGCGAGAGCCGAACAGGAGATGATGGCTTGGTGAATTCCGGCACTGGGTAGGCAGCATTGATGGGAGATGTTGAGGCTTCGTATGGGCATTGATCAGGCTGCAGATGGGCATTGATTAGGCTGCATTGATGGGAGATGGTGAGGCTACAGATGTGCATTGATCAGGCTGCAGATGTGCATTGATTAGGCTGCAGGTGGGCATTGATTAGGCTGCAGGTGGGCATTGATCAGGCTGCAGATGGGCATTGATCAGGCTGCATTGATGGGAGCTGGTGAGGCTTCAGATGGGCATTGATCAGGCTTCAGATGGGCATTGATCAGGCTACATTGATGGGAGAAGGTGAGGCTGCAGATGGGCATTGATCAGGCTGCATTGATGGGAGATAGCGAGGCTGCATATGGGCATTGATCAGGCTGCAGATGGGCATTGATAAGGCTGCATTGATGGGAGATGGTGAGGCTGCATTGATCTGAGATGGTGAGGCAGCAGATGGGCACTAATCAGGCTGCATTGATGGGCACTGACCCTTATTTTGCTTCAAAGGTCTTTGTTTAAATTTTTAGCTTTTTTCCTGAAACTTGCCTCTTAAAATGAACGCGTATGTTATATACTGCATAAAACGTACAGTAATACACTGAAATATACTGCAGGAAACCTGCCCCGACAAAATAAACTGACTCTAAAATGAAAATGAATAGTCAAACTACACTAACGCTGCACTATCACTAGATTCACACTAAAGTAAAAATGAATGGTCCTCTGCCAGAGATGGACTGGAGACGCTGCGGACTTGGACCTTGAGGACTGGGAGGACATTTGGGACTTCCCCTTCAAAATCCTAAAATCCTTAAGGGACCGGTTAATCCAATACAAAATATCTCATAGGGCCTACATCACCCCCATAGACTACACAAGATAAGGCCCTCTCTGCCCTCGGAGTGTTGGAGGTGTGGACATGAGCCAGGAGATTTTATACATATCTTCTGGTCCTGCCCCAAAATCCAAAGGTACTGGATGCATGTGGTCACGGTGATTGATAACTTATTGGGTCTGACAATCACTCCCTCCCCACGAATATGTCTTTTGGGGTTGGCGGAGGACCTGGTGTCCAGAATAGCGGACAGAAACCTGATAGGCCTCCTACTTCTTTATGCCAGGACATTGATAGCATTGAACTGGAAGAAGCGAGACCCACTCTCTATCGCCCAAATGGAAATCTCATGTAAATAAATCTATCCCCCTATATAAGGATACTTACTCTCATAGAGGTTGCCCCAAAAAGTTTGACAGGGTGTGGCTAGCAGAGCCCTCCATGGCTGCAGCAGACTGAGATTCACACAGAAATTGTGCATTGTTGAGGGGTGCATGGTTTGAGGTACACAGTGTCAAAGTTTCCTTATATGGTCACTTGGTATTGGTCTACGGGGGCAGGTGACTCTAAACCAAGCAGAAAATTGTCTAGACGATAATACTTACAGTAATATGCTTTCTGAATGCTATATGTCACCCCTGCGTGGGCTGCAATTGCCGATTTTTGTGGCATGAGAAATACTCCTTTCCATATGGTGGATGTCACGTAAGTGGTCGTTAGGTTGTATGTCTTTTAAACACAAATAAAAAGATTTTTTTTTTAAAAATGAATGGTCAAACTACACCCACACTGCACTATCATTAGATTCATACTAAAGTAATATTCTACACTGACAGTAGAATCACAATAGCACACTATAGCAGACTGTAATTCAGACTCAGCGGCTAGGTGTTGTGGGAGATTAGCTTGTGGGGATCACTTTTCAGAAGCAAACATTCAGCATGGAGGACAGTTTCTTAAAAATCTGGTGGCTTGCCAGGTTTATTATTTCAGGCTTTGCAAGTTCAAAATACAAACAAAAACAGAAAACAAAACCTCGCCGTCTGGCACTAAACTAAACAAACTGATTCCTCTCTATACAGTGTGGGGCTGTCTCCGACACCCACAAAACATAAGCACATTGCAAACCTGGTTCTTAGAGTCCAAATTAGCACACAGAGCTCTCTCAGCTTTCTCCCTCTGAGATCCAGGATAGAGCCCTCCTCTGTTCTCTTCCTGGTCATTAAATGCAGGTGGAGAGCGGTCTGAGTGGACCAGAAAGACTGGGCCAGAACCAGCTCTGCCATGGTGGCCGGCAAAACCCGGGTCGGACTCCCACTAGTCGCCTCAAAATGATCGCATGCAAGGCGTCAAGTATCGCCCATCCATTGTGGCGCCTCGCATAACGTCACATATCCCCCCGTCTGCTCAAGCCCATCGGGCGGAGCAACAGTCCCAACCATGCAGTGGGCCCGGGAAAGACCATCAACGTTGTTTTGGAGCCTTCCAGCCCGGTGTTCCACTGAGAACTTAAACGGCTGTTGGGCCAGGAACCACCTAGTCAAACGGCTATTTTTCTCCCGGTTGTTACACATGCACTTAAGGGGGGCATGGTCGGTGACTAGTCTGAATGACCTTCCCAGCAGGTAGTATTTTAGGGCCTCTAAGGCCCACTTGATAGCCAGGTACTCCTTCTCCACAATGGCATAATTCCTTTCATGTCTATTAAGCTTCCTGCTTAAGTAGACAACCGGGTGCTCCTCACCGTCTCTGATCTGGGACAGAACAGCACCTAGTCCCACCTCAGAGGCGTCTGTTCGAACCACAAACTCCTTTGTGAAGTCTGGGGTCACGAGCACTGGCTGTACACAAAGGGCTTGCTTCAATTTCTGGAAGCCATTCTGAGCTTCGGGATTGCACTTAACCATTCCTGACCCTCTACCCTTTGTCAGATCGGTCAGAGGGATGGCAATGGTGGCAAAGTCGGGGATGAAGCGTTGGTAATACCCTGTAATCCCCAGGAAGGCCTGAACCTGTTTCTTGTTCACTGGTTGGGGCCACTTTTGAATGGCCTTGATCTTATTGGTCTGGGGCTTAATCAGACCCCGACCAATAACATACCCAAGGTATAAGGCCTCCTCTAGACCTATGGCATACTTTTTCAGGTTGGCTGTTAAATCTGCTACCTTCAATAAATCTACCACTGCCTGCACCTGGGGCAGATGTGATTGCCAATCTGGGCTCTGGATGATGACATGATCCAGATAAGCTGCTGCATAGGGCCGATGCGGCCTCAAAGTCTTGTCCATCATCCTCTGAAAGCATGCAGGGGACTCATGCAGACCAAACGGCATTTGTTTGTATTGGAAGGATCCCTCTGGGATAGAGAAGGCCGTTCTTTCCTTTGCTGACTCAGGGGGATCTGCCAGTATCCCTTAGTTAGGTCTAGGGTTGTCATGTACCGGGCACCTCCCAACCTATCCACAAGTTCGTCAACCCGCGGCATCGGGTATGCGTCAAACTTAGACACTTCATTCGGCTTCCTGAAATCGTTACAGAACCTGATAGTGCCATCTGGCTTAGGAACCAGTACTATAGGGCTCGACCAGGCGCTGTGGCACTCCCCTATCACGTCTAACTCCAACATGGTTTTTAATTCTCTCGCTGCCGACTCTCATCTAGCCTCAGGTATTCAGTAGGGTTTTACATTTTCACGGACCCCTGGTTCCATGATTATGTCATGTTGTAGTACAGTGGTCAGTCCGGGTAGTGAAGAGAAAAAGTTTCTATTTTTACTGACAAACTCCTTAATGTCGTTTTGTTTCGTCAGTAACAAGGACTCGGTTATAGGGACATCCAGGGTCAGGGGTAACCTGTTCTTTTGGGGAGTGGGCACTGCCAATAAAGTCTCCCTGTCCTTCCACAGTTTTAGGAGATTAACATGGTAAATCTGCTCTGGTTTCCTTTTCCCAGGCTGGTAAACTTTGTAGTTTACTTCCCCTACTCTTTCCCTAATCTCAAAGGGACCCTGCCTTTTTGCCAGGAATTTACATTCGAGCATGGGAACTAGCACCAGCACTCTGTCCCCGGGGTTGAAAGTTTGGGTTTTGGCACCCTGATTGTAAACCCGTCTCTGGGCTTCCTGGGCTTGCTCCATATGCTCTCGCACAAGGGGCAGGACAGCTGCGATTCGATCCTGCATCAAGGAGACGTGCTCTATGATGCTTCCTCCCTCTCCCTCCCATGTCTCCTTTGGGACATTTAGCAGCCCCCTGGGATGTCTACCATACAAGAGTTCAGAGGGGGAATACCCCGTAGACGCCTGTGGAACCTCTCGTATGGCAAACATGAGGTACGGCAGCAAAAAATACCAATTTTGCCCATGTTTATCCACCACCTTTTTTAGCATACTCTTGAAGGTCTTGTGGTAAACAGAGTACGGAGATGGGAGATTTTGTACAACTTGCACAATTCTCTGGTCACTCTGGACATGAATGGGGTATCCTGATCCATCAAGAGTTCTTTAGGGATTCCCACCTGGCTAAACACCTGGACTTGTTCCTTGGCGATAGTCTTAGCAGAGATATTCCTCAAGGGTATAGCCTCAGTATAGCGGGTCGCATAGTCCAGGATGTGCCGGCGTCCCCGAGCAGATTTTACTACCTGTCCCATGAGATCCATGTCAATTCGCTTAAATGGCATTTCAATTATGGGAAGTGGGGCAAGGGGACTTGACGTCTGCATACAACCCAGGCCAGAAGAACCTCTGGGTTATTCTCTCCCTGGTTTTCTCCATACCCAGATGTCCCCCCATTACATGACCATGGGCCAGATCTAGCACTATTCAGTGGAAGGGTTTGGGAACCACTACCTGTTCCAGTTCTTCCTCTCCGTGTTTCACCACCTGATACAACAAACCATTTTTAAGCGCCATTTAGGGAAAAGACACCCCCTGATTAGGGTCCACAGGTTCCCCATCCATCACCTTCACGTTTTCTCTGGCTCTGAGGAGAGTGACATCCCGTAGTTGTTCTGTACAGAAGTCCTCTCTCCGGACCTCTAAGTTAGGGACTACATTCGGTTCACTCTCCCCGTCAGGAACAGAGACATGGTCTGCGTCATTAGCCACCTGCTTGGAGCTATCTTTCGGCTCCTCAGCCATTACAGCAAAAGGAAGAGGGTCTCTTTCTTCCTCGTTCCTGCCACCAATCTCTCCTTCCATTTGGCAAACAGGGTCTGGTGAGAACTCCCATGCCTCCTCAGCAGGGGGAGCTCTTTCCCCCAGGTTCTCTGTGCCTTCCCACAACCTCCAAAAATGGGGAAAATCCCTCCCCGTTAGGGCTTCATGAAGCAGGGAAGGTTCCACTCCCACTGAATGGGTCACTCTGCCTCAAAGGGTATCAATCTCGCCCAGTGCCGTCTGGTAGTCACATGTGGCCCCATGGATGCAAATGACCCAGACAGTGCTAGGGTGTAACCTGGCTGGATTTACACAGCTGCTTTTGACCAACTTTATCACACTACCAGAGTCAAGCAGCGCAGTGATGGGTTTCCCGTCAATAGCAATCATACACATTTGCTTGTCCATGCGACTTGAGCATGATGCTGTACATGCAACCTGTGAAAAGAGAGAAATGTGTCTTTTCATATAAGCATTAATACATTGCATGGGTTCATCATTCAGGGGACAATTGGCAGCAATATGTCCCAATGCATGTCATCGGTAGCACTGTATGTGTTCTATACCCAGTCCTCTCAAGGGTCCCCAAGATCTTCCTGGCTTCTTTGGCCAGTCTCCAGGTCTAGAGCCCCCAGTCTCTTTAGCCATAGCAGTCTTATCATACTTCCCCACTCCCTTGACCCCTGGAACAGTCTTACCGGGTCCGCCGGGCGATTTTTCACCCCTAGATACATTGGAGTTAATGGAAGGTGAAGGGTGCTTCTGGATCACCGCTGTGGCACAGAGAATTGTCCCAAAGGAAAAGGTGGGCTTATTCAAGGAGAGTTTAGGCACCAGGGCAGCACTCCAAACGAGCAGCAACAGACTCTAGAGAAACAGGGTAAACACAAAGAAGGCGCCTCTTAGTGCAGTATAAACAATTTTATTACAGCCAAAAGGTTAAAAACA
The DNA here is from genome assembly GCA_018402905.1 of Glandirana rugosa. Classification (NCBI taxonomy): domain Eukaryota; kingdom Metazoa; phylum Chordata; class Amphibia; order Anura; family Ranidae; genus Glandirana; species Glandirana rugosa. Next base: position 80,905 of record BLSH010093556.1, read on the forward strand.
CTTACTAGAAAGTGGTAATTAACAAGCACATCAATAGCTCCTGTGGGAGATGCAGTCCAGCGCTGAACGGGATCCTGGGCATGAGTCCTGTCTGCAGATGTGATTACAGCCCATCCGGCCAGCGGGGAGTGTAGGCAGAGAGGATCCTCAGTTTGGATTCGAGACAGGGGACACCAGGAAGCAGCTGTGCAGCGAGCACAGAGTGCCAGACAGGCTTGTGAAGATGCTGGACTGCATCTCTCACAGGAGCTATTGATGTGCCTGTCAATTACCACTTTCTAGTAAGTGTTTTTAACCTTTTGGCTGTAATAAAATTGTTTATACTGCACTTAGAGGCACTTTCTTTGTGTTTACCCAGATACATTGGAGTGGGCCGCAGATGGGTGCAACAAGTCCTCCGCAGCAGTGTATCTCTCCATGAGGTCCACCAATTGGTTGGCAGTTTTGGGGTCCCCATGACTGACCCACTTCCTCAAAGCAGCAGGGAGCGTATGCAGATACCGGTCCATGACCACACGCACTACAATCTGGGGGCCCGGCAAGGTCTCAGGTTGCAACCACTTCCTCGTGAGACATATCAGGTCAAACATTTGCAAGAGTAGGATCACTGATGAACCCGTTGAGCCCAGACGGCCATGGTGACCCCCAGGCGTGCAAGTATCTCCGTTTTTAGAGTCTCATAATCCTATGCCTTTACTGGTTCCAAATCAAAGTAGGTCTTTTGGGATTCACCTGTCAGGAAAGGTGCTAACAGTCCCACCCACTGCTCTTTTGGCCATCCTTCGCGATCAGTGACTCTGTCAAAGGTTGTGAGGTACACCTCCACATCATCTGCAGGTGTCATCTTTTGCAGATGGTAGCTGGCATGTACCATCTTTTGTTCCACTAGCACAGGACTTGTGGACCCCTTCTTTAATTCCAGCTGGGCTGCGATGGCCTGGTGACTCGCCTCATGCTGCCTGTGAATTTCCTCCTACTGAGTTGCCATGGCCTGATGGTTCACTTCCTGCTGCGCTGCAATTGCTCTCTTGTTGGGCCGCAGAGGCCTGTAACAGGGCTTTTACTACATCCTCCATGTTCCAGGAAGATTAAGTCCACCATGTGTAGGAGATTAGCTTGTGGGGATCACTTTTCAGAAGCAAACATTCAGCATGGAGGACAGTTTCTTAAAAATCTGGCGGCTTGCCAGGTTTATTATTTCTTTTTTTTTTTATATGGAGTACTCCCCCAGTACAGTAGTTGGACTTTTAAAGCAGTTTAAATTGGACAATAGTTTATAAAAGATTCAAATTTTTTTTGTACAAAATGCATAAAAATCGTATGACCATACATAGTACATACAGTATCTCACAAAAGTGAGTACACCCCTCACATTTTTGTAAATATTTTATTATAACTTTTCATGTGACAACACTGAAGAAATTACACTTTGCTACAATGTAAAGTAGTGAGTGTACAGCTTGTATAACAGTTTAAATGAGCTGTCCCCTCAAAATAATTCAACACACAACCATTAATGTCTAAACTGCTGGCAACAAAAGTGAGTACACCCCTAAATCAAAATGTCCAAATTGGGCCCAATTAGCCATTTTCCCTTCCCGGTGTCATGTGACTCGTTAGTGTTACAAGGTCTCAGGTGTGAATGGGGAGCAGGTGTGTTAAATTTGGTGTTATTGCTCTCACCCTCTCATGCTGGTCACTGGAAGTTCAACATAGCACCTCATGGCAAAGAACTCTCTGAGGATCTGAAAAAAAAAATGTTACTCAACATAAAGATGGCCTAGGCTATAAGAAGCTTGCCATAACCCTGAAACTGAGCTGCAGCATGGTGGCCAAGACCATACATCAGTTTAACAGGACAGGTTCCACTCAGAACAGGCCTCACCATGGTTGATCAAAGGAGTTGAGTGCAGGTGCTCAAAGTCATATCCATTGCTGCAGAGGTTGAAGGGGTGTGAGGGGGGGGGGTTAAGCCTGTCAGTGTTCAGACCATACGCCGCACACTGCATCAAATTGGTCTGCATGGCTGTTGTCCCATCCCAGAAGGAAGCCTCTTCTAAAGATGATGCACAAGAAAGCCTGCAAACAATTTGCTGAAGACAAGCAGACTAAGGACATGGATTACTAGAACCATGTCCCGTGGTCTGATGAGACCAAGATAAACTTACTTGGTTCAGATGGTGTCAAGCTTGTGTGGCAGCAACCAGGTGAGGAGCATGTGTCTTGCCTACAGTCAAGCATAGTGGTGGGACTGTCATGGTCTGGGACTGCATGAGTGCTGCCAGCACTGGGGAGCTACAGTTCATTGAGGGAACCATGAATGCCAACATGTATTGTGACATACTGAAGCAGAGCATGATCCCCTCCCTTCAGAGACTGGGCTGCAGGGCAGTATTCCAAGATGATAACGGCCCCAAACACACCACCCAGAAGACCACTGCCTTTCCAAAGAAGTTGAGGGTAAAGGTGATGGAGTGGCCAAGCATGTCTCCAGGCCTAAACCCTATTGAGCATCTGTGGGACATCCTCAAACGGAGGGTGGAGGAGCGCAAGGTCTCTAACATCCCCCAGCTCCATGATGTCATCATGGAGGAGTGGAAGAGGACTCCAGTGGCAACTCGTGAAGCTCTGGTGAAATCCATGCCCAAGAGAGTTAAGGCAGTGCTGGAAAATAATGGTGGCCACACAAAATATTGACACTTTGGGCCCAATTTGGACATTTTCACTTAGAGGTTTACTCACTTTTGTTGCCAGCGGTTTAGACATTAATGGCTGTGTGTTGAGTTATTTTGAGGGGACAGCAAATGTACACTGTTATACAAGCTGCACACTCACTACTTTAAATTATAGAAAAGTGTAATTTCTTCAGTGTTGTCACATGAAAAGGTATAATAAAATATTTACAAAATTGTGAGGGGTGTACTCACTTTTGTGAGATACTGTATATCATCCATAAAATCAAAGTACATTTGTTAAATCCGTGACCGGAGCTTGACAAGTATTCCTTCTAAGATGTATACACTACATCTTTCGGGAACAGTTTCCCTTCTTCAGGGGTAATATTGTACATCAAATGTAATGAAATAATAAAAATTCTAAAAAAAAGGTGACTGTCCTAGAGGGATAGAGAGAACCAATAACCCACCCCAAATGCCATCAAGCTGTCTTTGGTATTGTTAATATGTTGGGGTTATGATATATGAGGATGATCCGTATATGTGAATGTAATGCCCAGACTGTTGTTACTGCCACCATATCGAGTCACCTTTTTTTCTCTTTGCTCTTTTCCTCCTCTCTTCCCCCCCCCCGTTTTTCCCCACCAGCCCCTCCCCCCCTTTTCTTTCCCTTAGAGGTTGGGGTTGTCTTGGTGTGGGCCTCCTCGCGGGCATTGCACTTCCCCCTGTGGAGAGATGGGGCGAGAGCCCACGCCTCGCACCTGGTTTTCCCATCGGGATATCACCTACCCGGTGCACCCAGGCCCCTCGTTGTTTTGGGGGGCCTTGGTTATGGTCTGAAAGCCCCAGGGGGTTTTCTCTGGGGGAGGATGTGCCTCAGGCTGTCCCTCCCCCTCTGGATGCCCTGGGCCTATTCAGCGCCGGTGGGATCTCCCTGCATGGCACCCTGACATGCGCTGCATTGGGGGGGTGCCATGCAGGGGGGTCTCAGGGGACCCGTGTCTGGGCCCTTGCCATGTCCAGCCTATGTCTTCTTTGAGACACATCAACAGTGATTCCGGATATGTCTATTTCGAATGCCCGTATTTTAGGCTGGTAGATTGTGTCCCCTGGGTGCGGTGTCCCCGCTGCGCCCATCCTTTCATTTTCCTGTTTCTTCCCATTTGTCCTCCATGTTTCTGCAATCGCGCATGCATTTGCTATGGACATGCAGGCGGTTGCTGCCGGTCGACATGTCCTGTGACATGATGTAACTATCCGCGACGTACGAGCCGCAACCACGCATGCGCGCCCGCATAGCTCGCTTCGCGGACGTTTCCACGTCATTACTGTGCGCCGTGTGTGCACGGCAACCGCTTTGAAAAGCCAGAAGTCATGGGGACTACCTGCAGCTGTCATCTCTACCCCCTTTTTTGGAAACCTGGTGCTTCTTGTATTGGTCAATAGTAGGTAAATTTACTTTGGACCTGTCACAGGCATATGCTTCCTCCAGTCCTGCTCTTTACTTTATCAGCTTTTTTCATTGCTGTCCATGGCTTTACTGCTATGCTGCTGCTTTGCGGTAGCTTTTTCTGAGATTCAGTCAATTACAACCTGTCATCTCCTTTTTGGTTTATTCAATTTGCAATTTTTAATCTTTGGTAGCTGCCTGAATGATCTCCAACACCATTTTCTAATAATTGCTCATATATGTTTTTGTTTTAGACATCTGACTGGGCATTCACATTTGGAGACAACCTTTCCGAACGTGGTGCTGCGGGCCCTCCCTATCTTTGCTTTGGCATTTTAGGGGGTCCTTGTAGTGGGATTCCTTATTTTGGGGAACCATCCTTTGCTCTCCACAACCAGCTGGCACAGTGCTGCTCGGTCAACTCCCGAGAGCGGTGCCTGTTTGGGGAGTTACGCACTGGATCTTTCCCCTCTTTATTGTTTTCTTCCCCTCCCCTTCCCTCTCCCCACGTTCTTGGTGGCTTTCATTATATGTGTACATCTCCGCAGTACTGGGTAAGATGTTGTTTCTATTTTATCTGTTTTATGACTGTGATTGACCAACAACTATCTTTGTGTGCTAATATATAACACTCTCTTTTTAGAATCTTGATTATTTCATTCCATTTGATGTACAATATTACCCCTGAAGAAGGGAAACTGTTCCCGAAACATGTAGGGTATACATCTTAGAAGGAATATTTGTCAAGCTCCGGTCACGGATTTAACAAATGTACTTTGATTTTGTGGATGATGTATGTACTATGTATGGTCATAAGTTTTTTATGCATTTTGTACTAATAAAAATTTGCATCTTTTATAAACTGTTGTCCAATTTAAACTGCCTTAAAAGTCCCACTACTGTTCTGGGGGAATACTCAGTGTAAATACTTAAACAGGGATGTTGGCAGACAATATAGGATCTGTGTGGTGATTATAACTTGTCCCAGGTTTATTATTTCAGGCATTGCAAGTTCAAAACACAAACAAAAACAGAAAACAAAACTTCGCCGTCTGGCGCTAAACTAAACAAACAGATTCCTCTCTATACAGTGTGGGGCTGTCCCTGACACCCATCCCGAGTCCACATGAGCACACAGAGCTCTCTCAGCTTTCTCCCTCTGAGATCCAGGATAGAGTATTCCTCTGTTCTCTTCCTGGTCATTAAATGCAGGCGGAGAGGGGTTTGAGTGGACGAGAAAGACCGGGCTGGAACCAGCTCTGCCACGGTGGCCGGCAAAACCCGGGTTGGACTCCCTCAAAATGATCGCATGCAAGGCGACAAGTATCGCCCACCCACCTTGCATAACGTCACAGTGTATACAATATTATCACCCATAGGTGTCTGCAGGGTGAGTATAGATACTCGTCTGAGCCAGAAGGGGTATCTATGAATGTAAAATGTATACGCATAGATAAGTACAGTATTTCACAAAAGTGAGTACACCCCTTACATTTTTGTACATATTTTATTATATCTTTTCATGTGACAACACTGAAACACTGAACACACCTCCAAGACGACCACTGCCTTGCTAAAGAAGGTGAGGGTAAAGGTGATGGACTGGCCAAGCATGACTCCAGACCTAAACCTTATTGAGCATCTGTGGGGCATCCTCAAATGGAAGGTGGAGGAGCACAAGGTCTCTAACATCCAGCAGCTCTGTGATGTCATCATAGAGGAGTGGAAGAGGACTCCAGTGGCAACCTGTGAAGCTCTGGTGAACTCCATGCCCAAGAGGGTTAAGGTAGTGATGGAAAATAATGATGGCCACACAAAATATTGACACTTTGGGCCCAATTTGGACATTTTCACTTAGTGGTGTACTCACTTTTGTTGCCAGCGGTTTAGACTTTAATGGCTGTGTGTTGAGTTATTTTGAGGGGACAGCAAATTTACACTGTTGTACAAGCTGTACATTCACTACTTTACATTGTAGCAAAGTGTAATTTCTTCAGTGTTGTCACATGAAAAGATATAATAAAATATGTACAAAAATGTGAGGGGTGTACTCACTTTTGTGAGATACTGTATATACGTATATAGACGGTACATACATATTAACCGCTTGCCGACGGCTGATCGGCAATTGACGGCGACAATGTGGCTCTGTAACGCGAATCGCCGTCATACGACGGCGGCCGCCATACGACGGCGGCCGCGATACAGAGCCACTGTGAGCGCGCGCGCGCCGCCGGAGCCCGCGCGCGCACTCACTGTGTCCGGGGGGGTCCAGGGAGCGGGTCCGGCGGCTTCGATTGCCGCCGGCCACCCGCGATGCCCCCCCCGGAGTGAAGGAGCGGAGGTCCGTGTAAGTAAACACGGACCTCCGCTCTGTGTGAGGGGGAAGGGAAGTGATCACAGCCTTCCTGTAAGTGAAGGCTGTGACCACTTCCTTTCCCCAGCTAGGCAAGTCCCCCTACAGTAAGAACACGCCCAGGGAACACAGTTAACCCTTAGAGCGCCCCCTGCAGGTTAACCCCTTCACTGCCAATGGCATTTACACAGTAATCAGTGCATTTTTATAGCACTGATCGCTGTATAAATGCCAATGGTCCCAAAAAAGTGTCAAAACATTCCGACATGTCCGCTGAAATATCGCAGTACCGCTAAAAATCGCAGATCGCCGCCATTTTTAGTAAAAAATAAAAAAAAAATAAAAACCCCAAAAATGAATTCTCATCAACCGTAAATGCGACCACTTTTGCGCAAACCAATCAATAAACGCCGATTGCGATTTTTTTTATCGCAAATATGAGGAAGAATGTAAATCGGTCAAAAACGGTGAAAAAAAATGTTTTTTTATATTTTTTTTTTTGATTTGTATTTTAGCAAAAAGTAAGAAATTTTGGTTTTTTTGCAAAATTGTCGCTCTTCTTTTGTTTATAGCGGCGATCAGAAATGACGCAGAGGTGATCAAATACCACCAAAAGAAAGCTCTATTTGTGGGAAAAAAAGGACGCAAATTTCGTTTGGGTGCAACGTCGCACGACCGCGCAATTGTCAGTTAAAGCGACGCAGCGCCGAATCGCAAAAAGTGCTCCGGTCCTAAAGCTGGAAATCCTTCCGGGGCTGAAGTGGTTAATATCAAAATTGTACCGTGAGTTTGCATTACAATTTATATCTGTATGATGATACTATCCTCCAGATATACAGTTGTGCTCATAAGTTTACATACCCTGGCAGAATTTATGATTTCTTGGCCATTTTTCAGAGAATATGAATGATAACACAAAATCTTTTCTTTCACTCATGGTTAGTGTTTGGCTGAAGTCATTTATTATCAATCAACTATGTTTACTCTTTTTAAATCATAATGAGAACAGAAACTACCCAAATGACCCTCATCAAAAGTTTACATACCCTGGTGATTTTGGTCTGATAACATGATACAAAGAGGTTTGAATGGCTATTAAAGGTAACCATCCTCACCTGTGATTTGTTTGCTTGTAATTAGTGTGTGTGTATAAAAGGTCAATGGGTTTCTGGACTCCTGACAGACCCTTGCATCTTTCATCCAGTGCGGCACTGACGCTTCTGGATTCTGAGTCATGGGGAAAGCAAAAGAATTGTCAAAGGATCTGCGGGAAAAGGTAGCTGAACTGTATAAAACAGGAGAGGGATATTAAAGTATATCCAAGGAATTGAGAATGCCAATCAGCAGTGTTCAAACTCTAATCAAGAAGTGGAAGACCAATTAGAATTTCAGCCACAACTGGCAGGAAAATTGTTTGGGATGCAAAGAAAAACCCACCAATAACCTCAGGTGAAATACAGGACTCTGAAAACATGTGGAGTGGCTTTTTCAAGATGCACAATAAGGAAGCACTTGAAGAAAGATGGGCTGCATGGTTGAGTCGCCAGAAGAAAGCCCTTACTACACAAATGCCACAAAGTATCCCACTTACAATACGCCAAGCAGCACAGAGACAAGCCTCAATCCTTCTGGCACAAAGTCATTTGGAGTGATGAGACCAAAATTGACCTTTTTGGCCACAACCATAAACGTTACATTTGGAGAGGAGTCAACAAGGCCTGTGGAACACGGAGGTGGATCACTGATGTTTTGGGGATGTGCGAGCTACAAAGGCAGAGGGAATTTGGTCAAAATTGATGGCAAGATGAATGCAGTTATTATCAAAAAATACTGGAGGAACATTTGCATTCATCAGCCAGGAATCTGTGCATGGGACGTACTTGGAAATTCCAACATAACAATGATCCAAAAGACAAAGGACAAGTCGACCTGTTATTGACTACAGCAGAATAAAGTGAAGGATCTGGAGTGGCCATCTCAGTCTATTGTCCAGCTGAACAGGAAACAGAAAACCTAGTAACAATACAACCTTAAAGGTTCATGCAGGGTACGTGTCTAAGGACCGACTACTTACGTTTACAAGGAGGTCATAAAAAACTATTATTGACGTAAGTAGAACGGTAGTTAAAACTGGTTTAAGGGAGACGGAAACATCGAGCGTGTAGGGGTTTTGTAGTCACTAGGTGGAGGCACAAGGTGTCCGGAACAACTGAGGAGAGGTTTACATTGCAAATACCAACACCGGTTTTTCCAGTTAAAACCAGAGTAGTGAGGTTTACTGAAACACGGTCTTCCTAACTCCGAACAGAGA
>BLSH010093556.1:97427-116610 GCA_018402905.1 Glandirana rugosa
TTACACGACTATGACACAAGGACGATTCCTTGTGTCTAGAAATGTAAGGGGGTCAGTTTCGTGGGGGGGGGTGTGTCAATGGTTAAATGTGTTCCTTAGGAGTGATTCTAACTGTGTGGGGGGGGGTGCTTTGACTGGGGGAATGTAAAGATCTGTGTTCCTTAGCAGGAACACAGTATCAGCACATTCCCCTCTCACAGAACGGCGATCTGCCTTGTTTGCATGGGCAGACTGCTGTTCTGCCTTTCTGCTGAATGATCGGCGGGTCTCAGCAGACATCGCATCTGCCTAACCCACTAATTAGCTCCCGCTCTGACCAATGACAGCGTAAGCGGGTCGCACGCGCGCCCCAGACCCTGAACTGTCAGATTACGTACCAGGTAAATCTATGGTGGGTGGTCGCTAATTGGTTAATGTCATTGACCCGGATAGTTAAATCACACCCATTATGAAAAGTGAATGAAGCGGAACAGTGGTGGACTTATATTTACAGAGGCTGTGATCATTTGATGTATTGCATATAGTATGCAAACTGTAAAGTAAGCTATTTAGAGAAATGTATTCTGAGAAAAATATAAGTTCTACACATAGCAAATATGGGTGGAACCATCCTCATTGCAACATTGTTTGTAGAAGGTCACATGGAGAACCTGTGACGTATGATTACATTCATCTAGTTCCAAGATAAATGGTAATGTGGCAGCTGTACTGTAGATAGGAAAGTTGTCTTGTGAGAAATACAGAGGCCATTGTTGACTTCTTCTGTAAGCAAACTGACTTTTTATCAGCTGGCACTGAGGGTGCATTCGATCCTCCGAATTCACCCCAACTTTGATTAGATGCAAGAATTGCAGCTGGGTTCCTGCGATTAGCTCAGAGAGGCAGCCCATGAAAGAAATGGAAGGCTACCTGCTCACACAGCTACCGTAATTGTCCTCCGTGATGAGCTCTCCCACTCCTGCCACAACAATTATGTTCAGGTTGGTAGACAGGAGGACATTGGGCAAAATCTTTCCCTGATCTCCTGATGCGTATGAAGCTAGAAGTAGGGTTGCCACCTGTCCAGCATTCACCCGAACAGTCTGGACTTGGAATCCTGTGGCCAGGTTTCAAAGCTCCTGAAACCCGGACACATTATTCAGAATGGACTGCAATCCACCAAGTAACTGAGTACCACAACCACCAAGTACATAGGCGTGTACACGGGCCCCGCCCCAATACATGGACAGGAGAGGAGAGAGGGCTTGATTTCCTCTTGCAACTTCTGCCCTTACCCCTCTGTCTGCCCACCCACACTCCAATCCCCAGCGTTCAATGCTCGGAAAAGGGATGCGTGGGCTGGAAATGTGAAGCTCAGCAGTCGGCAGATACATTGTGGCAATGCTTGAGCCTCCATCCTTGGGTGAGTGAGCTCACCATCCAATGTCTGAAGTCTCCCCCTTTCTTCCCTTCTCTCTCCTGCATGTGAGCAAGTGTGTACACTAAGATAAAAGGCACTGAGATATAAGGGGTGCTCTGTGGGCTTTGGGAACCCTGATTTAGGGGAAATGCTGGGAACTCTAAAGTATGTGGGAGCTTTGGTGAGCAGAAAGAAACCCCCTTTACACCAGAGTCCACAGTGTTCCCCATTAAAATAAATTGCCATGTGCCTCTAAAGTGTTCGGTGGTGTGATTCCCCAGCTGCTGTGGCTGAGGAAGCAGCTAATTAAGCACAATCTGGGCTTAAATAGCTGCAGTGGAGGGCAGTGGAGTCATTGGGGTGGTCTTATTATCCCCCCCCCCCCTTGTGATGGCAATAAAGATAAAAAAGTTAAGAAATATATTATAAAAAAAATGATAAAAATAACAACAAAAATAATTTAACCACTTCAGCCGCAGAAGGATTTCCCCTGAATGACCAGAGCACTTTTTGTGATTCAGCACAGCGTCGCTTTAACTGACAATTACGCGGGCATGCAACATTGTACCCAAAAGAAATTGGCATCCTTTTTTAGCTTTCTTCTGGTGGTATTTGATCACCTCTGCATCACTTCTGATCACCGCTATAAACAAAAAAAGAGCAACAATTTTGAAAAAAATATATATATTTTTTACTTTTTGCTATAATACATGTCCAAAAAAAATATAAAAAAATAAATGTATTGATCAGTTTTGGCCGATATATATTCTACATATTTGTGGTAAAAAATTGCAATCTGCGTATATTGATTGGTTTGCACAAAAGTTGCCGCATTTACAAACCATGAGAATTAATTTATGGCGTTTTTTACTATTTTTTTTTTTTTACTAGTAATGGCGGTAGGGTTGCCACATCATCCCTTTAATCCAGGACACATATTAATTACACAGGTTCTGTGGCTGATTAAGGTGGTAATTAAACTCGGTGCCCTATCTGCATTAAATTAGCCTCAGAATCTGTGCAATTCATGTGTGTCCTGGATTAAAGAGATGATGTGGCAACCCTAAATGGTGGCGATCTGCGATTTTTAGTGGGACTTAAAAATATTGCAGATATTTTTGACACTTTTTGGGACCATTGACATTTATTCAGCGATCAGATCTAAAAAAAAAACACTGATTACTGTATAAATGTCACTGACAGGGAAGGGGTTAACCTGCAGGGTGCAATGAAGGGGTTAACGGTGTTCCCTAGGCGTGTTCTAACTATATGGGAGCTGGGCTTCCAGGGGCATAACAGATCTAACTGATCCCGAGTACAGTGATCAGAAGATCAGTGTCATGCTGCTTGTCAGAACGGGAAACCGCCGTGTTTATATTGGCGGTTCCCCGTTCTTCCTCTGTAACAGGCGATCAATGGTGACGGTGACAGTGCACAGCCGATGGCGCGCGTGCGCCTGCAAATAGTGAATCGACGTTTATAAACGTCAATTCGCGATAACGAGCCACACTGCAGCAGGAAATGTATGCAACATGGTCGGGAAGTGGTTAAAAGCATCTCTGTCCTCCTGTGTACACCCACAAATCAAACAAGTGTATAGGGTGCACACGTCTATATAAACAGTGCTTGCGCAACAAATCGCTTCAAACGTATGAGTGAAAGCAATAACTCTAGTTCCTCATTTACAATTTACTCTAAAGTGATGAGCAGTACAGGCATTAAAATGTCACCTAATAATAATTTTGGGTACTGGAATTTTATGCCATTTTGGGGGTATATGCAGTTTTAAAGCTTGATGTATTTGGCATCGATTTACTTGATACTACCTCATCTTTTATTTTACATAAATAAATTGGGGATTACAGGATACCTTCACATCTTTTATAAAATAAATAACTAAATGCACTTTTTTGCAGATTAATAAATGTGCATTTATTGTTTTTTTTAACAGAGGAGCCTGCAAAGTATTGCACCCTCGATCAGCGGATTGAGCATGCAATTTCAGGCTCCTGCAGCTCCCTCGTACACACGGTTCGATTGTTGTACGACTGCGCTTCTGATTTTTGTCAAAATGATTTTGACGTACTACGAGCGCATAGAGAGGAAGTTTATTTTTGGCGCGTCACCCTTTGAGCTGCTTCCGCTAATTTACCTATTAAAAAGATGATAAAAAGATGATAATGTGCCCTGCATTTTGTCATTTTAATTGCCGTGGCACGAAAGTTAATTCTGGATTACAATCAGCAGTTTACATGACCGAACTCTTCCGGGTCGTTCCTTGATTCCGAACATGCGTGTTTGTACTTTCGACTTTTGTGTGTCGATTTCTGTACACGCCATCCGAAAACTGGACTTGGTGTTGTCGACAGACAAAGATTTACTAGTCTGCACATCCAGCTTTTGTCTGACAAAAAGAGCAAATCGGCTGTCGAAAGGAGCATACTAACGGTAAGAATTTTGGACGACAGACTGTCGAACGACAATTCCCATCAGAATTTTGCATCGTGTGTACTGGCCTTAATGGCCGGTTCACACTGCAGCAATGCAGGAACCCTGCAAATCCACTGTGGGTTCCCGCATTGCATGTCTCCCAGCGGCAGTTCACACTGCACTATGCGAACTGTGGGGAGTGTCAATAGAAAGCTAATGAGTAATGACCGCCACCAAATCAATTTGCTTATCGCAGTGCAAACTGCAAACTCACACAGGAATCGGATGGCATGGTGTGAGCCACCATGCCATCCGATTCTGACCCTGCGGGAAAAAAAGGGTCCTGTGCAAGTTTTCTCTGATTGCGATGCAAATTCAGCCATGCAATCTCCATGGCTGAATTTGCATCCCACAGAGATCGCATGTGACTCACACTGCAGTGCGGTGCGAATCACATCCGATCTCTTAGATCGGAGCAGTGTAAAGCTGCACTTATTCTGTACGGGCTGTCAGCTTGCAAGCTGTTAATGTGAATGGCTTATGAGCATGCTAACCAGTATGATTGTGGCCCATTCAAACTACTAAGCCCGCCTGCTGCGGTGGAAGGCGGTACTTGTAGTTTATTAGTTTGCAGGAATCTGCGAATAATTGATGCAGCTTTGTGGGCAGAGCCCTGCATAGCTGATCATTTTTCAAAATGTGACAGTGGGTGTGGGGATAAGGATAGAATGTGTAACATGCTCCAGAAAGTGCACTTCAAATTGTGTTTGTTTGCAATAAAATTTAGAAAATATAGGTTTGAGAAACAGTTGCACAAATATGCAACATGAAAAAATTGCAACTATCATCTTTTTTATTCTACAGAGCCTCTGCATTGAGATATTACAGTATATCATGTTCTGGGGGTTTTAAGTAATATTATAGCCAGACATGCAGATCTTAATCTGTGTGCCAAAAATGAAAAAAATGCTCCAGAGGGGAATTTGTTAAACTCAAAAACAAAAATGGTACATATTGCAACTTACTAATCCTTAAATGTGGTGGTTGAATTTGTTTTCTCTTTTTAAGGCTTTTTTCCTTTATTTTCACCTTGTGGTCCAGCCGGTAACATGCTTCCTACCTTACACCCTATTCAAACTTGCGTGACTTGTCATGCGACTTTGGATATCAAGTTTTTCTTGTTCAATATTCTTATTGAAAGTAGGTAATAACAAACATTGCATAAGAAACAATGACTAAGTAGTACAATGAACAAATGTTACCATATGTGAACATAGTACAGATAACTAAATAATATGTAGAGTGCAGTAGTAAATGGTAACTAAATGATATTAGATCATGAGTAAAAGGAATGTAGGGGAAAGTAAACTTCCACCTGATGCACATGGCACAGGTAGATATACCGCAATAAGTTACAAGGGGGAGTACGGATCGCGGAGAGGGCCTCAGAGGAGTATTACATCAGACCCTGACCAAATATCTTAGATAGAATCTGAAGGGAAAGATCATTGAGATCCAAAGGAAAGAGTAAAAAGAGAGAGAAAGGCCTATCATTCAGGCCGCCGGGAGAAGAAAAAGGGTAAGAAGAAGAACCGCAAAGAGGGGTGGCAAGGAGGGGGAGAGAAAGGCTGTCTGCTCCACAATAGGACAGGGAATTAACTGGGGTAGGAAAATTGTTGCACAACCCTAGGGTTCCAGGAGCCTGGGGTCAAAATATGGGGGGAGGAAATGATCCACCCATGGTTGCCAAATTTTCAGGTGCCGTGAGATCTTATCTAAGATGGTTGCCTCAATCTTACTATGGATCATAGCTTGGGTGAGCCTATTTTTTGTCTCTACAGAGCAGAAAGATTTCCAGGCCTTTGCGATGGTCTGTTTAGAAGCTAGCTAGTGCTAGTTTCGATTGGGCCTTTGTGAGGTCAGGTGTACACCGGTTTAGCAAGGCGAGAGCTGGATCCGGGATGGTTGGCCTGTTTAGCAGGGTGGAAAATAATCTGAAGATTACAGCCCAAAATTGCTGCATGATCGGACACGTCCACCCGATATGCACATTTGTGCCATACCCCATGTTTTTCAATGATAACCATTCATATATGTGCGACTTCAAAGTAGTTCATGCACTACTTTGATTTGACTTTCATGCAACTTGAGGGCCATAGACTTCATTGTTAACCCTCAAAATTGCATAAAAGTCGTACCTGAATGTTTTACATGCAACAGTGGGTCTGACTTTGCAGAAGGTCAGCAAGTCCCACCCATACAAAGTTACACCAAAGTTGCACTCCAAAGTAGCATGACTTTGAAGTCATACAAGTGGGAATGGAGCCTGGAAGAGCAGCGGAGACACCTTTGGACAGCAGCTTTGTGAGGTGGGTAGTCAGAGGTGCGCACGGGGGTTGTGCTGGGTGTGCCCGGGCACACCCTAATCGCCCCGTGTGCATTAGCATTATTTCTCTGTGTGCCGGCGGGAGATGGGAAATATCTCCCTCTGACCAGTTCTGCCATTAATGAAGTGCTACCGCACTTCTTTCACTGTGCCAGCTCTGCCATAAGAGAGTGTGTGTGTATGTATTATAAATGTGCACACCTATGTGGGTAGTGTTAGTTTCACTAGCAGATTTAGATAGACTTTACTAAGTAATTAAAGCTGAACTCCAGCTACCAGTCAGCATTGACAACCAGTCTTTGTTTCAGTTAACGCAGGCCTCTGCTTTTCAGGTAGGCCACTTTAGCTGGGAATTCCTTGCCAGAGCTGTGGCAGTTCTCCTGTTTCCGTCTCTGAAGACTAATTTCCTGTTAGTGACTAGGGATGGGCCAAACATCCCCTGGTTCGGTTTACACGAGAACTTGCAAACAGGCAAAAAATTTGTGCGAACATTCGAACACCAATAAAGTCTATGGGACCCGAACATGAAAAATCAAAAGTGCTCATTTTAAAGGCTTATATGCAAGTTATTGCCATAAAAAGTGTATGGGGGGGGGGGGGGCGTGACCAGAAGCCGACCCGTATGGCAGCCTGATTCAGCAGCTACCAGCTCCATTAGGATTTTGGGGGTAAAATCTGCATTTTGGATGGGCAGATCCAGGACCACCCGATCAGATAAAGCCCGCGGCTCATCCCAACCGCCGCCAGGCTCATCGGGCAGTCTAAAAGACTATTTCTCCCCGTCAGACATGCCACACATGGTCCGAGACAAGATGTCTCCGTCCTCGGATTGCGGCCGGAATCCCCAGAGCAGCTCCATGGACCGGACGGGAGAACAAGAGGGGAGCAGGAGCCAATCCACCACCAGACCCCGGACCGGGGAGCAACACTCGCCATGTTATCGGCGGTGAGTCTCACCCCCACACACCAGCAACCAGTGGCCCTGTTCTCATACCAACAGGGCCCGCCTGACCTACAAGCCCCGCCGGACTACACGCAATGCTCGGAGGCTTTCCCGTGCCTCCTCTGAACACTCTCAGATCCTGGCATCCAGAGAGAAGGCTCTCCTTCTCCCACACCATCGGAAAACTCTCCTCTATCAGCACACTCACCATCTCCTCCCCCTCAAGATCTGTCACCCCCAGGAGCCACTTGGATGGTACACTCTGAGACCCCTCAGATTCAGGCCTCATCCCCATCTTCACCTAAAGCACAAAGGCCTCCTCGTTCAAGAGACTCTAGCGCCACCCGGGGCCCCAACCAAACATTCCCAGGACCACCTAAGACATACGCTCAGGCAGTATCCTCTCCACAGCCCACACACACACCAGGGGTGGGCCATTCACCGGACCCCTCTTCTACCCAGGCCCTGGCCTGGTCTGAACCCTGGAACTCTACCCAGCCCCCTACACTACTGGATGCAGACCACCTGCGGCCTCCCTCCCTCCAATGGTCCGCTACCCAGACCACATTGCTCACAGCAGATCAGCAACTGCCTTTCCTATGGCAATCATACCTACAATACATCCCCACCAAAGAAGACTTCAGGCAGCTTATTGAGGACGTTAAGACTACCTGTCGCAGTGAAATTCAAGCCCTCCACTCGGGCCTCAAGCACCTGGCAGACAGAGTGGATTTGGTGGAGGAGGACATACAAGAGACCAGACTGGAGGTCCAACGTACCCAAAGCCTGGAACACCGCTCCCTCCTCAGAGACATGCAGAGACATATTGAGGACTTGGACAATCGCGGCCGCAGGCACAATATCAGAGTGCGAGGCCTCCCTGAGCAGGAGGGTCCAGAAGACCTCCAACAGGTCTTGGAGACCCTATTCAATACAATCCTGGGCGAATCCCCAGATAAGCCAATTACACTGGACAGGGCTCATAGAGCCTTTAGCCCGAAAGATTTAACCTCCGCTCCCCGAGATGTCATCTGCAGGGTCCTGTCTTATCCCCTCAAAGAGGACATTATGAGAAAAACTTGCAATCAGCAAAACATACACTATGAAGGAACTCGCATTCAACTATTTCCAGATCTATCCTGGATAACCCTCCGGAAGCGGAGATTGCTCCAACCCCTTCTACGATCCCTCCAGGAGAAGGACATCATCTACAGCTGGGGTATCCCCTTCAACCTAACCGCAAGGCACCAAGGGATATCAGCGACACTAAGATACCCTGAGGACTTGTCGTCCTTCTGCAACACTTTGGAGATACCTTTACCACAACTCCCGGACTAGGACTTGGTGTCCATGCCCCCTCCTCAACCCAACACGAGTCGGAAGACCTTCCCAACAAAACACCCCAGGGGCCCGGGCACCCCTCGCAAGACTAACAAGCAAAAAAACGGATGATAACCACGATTTACTATCTATAAGTATTTACAAGCTTCTCAGAAACTAGCTCTGCCCATCCCACCAGTCAGCACCCAGCCCCCTTAAGATCCCCTATTATAACTAAAGCCCACAGACTTGGCTACTTGTAGAGAGACTTTTGTTCGGTTGACTTACCTATCTTTGACCCCCTCCCACGTACAGACCCTTTTTGTAAATTTAATTGCACTGCCCACCCATTTTGTTTTGAGGGTAAACAGTCCAATAGGTGTCTATTTAGATATAGTGCTCCTCCTGGGCTTAGATCACTCTAGTTTTCACTCTAGTTTTCTTAACAAGCTCTAAATCTGGGATATTTTTGTGTATTAATCTTTGTTTTTATCTTGCAGATTCTCTTCGTGTTCTTTTTTCTTTTCCGGCTATTTCTAAGTTTTTCAACAACGTTCGACCGATCCTCCTGCAGAATTAGCCCATCCCCACCTCACGCCTGCCTGCAACGGAACAGATAAGTTCATTGTCACTACACTACATATACACTCCCCACTATGGTTTAAATCTTTTCTCTCAATGTCCGTGGCTTGAACTCTAATAAAAAGAGAAAATTAGTGTTGGGGGGAACTTAAAAACTCTCATGCAGATATTATTCTGCTTCAGGAGATGCATTTTGACAGACAAGGCTCTTTTACATTTGCATCCAAATTCTCCCCCCGAGTCTACCAGGCTACCAACCCCCCGTAAAAGAGCAGGAGTAGCCATACTGTTTAGGCGAGATTCCCCATTCACATGCTCTGCGTTTCACACCGACCCAAACGGTCACTATGTTATCCTCCAAGGTAAATGGCAATCTCAGGACGTGACATTGTGTGCAATATATGCTCCAAATGCCCATCAGATCAGCTTCCTATGCAGAACTCTTTCCCGCCTGCTTCAAAAGCAACATGGACATTTAATCATAGGAGGGGACTTTAACTTGGTGCAGTCAGAAATTCAGGATTGCCAGACCATTGGACCCCGTGACCTCCCCCCACGCATAATACGGGAAGCCCGACAATTCAGACAACTAACTAGAAGCCATGCCCTGTTTGACGCATGGCGAGCCCTTCATCCCCAAGACCACCAATATACATTCTTCTCAACACCACATCAAACACATTCTAGGCTAGACTACTTTTTTGTCACCAACCCCACTTTGAAAATAGTCCACAATGTTACCATCCTCCCAATATCATGGTCAGACCATGCCCCCATTTTGCTCACACTTTCTTTAGGTTCCCCGATTCACAAACCCTGTCACTGGCAGTTAAATAATTTCCTCCTCCAACATCTCCCATCCACGTTAGAGCTCAACGCCACCCTACTACACTACTTTGCTGAAAACTACACTCCTGACGTATCTATCGCCACCTTGTGGGAAGCCCATAAGGCAGTCTTACGAGGTAAATGCATAGCAATCTCTTCAGCCATGAAGAGAGACACGACTGCCCTTAAGCTAAGCACTGAGCGTGAGCTACAAACCTTAGAGTGCCAACTTCAGCTCTCACCGACCCTATCCCTGCTTAAAAAAATAGTAAACAAGCGCATGATTCTCAAGGATATAGCGATGGGTAAGGTAGAAAAGGCACTACTCTGACTGAAACAACTTTTTTATGATAAAGGCAATAAAGCCCATACCCTCTTGGCAAGGAAGCTGCCAGACCAGACCCTGACCAACACTCCTAGACAAGTAAAAGACCGCAATAGCCATATGGTCTCCCACCCTCAAGAGATAGCATCCACCTTCAGGGACTACTATGAGAAGCTTTATAACAATCCAGAAATCCCACGGGCTCCGACGCCTCCGGATCTCTTAGATCACAGATATGAGTATCTGGAACAAAGCGGCATAGCTCACTCCCTCTGACCTACTTTCCCTAAATGCCCCCATTTCAGAGGAGGAAATTGAAACCATAATCAAGTCCCTTCCGACCAGGAAAGCTCCCGGCCCCGACGGCCTTTCCTACGAGTATTACAAGACTTTCCTACCTAAATTGTCCCCGTACATATGTAGATTATACAATACCTTTCTAAGGGACACCCTAATCCCTCCTGACATGCAGAAGTCATACAGTACTTTGATTCCTAAAGCCGACAAGGACCCCTCCCTTTGCGCCAGTTATAGACCAATTGCACTCCTAAACACTGACATAAAAATCTTCACAAAGATCCTTGCCACGCGTTTAAATGTAATCCTCCCGTCCCTGATTCATAAAGATCAGGTGGGATTTATTCCGCTTCGCCAAGCAGGGGACAATACTAGGAGGGTTATAGATCTGGTAGAACCGGGAACGTACATCGGCTGTATTGCTCAGTCTTGATGCAGAGAAGGCTTTCGACTGCCTAGGGTGGCCTTTTCTGTTTGCCACACTGCGGTTCATGGGTTTCAAAGGACCCTTTTTCAAAGCAGTCTGCCATCTCTATAATAATCCTACCTCCCAAGTCAAGACCCCCAATGCTCTCTCAACCCCGTTCCCAATTGGCAATGGAACCCGACAGGGCTGTCCACTCTCCCCCCTCCTCTTTGCGTTATGTGTTGAGCCCCTGGTGGCTTCCATACGGAAGAATGTGGACACCCGAGGTGTATCAGTTCGGGGAAGGGAGTTTAAGATCTCCCTCTTTGCCGACATGTCATACTAACATTGACCTAGCCAAGAATTTCCTTACCTAATATGCAGGCTGAACTGCACCAATTTGGCAGACTCTCAGGCTATAAAATGAACTCCTCCAAATCTAGAGCCCTTCCCATTCACGTACCTCAGGAAGAACTTACATCCTTGACTGCCTCTTTCCCTTATATGTGGCATCCCCACTTGATAAAGTACCATCACCACACATTTCTCTTCACTTTACAAGGCCAATTTCCCCCTATGTTTCACCAGATTCGCCTACTACTCCAGAAATGGAAAAAACACCATATCTCCCTATTGGGACGTATTGCTTCAATTAAAATGACCATCCTCCCTAAACTGGTATACCTGTTCCAGACGCTCCCAATTCCAGTTCCCTATGCCCACCTGAGAAAACTACAAATAAACCTACTATAGTTTGTCTGGAACTACAAACGATACAGGGTCCCCCGCTCAGTCCTATTAACATCTCATTGAAGGGGGTCTAGCTTTCCCGAACATAATTTGTTACTATCAAGCAGGCCAGCTCCAAGCCATCACCTCCTGGATCACCCATCGATCCTACAATACGTGGACTGAAATAGAAAAACTATGGTTAGCCCCTATCCATCCCAGCAGCTTTCTCTGGTCCTCGAATGCAGAGGCCCCCATGGACCATATGCTGAGCTCTGTCTCCCACCTGAGATCGTTCTGGCGGAAGCTATCTCGTCAACATGGCCTAGCATCAAACAAGTCCCTACTGACATCGTTCCTATATAATCCAGAGCTACCCGCTGGTCTCACTCATCAGATGTCCTCCCCTTGGGCCACAAGGAACCTTTTTCATTTTGGCCACCTAGTGGATCCCGTAAACAGAACACTTCTATCATTCGCCAAGTTACAAGACAAATATGGGCTTCCCCCGTCACACATTCTACAGTTACCTCCAAATCTGACACTATGCCCAGTCCATCACACCTACCCTCCAGTTTTCAGCCCCCTCCCCCTTCGAAAGCATAATCCTGGAAGGATCGGCTAGAAGAGGGATAATCTCAGACATCTATAAAATTTTAAACACTTACTCAACTCAGGATGGGGAGGACGAGTGAGCGCCCCCCCTCCTGAACCATACCTGACTACTGAGTATGGGTGCTTTGGGGCAGGGGGGGGCTCTGCGCCCCCCACCCCTAAGCACCTTGTCCCCATGTTGGGGACAAGAGCCTCTTCCCCACAACCCTGGGCTGTGGTTGTGGGGGTCTGCGAGTGGGGGGCTTATTGGAATCTGGAAGCCCCCTTTAATAAGGGGGCCCCCAGATCACAGCCCCCCCATGTGAATTAGTAGGGGTACATAGTACCCCTACTAATTCACCAAAAATTAGAAATTACATAGTACCCCTACTAATTCACCAAAAAGTGTCAAAAAAGAAAAAAACACAGGAGACAATTAGGGACAAGTCCTTTATTAAAAAATAAAAAATAAATAAGGGTCCCCCGTTGTAATCCATCGTCAATCACGGCGCGCGACGGACCCGAAAATCAAAAAAAAAAAAAAGCCACAACAGCTCCTCCTCCATGGGAGGGCTCCCACTGACTGACTGCTTTTTGCTTTGACAGTTTATTTATATGGAAGGGCGGGCCATCTGGTGACGTAAGTGAGTGACCCACCCCCTCTGACATCACATGAAGTCAGAAGGGGCGGGGTCGCTCACTTACGTCGCTGGGTGGCCCGGCGCTGCCATATAAATAAACTGTCAAAGCAAAAAGCTTTCAGATGGCGGGAGCCCTCCCAATGGGGAGGAGCTGTGCGCACCGTCTGCATTATGGGGCGCTCAGTGGCGGCAAAGTCGCTGCAAACGCCCCATAAGATTCTAAATTCGACGGACGATCCCATCCATATTGGTGACTAGCAGGCATACTGTCTGCTGTGCTGAGAATGTTTCCTTTTATTCTCTTCGCAGCTGTGTATATGTAGCTTGACAGTATCTGGCTAAGCTCTTGTGAGGGGAATTAAGATTTCGCCCCTTCATTGTACTTGCATTTGCATTTACGTAGGTTTATCTAAACGGAATTTATTTGTGTAGCCAGGCGCCAAGCTGTGCTTCTCTGGCATGTAGACATTTGTGCCCATTTAATGCTGTGAAGGATTCCCCCTAGTGTTTGCTTAATGAGAATGGATCTGTGCAGGAGTGATGTCTTGTGGGACTTGTGGTGTGACAAGGAAAAATAAGTAATCAGACTCAGAAAGTTACTTCTTCATGTGAACCAGAGAAAAACAATACCTTTACCTCTGATACAGAAGTTATCTCTCATCCTGAGTTAGCAGTTGATAAAGCATCTCCTATATCGGGTAATATTCAAGAGCGCACTACTTCTTGCCTCTGATTCCCCTATTCGTCTTCGAAGAAACATTCACCCACACCGAAGATTGACTTATGACACCCTGGGATAAAGTTCTTATAGACTGATTCCTACAAATCAAAGAATGGGTTCTACCCCAGCCCTTGTTATGCAAAATTCAGCTGGAGGTGTTCTCCATGCAACCCCTGACACTATTGGGTGAGACACGGCTATTGCCCTGGGCTGTCAGAAAACTGATTATGAGTTCACTGAAAATGTGTATAGGTGGTTCCAACAGAACCTAGATGTTTGTTAGTATTTGTTAAATTTAATTGAAAGCTAGGTTTTTAGGTTACTAAGTCCTGAGTTTTGGGGACCAAATATTTCAAGTGGGAGGAGTGTAGCCAGGAGTACAGCTGTGCTTCTCTGGCATGCAGACATTTGTGCCCATTTAATGCTGTGAAGGATTCCACATACTGTTTGCTTAATGAGAATGGATCTGTGCAGGAGTGATGTCTTGTGGGACTTCTAGTGTGACAAGGAAAAAGAAGTAATCAGACTCTGTTGTGGAGAGACTTCATTTCCCATCAGGCTGTGCTGCAGTGAGTGCTCTTGGGAGAAACAGTGCCTTATAGGAGAACCTATTTAAGTCAAGGGAGGAACTTGTTGTGGCCTCTTTGGACGGCGTGATCGATCAGCAAGGACCCTGTGTGTCTTTTGCAGCGGAACCGCGGCCAGAGGCCTACTTCCAACATTCCAGCCAGCTGAATTTTTACGGTGTTCCAGCCAGCTGCGGTGCTACAGCGTTCCAGTGGGTGATCTGCTGAGCCAACTTACAGACATTTGAGTCCGTTCAAGTGCAGCAGCAGTCACAGCAGCAGCCGCATCGATCGATCATTGAGAGCTGCAAGGAGTGCAGTGGAAGCCATTTTTTCCAAAAGCAAAGAGCAAGTGTGTACCATCGGTTCCAGCGCTAGCATCATCATCATCATCTGAGCAGCCGGTTATTACCTGGTTTGGTGAGCGGGTTTCGGCCCATCCATAAGAATACTTATCTTGTCCCTGCAGTACTTCTTTAAAGGAATATCCTAATTGCAATTTGGATTACAGTTAAAGTGCACTGGATTGCTGTTAAGTTGCCAGTTTATCCTACAAGTCAGTGATTACTGGGAAGGTTGTTGAATTCAAGTTTAACCCTTTTGTGCCTCATTTCAAGGATTAGAGGACACAGTGCTATTAGGTACCTAACTTCCAATCAATATAAGCCGGCAGAAGATCTACTGAACTTGGCAATACAGGATTGCTGCAGTCACAGCTATTCATCCTCCCCCCACTTTATTAAACTCAGGGCCGTTTGTTTAGTGCTATTGCACCCCCCTAAGAAATCTCTGAATTAGAGCAGGAGGATTTAGATACATAATTAATACTACAGCTGTTTGAATATTGAGCTGAATTGTTATAGAGTGGTACTGTTTTATTCCCATTACATTGAGTGGTATCAATTTACCCTAGGCTCACTCATTTCTAAATGATAATCATTACTTTACATTATTTCACTGAAAATGAATACCCTGTTCTAGCACTTGCAAGTGAACCCACTGGTATTTGATTAAAATCAATTGGTGGAATTTCTATTGTGTCATTTATTATAATTGCTTGTGAGTAGCAGGGAGTGGTAAACACTGTTTGAGCAACCGCCCCTCTTATTCCTCAGATTTAACCAAGTTAATCTGTGTGTAAGCTTTGTGAGTTTCTGACTTAGAGAACCCTGTTAATTGTTGCCCTTTTAAAGTGTGATTTTTACCATTCAAAAGTAATATTTTCCTTTTAAAGAACGACTTAAGTAAATCTTTTGAACTCAACCTTTGGTGTGGTCTTCATTAATGCAAGGGTGTCAGTTCCAATGGAACTTTGCAATATGAGTGAACTCAGAGTGTCAGGGATGGTGGAGGACTCTCTGGGGGAGGAAGGCCAAGGGGGAATCGAATCTTTAAGCAACCCTCAAGGGAGCAGTGCTACATTTGTATAATCGTGTGTAGAGAATCCTTTTTTTTCAGTCTCTGGCTGACAAGGGAGGAGTGTTTTACTGCTTATGCCCAAACTGTCATTTTAAATATCCTGCCCATTTTTTTTCTCTTTGATCCTAAAGATGCAGCTTTTTTGAGGAGACAGTGCATTCATAAACGTGCTAGTGCATCCTTGTTCCAGGTTAAGGCCTGTACCCACTGGACTAACCAGGGCACTCACACTTAAAGTGATATTAAATCCCAAAAGCAAACATTTATTGTAATGTAGCTTAAAGAGGAGCTCCAGGCTGGAAAAATGTAAAGTCAGCAGTTACAAATACTGTAGCTGCTGAGTTTTAATATAAGGACACTTACCTGTACAGGGATCCCATGATGTCGGCACCCCGAGCTGATTTGTCAAGTAAGGTGACCGCTGCTCAGGAGCAAGGCTTTGCCAATTAGGGCACAGAGCACTGTCGGAGCCCTAACTAGACCCTTTTTTTGAACTATCACCTACTGTTTTTCTGACTGCAGTTCTGGTGTTCCCTCTTTTTTATTTTTTTTTTAGTTTTTACATTTCTGTAAGCATCATTCCTCAAATTAAAGTTTTCATTCAATAAAGTGCATCCCATCACACATTGGTAGCGTTCAAGGGTGGGCAGGGAAAGCCGGGTTAATCATAGAAGTCAAACACATGGCTATGGTAACCCCAGATGTATAACTCCAACAATAATACCGCTAAACCTCCCCAAACTCATTTACACTATAAACAGATGACACTTGACACTGATCTGGAGAAATTGGCCGTTTGGCCATTTTATTAAAGCGGTTGTATCCCCTAGGAAAAAAAAAAAAAAACACCTGCAAGGCAAAGGCATAATGAGCTAGTATGCACTGCATACTAGCTCATTATGAAGTACTTACCTCAGAACGAAGCTCTGACAGGTCCGCCCAGTCCCCGAGGAGGGAGCTGCCATCTTCCCTCCGTGGATCCTTCTGGGTACGCGGCTCCTGCGCTGTGAGTGGCCGGAGGCACGAGACATCGCTCCCGTGCATGTGCTGGGGCCCGTCTTTATGGTAGACTTACTAGCCAGGTTTCCGCTGGGGCATCACTGCACATGCATCGGCTGGTAGTGAGATTATCTCCTAAACCGTACAGGTTTAGGAGGTATTCATTTTACCTACAGGTAACCAGTGGTGGGGTCTGGCACCCCCCCATCCGGTTTAGGATGGGGGGGCGCCAGACCACTCCCTTCCTTTTTGACCACTCCCACTTCCCATAAGCCCTACCCCTTATAGTTTCCACCCCTTGTGTCAGGAGTATACAGCCCTGCATCACCAGATAGGGTATACAGGGTCCCAGATAGGGCATACAGTCACCAAAAAGGGTATACAGGGTCCCAGATAGGGTATACAGTAACCAGATAGGGTGTACAGTGTCCAAGATAGGGTATACAGAGCTCCAGATAGGGTATACAGAGCCCCAGATAGGATATACAGGGTCCCAGATAAGGTATACAGAGCACCAGATAGGGTATATAGAGCCCCAGATAGGGTATACAGGGTCCCAGATAGGGTATACAGGTTCCCAGATAGGGTATACGGGGTCCCAGATAGGGGAATACAGGGTCCCAGATAGGGGAATACAGGGTCCCAGATAGGGGAATACAGTCACCAGATATGGTATACAGGGTCCCAGATAGGGGTATACAGAGCCCCAGATAGGGTATACAGGGTCCCAGATAGAGTATGCAAAGCCCCAGATAGGGTTTTACAGGGTCCCAGATAGGGTATACAGAGCCCCAGATAGGGTATACAGGGTCCCAGATAGGGTATACTCTCATTCAGCCCAAATTCCTGCTGATTGATCATTGCACCAGACCAGGTAATTAAGTCTTACTTTTATTGGGAGCCATTTGCCCTTGATACTCATGCCATACCACCATTGACTCACTTTGCTGGCTCAGCTTGAACCCTAACTGACACAGCTTTATTACTTTCTATACACCTGCTTATACAGTGTTTTATTTTCATTTAAACCAATAAGAAACTGTGTCACCGTATACACTCCCTAACATACACCCCTACTGCAGTTTGGTACTTCCTGTATCTCCAAAAGCCAAAACCCAGTTCATATTATTAGCTATACCAGGCTTTACTACTCTTCATATCTGATACTGATTTACTTGCTGAAGACAACTTCCGGGGCTCTAACTTGCCTAATATACCTACAATGTAATGGCTCCCCTCTCTTTTTTGTCAATGGACGGCACAGATGTCCCTACGGACTAGTACCACCCATGTATTTTTGTATTCTTCCACTCAGTGTACATCTCAGCCATTGCATTTGTCATGCGTCTTTACCCCAACATTGCTATCAAGCTGACTCCTTGCCTTCCCATGTTGGTCGGTGATGGTGTGGCGTTCTAGGGCATTATGACAGCTCCCCTTCCTTTCTACCTTTCCTCATAATTATACATTTTATCTTGACATACATATGTATATGTACCTTTTTCTATTTAACCTACCTACACACCAGTGTGGTCATCTGGCATAGCCACCTGGCACCCCTTGTGGTCGCACTACCACACATCCATTCCTGTATTGGCTCAGACAATCTATCTGGTTCGGTGCTTGGCCTCCTTCCACCTATCCACCTAGCTGTGTGTGAACCTGCGCAGAGAGTGCCATTTGGTATCAATGTAAGTGTGTCTCTCTTTCCCCCCTTTCCTAATGGAAAGCACTGCCACTACTTCCTCATATGTTTCTACCTTTATGCATGCCAAACGACCATGGTTGTTCAACATGTCATGCTTTATATACAGATATAAATTACTATTTCATTCTCAATGTAATTAGCCCCTGAAGAAGGATTTTAACTCCGAAACATGTCGGGGTGACAATGCAACTTGCCCCTGGATCCCACTTCAATGTGGTTTTTTAGGTGTGCAATTCGCAGGCATTGAGTTTTAAATTGATACTGTACTTTATTATGGCACTCAATTTTTGCATAACGTTTCTCTATAATGCTTTTATATGTATGTACCCTTTTCACATGATATATTTCTATGTCTACTTCAATGCTCTGTAATGGATATATGAAAATACCTTTTTATGGTTAATATCAATAAAAATATAATCTTTTATTACTTCTCTACCTGTTTTTCTATAGGGTATACAGGGTCCCATATAGGGGTTTACAGGGTCCCAGATAGGGTATACGGTCACCAGATAGGGTATACAGAGCTCCATATAGGGTATACAGGGTCCCAGATAGGGTATACAGTCACCAGATAGGGTATACAGGGTCCCAGATAGGGTATACAGTCACCAGATAGGGTATACAGGGTCCCAGATAGGGTATAGGGTATGCAGAGCCCTAGATAAGGGTATACAGGGTCCCAGATAGGGTATACAGTCACCAGATAGGGTATACAGGGTCCCAAATAGGGTATACAGAGCCCCAGATAGGGTATACAGGGTCTCAGATAGGGTATACAGTCACCAGATAGGGTATACAGGGTCCCAGATAGGGGTATACAGGGTCCCAGATAGGGTATACAGTCACCAGATAGGGTATACAGAGCTCCAGATAGGGTATACAGGGTC
>BLSH010093556.1:127300-150771 GCA_018402905.1 Glandirana rugosa
TGATTTTAATTTATTTTCCCTATCCCCATTTATTTGTAGGGCACTTGCCCTAGTTTGAAGATGATTTTAGAACAGTTATATGGCTTCTACCGTTAATTAATACTTTTCAGACACAGTTTGAAGATGATCCACATTCACCTCCATTTTTGCTTTTTTTATGTTTTTATTTTTTTAAAAATATTTACAGTTATTTCCCTGTCCCCATTTTTTTGTAGGGCACTTGCCCTACCCTTACCCCCATTTTACTTCCTTTTGCAGCCCTCTGGGGCTTTCCAGGACTTTCCTACAGCCATTTTTGTGCCTAAAAGTTCGGGTCCCCATTGATTTCAATGGGGTTCGTTGTCCGTGCGATCGTTCGGGTTCCGTCCGGACCCGGACCCGGACTTTGTCCCGAAGTTCGGACGGACCAGCAGAACCCGAACTTCCAGGTGTTCGCTCAACTCTACTCTAGAGTTTAATGAGAAACCACATACATGAGTTTTTGCTAAAAAAAAAAAAAAATTTAAGCAATAGCCAGCATGGATTCATAAAGACAGAAGTTTTCAAACAAATCTTTCTTTTTATGAAGAGGAAAGCAAAATCTTAGACAAAGGAGTTACTGTGGCTATAGTATACTTGAATTTCGACACAGTTCCCCACACATGGCTAATGTGTAATGTAAAGTCTACAGGCTTCAAAAAAATGAATTTGTAAATTAATAGAAAACTGCCTAAAAGACCATATTCACAGAGTAGTGATTAATGGTTCAAAGATTATTAGTGGTGTACCCCAAGGTTCAGTTTTGGGACCCTTACTTTTTAATATATTTATAAATGATATAGGGTCTGGGATTAAAAGTACCATTTTAGTCTTTGCAGATGACACCAAGCTATGCAGTGGAATAATGTCCTTACAGGATGTCTCCAACTTACAAGCAGACCTCAATGCACAGTTTAATAGGGTGACTATGTAGCAAATGAGGTTTAATGTTGATAAATGTAATGTTATGCACTTGGGGGGCTAAATATATGCATGCATCATACATACTAGGGGGAGTACAACTGGGGGAATCAATGGTGGAGAATGATCCAGGTGTTCTGATAGATCATATGCTTAATAATAGCATGCAATGCCAAGCTGCAGTTTCCAAAGCAAGCAAAATCCTTTCTTGTATTAAAAGAGGCAAGGGCTACAGAGAGGTAGATATCATTTTGCCCATGTACAAATCACTAGTAAGACCACATCTGGAATATGCAGTTCAGGTATGGGCACCAGTTCACAAAAAGGATATCGGGGAACTGGAGAAAGTGCAGAGAAGGGCAACCAAACTGATAAGAGGCACGGAGGAGCTCAGCTATGAAAAAAGATTAGCTGAACTTAATTTATTCTCTCTTGAGAAGGGAGTATTATCAACATGTATAAAGACATAAGTGGTCTATATAGTGAAATTGGTGGTGAGTTATTCATTTTAAAGTCAGCACAGAGGACAAAGAGGCACTCTTTATGTCTGGAAGAAAAGATAGTTCAGTAAGTGATCACAGTTGGAGCTGTGAAAATGTGGAATACACTCCCTCAATAGCTGGTTCTGGCCGGCTCAGCAGATTGTTTTAAGAAAGGCCTGGACTCTTTCCCAAATGCACATAAAATAGGATACTAATATTTATAGGTAAAGTTGATCAAGGGAATATCCGATTGCCGTTCAGGAAGGAATATTTTCAACCAGATTAATTATATACCTATGTAATTATATACAAGTCAGCAGCTACAGTATTTGTAGCTGCTGTCTTTTTATTTTTTAGAAATTGGACCGAAGCTCCTCTTTAATGCAGCAAACACTGGTAACTAAAAATGCAATTTGAGTTCACTACTCTCATGGCTGTGAGGCAAACTCTGTAGGTTTATGGTTCCAGAGCATTATGTGCAGATTGGCCCAGAATATTTTTTTTAACTATATTACACTGCATGGCCTTTGAACTATAGCCAGTAGGCTTAGAAGAGCCAATAAGGGGCATTTGGTTAAGCCAACCCCCTCACTATGAAAGGGGGGACATAGAGTAGCCATAGTGTCAGTAAATTGGAAATTGTTGAAGGGAAAGCTGACAAACTTCAGTGGAAGACATTAGAGTAATTTAGGAAACTGTACTTTCATTGCAAGCTCATTGGGAAATCAACCAATTTTTGTTTGTATTATTTGGGGCTGTTTTATCTTTCATTTCATTTTGTGGCTGATTTGAGGTCAGTGGTTGCTCTTAGCTGCTGTCCCATTCATCCCAACCTTTTTTTTTTAGTTGCAAGACTTCCCTTTAATAAATGGGCTTTGTATAGGGAGTGGTATGTTGGATTTTTCACTTCTTTTGTGGGTATTTTTCATTTTTTATTAAAATGATTTTGAAAGAACCTTCTTTAAAGGTTTAGAGTACTCAAAGCGCAGCATTTACTGGTTTCTGCCTGTCTGTTCTTGGAGCTGCCTTTTGTTCACAGCACATGGCTGCATTGTTTGAAGTAAAATAAAACTAAATGCAAGAACAGCATGCACCTAAACTACCCCAGATTATATTATTCACATTCAGCACCCCCCATTCCTATAAATATAAGGTAAAATAAAATATGCATACAAAAGTTAAGCCTATTATCCCCAAATAAACCCATCCTACTGCTGGCCAAGTTTATACAGCTGTATCCCTTGTAGTTTCTTAAATTGTAACTAAACTGTATCAGAACACTACGAATTGAAAATACTATTTTATTTATTTTTTTGCGTACAGCAAACTCAGCTATCCATGTCTCCATACTTTTTTTGTTGGAAAATTACTTTATAACAAACACCCTAGCATTTTTAGCCATGGCCACCTTTAGCTCAGGTATGCAGGCAGCTAGGTGTGCTTAGCTGAGAAAGCTCCTCCTACCCTCTTTTAGATGAAGGAAAAAAATGCTCATGAAGAAAATATAATATACCTTGCAATCTATTTACTAATGCCAGCAGCAGAAGGATTAAAAATAGTCAACGTTGACCAAGATAGTTTAGTTCCACTTGTTGGAGATTAGCTCGTGGGGATCATCTTTCTTGAGGAAAATTGTCAGCGTACAGGCAACTTTCTTTAAAATCTGGCAGCTTGCCAGGTTTATTTAGAAAAAAGGTTTGCAGCTCAAAAACAAACAAAACAGAAAATAAACCCTTGCTGTCCAGTAATAAACTAAACAGTATAGTTTCCTCACTATATGATGTGGGGCTGGTCCCACGACACCCACAAAACATAAGCCAAAATGCAAACCTTGTCTTTTTAAAGTTCAAACACAGAGCTCCCTCAGATTTCCCTCTGAGTTCCAGGTCAGAGCTCAAGTGAGTTCTCTTTCTTATTACTTAAGTTACCTGCTGGTGGACTCCAGTGGACCACAAACTCTGGACCGGAACCAGCTCTGCCACGGTGGCTGGTAAAATCCAGAAGGGACTCTGATTAATCCAGTCCAAATGAACGGATATGAGGCGATAGGTAGCGTCCGTCTACCACTTCGCCTCGCATACCATCACATATCCTCCCCCTCTGCTGAAGCCCCTGCGGCTGAGCAACTGTTCCAACCATATAGTGGACCCGGGAGAGGGCATCCACATTGTTCTGGAGTCTTCCCGCCCGGTGTTCCACTGTGAACTTAAATGGCTGTAGGGCAAGGAACCACCTAGTCACCCGACTATTTTTCTCCCTGTTGTCACACATACACTTCAGAGGGGCAAGGTCAGTGACTAGCCTAAATGACCTTCCTAAAAGGTAGTACTTCAGTGCCTCTAAGGCCCACTTAATAGCCAGGCACTCCTTCTCCACAATGGCATAGTTCCTCTCATGCCTGTTCAGCTTCCTGCTTAAGAAGACAACCGGGTGCTCCTTACCGTCTCTGATCTGGGACACCAAGCACCTAGTCCCACCTCAGAGGCATCTGTCTGTGCAACAAACTCCTTTGTGAAGTCCGGGGTCATGAGCACCAGTTGTACACAAAGGGCTTGCTTCAACTTCTTGGCTTCGGGATTCCACTTAACCCTCTACCATTTGTCAGATCGGTCAGAGGGACGGCAATGGTGGCAAAATCGGGTATGAACCGCCTGTAATACCCTGTAATCCCCAGGAAGGCACAAACCTGGTTTTTTTTTGAATTGCCTCTTTCTTGTTGGTCTGGGGCTTGATCAGTTCCCAACCAATAACATACATGGGTTGGCTATTAAACCTGCTAGAGAGAATCTACCACTGCTTGTACTCGGGGCAGATGCAATTCCCAGTCTGGGCTGTGGATGACCACATCATCCAAATAGGCTGCTGTATAAGGGTGATGTGGCCTCAAGGTTTTGTCCATCATGCTCTGGAAGGATGCAGGGGCCCCATGCAGAACGGCATTCACTTGTACTGGAAGGACCCCTCAGGGCAGGGTAGAAAAGGCAGTTTTTTCCTTTGCTGACTCCGTTAGGGGTTCTGCCAGTAGCCCTTAGGTCTAGGGTTGTTATGTACCGGGCACCTCCCAACCTGTCCACAAGTTCCTCAACCCGCGGCATGCGGTATGCGTCAAACTTAGACACGTTACTCAGTTTCCTAAAATCGTAACAGAACCTGATAGTGCCATCGGGCTTTGGGACCAGCACTATGGGGCTCGACCAGGCGCTGTGGGACTCCTCTATCACGTCCAACTCCAACATGGTTTTTATTTCCTTCACCACCGTATAGCCTCAGGTATCCAGTAGGGTTTTACATTTACGCGGACCCCTGGTTTCCGTAATTATGTCATGTTGTAGTACGGTGGTCAGTCCGGGTAAGGGAGAGAAAAAGTCTCTATTTATACTTATAAATTGCTTAACGTCATTTTGTTGCATCAGTGACAAGGACTCAGTTATGGGGACTGTCCTTTTGAGGAGTGGGCACTGCCAATAAACTCTCTCTGTGCTTCTGCAGTTTTAAGAGATTCACATGGTAAATTTGCTTGGGTTTCCTTTTCCCTGGCTGGTAAACTTTGTAATTCACTTCCCCTACTCTTTCCCTGATCTCAAAGGGACCCACTTTGCAAGGAATTTACTTTCAACCGTGGGGAATAGCACCAGCACTCTGTCTCCGGGGTTGAAAGTACAGGTTTTGGCACTCTGATTATAAACCCTTCTCTGGGCTTCCTAGGCTTGCTCCATATGCTCTTGTACCAGGGGCAGGACCACTGCAATTTGGTCTTGCATCAGGGAGACATGCTCTGACGCTTCTATATGGGGTGGCCTCTCCTTCCCACGTCTCTTTTGCATCATCTACCATCTACATCATACCATACAAGAGTTCAAAGGGGGAATACCCCGTAGACACCTGCAGAACCTCTCTTATGGCAAACATGAGATACGGCAGCAACATATCCCAATCTCTCCCATCTTTTCCCACTACCTTTTTCAACATGCTTTTAAGTTTTATTTAAACCTCTCCACAAGTCCATCCGTTTGGGGGTGGTAGACCAAGGTACGGAGATGGAAGATTTTATACAACCTGCACAATTGATGCCCTGATCCGTTAAGACCTCTTTAGGGATCCCCACCTAACTAAGCACCTATACCAACTCCCTGGCGATAGTCTTAGCGGAGGTGTCCCGCAATTGTATGGCTTCCGGATAGCGGGTAACGTAATCTAGTTTATTACCAGGATGTGCTGTGTCGCTGGCCAGACTTTACTATGGGTCCCATGAGATCCATGCCAATTCTTTTGAATGGCACTTCAATTATGGGCAGTGGAACAAGTGGACTACGAAAATGAAGCAAGGGCGCAGAGAGTTGACACTCAGGGAAGGATTCACAATACTCTCTGACATCTGCATGCAACCCAGGCCAGAAGAATCTGAGTTATTCTCTCCCTGGTCTTCTCTATACCCAGATGTCCCCCCATTACATGTCCATGGGCCAGATCTAGCACCATTCTACAAAAGGGTTTGGGAACCACTAGCTGTTCCACCTCTTCCTCCCGTCGTTTCAACAAATTATTTTTAAGAGCCATGTAGGGAAAAGACACCCCCAATTAGGGTCCACAGGATCCCCGCCGATCATCTTCACCTTTTCTCTGGCTCTAAGGAGAGAGACATCCCTTAATTGCTCTCTACAGAAGTCCTCTCTCCGGACCTCTAAGTCAGTTACTACATAATGTTCACTCTCACGGTCAGGGTCAGAGACATTTTCTGGGTCATTAGCCCCCAGCTGGGAGCTATCTTCCAACTCCTCCGGCTCCCCAGACAGTACAGTCTCTCCTTCAATTTGTCAAAAATGGTCTGGTGAGTGTTCCCATGCTTCCGCAGCAGGGGGAGCTCTATCCTCCAGACTCCCTGTGCCTTCCCATAACTTCCAAAAATGAGGAAATCCCTCCCCACTAGGGTGTAATGAAGCAGTGAAGGTACCAGCCCCCACTGAATGTGTCACACTGCCTCAAGGGGTGTCAATCTCAACCACCGCCATCTGGTAGTCACTAGTGTCCCCATGGATGCAAATGACCCCGATAGTGCTAGGGTGTAACCTTGCAGGATTTACACAATTGCTTTTGACTGATGTTACCACACTACCAGAGTCAAGCAGTGCAGTGACTTGTTTCCCATCAATAGAAATCACACACATTTGCTTTGCCATGCGACTTGTACATGCTGTATATGCCACCTGTGCAAAAAGATAAAAGCGTCTATTCACATAAGTATAATCCTGCAAGGTTACACCCTAGCACTATCGGGGTCATTTGCATCCATGGGGACACTAGTGACTACCAGATGGGGGTGGTTGAGATTGACACCCCTTGGGGCAGTGTGACATTGCATGGGTTCATCATTCAGGGGAAAATTGGCAGCAATATGGCCTAATGCATGGGTAGCACTGTATGTGCTCTATACCCAGTCCTCTCAAGGGTCCCCAAGACCTTCCTGGTTTCTTTGGCCAGTCTCCAGGTCTACAGCCCATAATCTCGTTAGTCATAACAGAAGTTGTATTACTCTTCCCGATGCTTTTGAGCATTGGGACAGTCTTACGGGATCCACTGGGGGCCCTTTCACCCCTAGGCACACCGAATTGGGGCGCAGATGGGCTCAACAAGTCCTCAGCCACCGTGTATCTCTCCACGACGTCCACAAGTTGGTTGCTGGTTTTGGGGTCCCCATGACTGACCCATTTCCTCAAAGCAGCAGGGAGAGCACGCAGATAGCGGTCCATGACCACACGCTCCACAATCTGGGAACCTGGCAAAGTTTCTGGCTGTAGCCACTTCCTAATGAGGTGGACCAGGTCGAACATCTGCAAGCGGGGTGGCTTGTCGGTGCAGTAGGTCCACTGATGCACCCGTTGGGCCCGGACTGCCATGGTATCCCCTAGCCGTGCAAGTATCTTTGCCTTTAGAGTCTCATAGTCCTGGGCTTTATCTGGTTCCAGATCAAAATAGGTTTTCTGGGGTTCACCGGTCAAAAACAGTCCCGCCCACTGTTCTTTTGGTCATTCTTTGCGAAGAGCGACTCTTTCAAAAGTCATGAGATACCCCTCCAGGTCATCCGCATGTGTCATGTTCTGCATGTGGTAAGAGGCACTTACCAACTTTGGTTTCACTGTCACCAGAGGTGGGAGCCCCTTCTTTAACTCCACCAGAGCCTCCATAAACCGCAGATTCATCTCCTGCTGAGCCGCCAGGGCCTGGCGATTCATCTTGTGCAGTTGACGAATTTCCTCCTGCTCTGCTGCAGCGGTCTGGCGACATTCCTCCCGTTGGGCTGCAGCAGCCTGTGCGACCCGGAGATAGGTTTCCTGCAGAGCCGCCTGTTGTGCTACAGTGGCCTCTGTTAACTGACGGTTGGTTTCCCGCTGAGCTGCATTGGCTTGCAGCAGGGCATTTCTTCCAGCTTGGAAAGGTGCCGGCTGAACTGCACCACATGTGGAAGATTAGCTTGTGGGGATCATCTTTCCTGAGGAAAATAGTCAGCGTGCAGGCAACTTGCATTTCTTGCATTAAGGTAAAAAATGTATAGGCAGCAGTATGCCACCTCACCCTCCCTTATAGTTACCTGGCCCTGACTCAATCCAGCACTGTGCCTGTCTGTAGTGACTCTTCTTTCTTCCCATTCTCACAGGCTTTGCTGAGGCAGTGGGAGCCATTGGCTCCCACTTTTGTCAGTCACATACTGTGATGAGGGAGCAGGGAGGCAGTGCTGAGCTGCACTGTCTGAGTCTATGGACGCAGGTAGCAAAGCTTAGGATCAAGCCCTCAGTTGTGCCACAATAGGAGAAGAGGAGGAGGAGGAGGCAGATGTGCTGGTGGGGGATCTGAGAAGAGGTTGTTCAGGGCTGCTATGTGCAATTTCATTGCACAGATCAGGTAAGTATAAACCTGTTTGTTATTTTAAAAATATTACAAAAAACTGAGTTTACAATCACTTTAAGATCTGTAGTAAAACCCTAGCCTGTGTCTCTAGTGAAATGTGGGCATATCTAAAGCTACCTGAAAAAAAAAATGAAACTGAAATGTATCAGATTGAGGTGCTACTGCTGTATGTAAGCCAAACTAAGGAAAAAATCAATTACACAGCCAAATATGAGCTGCCACTGTACACTGTCAGTAAGATTGCATGGAAATCATACTGTTCTGTAACACCACGTACAGCTTTAAGGCATCCCCCAAGAATGTTATTTAAAGTGTTTGTGTGTTTTCAATATTGCCCTCAAAGCCACATGAAAAGACCCTCTCCCTGCTGAACTGTATTTTTTAACAATTATTTTTGCATTGGAACATGTCTCCCGCGACAGTGTTCAGCTTCTCATGTATTTTTTGACAGTCGTTTATCCATTAGCCCTAAAAAAAGCCAGAATTTAACAATAAGATTCAACCCCCACACCAAAATCTTCAATAGGAGCTGCCTCGAGTTCACTGCAATTTAAACAAAATTCACCAAACCATTGGAAAATCAAACCAGGGCAGATTCACCAATCACTATCTATTAGTAACACAGACCAACTTAATTGGTGACCAAAATAGAAATATGTGTAGTCAGGAGCTGGGTATTTCCATCCCCGGCAACAGGAAGACATTCTTTACTATTAATCATAATGCAGCTTTTTCCCTTAGTGTTCCAGCTTGGCTGATTTATGACTCAAACAGTGATGAGAGAACAATGCATTCTGGGATATGTAGTTCACTTGTAAGGATTTGCTTGTAAGGCTTTGGGCCTGATGCACTTTCTTTGGACCAGCGTGGTTCTGTATTCAGGGAATCTGTGCTAGAAACGGCGGAGTCGCGGCCTGCTTTTACAGACTCATCAACCCAGATACCCTTAAGGACAGCAGCCAACAGCTTGAGTATCCTGCCTTACTGCAGTCGGGGCCTGTTCCTGTGCCATACACCCCGCAGTGGGGACTGATCCGAGAGAACCGTGCAGTGTAAGGCGGTGGAGGCCGGAGACCATCCCAGGAGCAACAGACTGGAGAGATCATCATTATCATCCTCATCTTCATCCTCATCCTTGCTATCTACAGTTGTTACATCTTCTGTTCCTGTGTGGTGAGCGGGTGAACACTCATCTTAACAGACACTGTGTATAGACATCATTGCTTCTCTGCATCTGATAACATCTTTTATACAAAAGGAGGCTTATTCACACACCTCAGCATGGACACTATACACAGACATCTATATTCTGCATTAGTCTGCTGCTTCTTTTAGTCCTACCAAGATTAATCTAATAAGTCAGTGATCACTGTTAAGTTTATACTGTTTCTATACTAGAAGAGTGCTGTTCTGATCATACTTCATTCCCTGGGATTAGCATTGTTCATCAGCCATTGTTTGTTGGATGTATTTGAGTCACATAAAGCTAGCTGAAAACCAGTTGAACTGGGGGACACTGGACTACATCTACTTCCCTTTCTCCTCCTCAATTAAGGAAAATATTTTGCTCTGCTAAAGTTTTAGTTGCATTCACCAAAGAACTCTGTCTCTAAGAGCAGGTGTAATATTGCTATAATTACTGTTCCAGTGTTGTATTTGGTTATCTGCTACCTTGCTGATCGTGTGTGAGTGAGCAGTAGAGAATGGTCTGACACTGGTAGGATTCATTCCTCTGCTCTCCTGTGCCCCACTCACATGTGCAGCATTATATATATATATACATATATATGATAGATAGATAGATAGATAGATAGATAGATAGATAGATAGATAGATAGATAGATGTGTGTGCTGATTAAATTTGAACAAAAGTAGTCTACATTAAGTGTTATGTGTTAACCACTTCAGCCCTTGTAGGATTTACCCCGTTCCTGACCAGAGCTCTTTTTGCAATTCGTCAAAAACCCAAACAAAATTGATGTCCTTTTTTCCCACAAATTCTTTCTTTTGGTGGTATTTTATCACCTCTGCGGTTTTTATTTTTTTTTGTACTATAAACAAAATAAGAGCGTCAATTTTGAGAAAATAATATTTTTTTTACTTTTTGCTATAATATATATCCAAAAAAAATATAAAAAAACAAATGTATTCTTCAGTTTAGGCCAAAATGTATTCTACATATTTCCTGGTAAAAAAAATTGCATTGGGCGTATATTGATTGGTTTGTGCAAAAGTTGCCATGTTTACAAACTATGAGAATTGATTTATGGCGTTTTTACAATTTTTTTTTTTACTAGTAATGGCGGTGATCTGTGGTTTTTCTCGGGACTGCGACAATGACGGGGACAGATCGGACATTTTTGACACTTTTTTTGGGACTATTGGCATTTATACAGCGATCAGAGCTAAAAATAGCCACTGATTACTGTATAAATGTAATTGGCAGGGAAGGGGTTAACTTGTAGGGCGTGATCTAAGGGTTAACTGTGTTCCCTCACTCTGTTCTAACTGTATGGGAGCTGGGCTGGCAGGGGCATGACAGATCTAACTGATCCCGATCACAGGGATCAGTAGATCACTGTCATGCCGCCTGACGATGGGGGGACCGCCGTGTTTACATCAGCGGCTCCCCGTTCTTCCTCTCTAACAGACGACGTGGGTCGGCCAGGGACATCGAGTCTGCCCGACCCGCGGCCCCACCCACAGAGCGAGTGGCAGGCACAAGTGCACCGCCAGCGGGGCTCGCACACCCGCCTGCAACTGCGGCTATGCAGACCGCCGTTTATATATGGTCGATCTGCGCAGCGGTGCCACTTTGTCAACGTCTTTCTACGCGAGGCAGGTGGTTAACATGTGACATTTATTTAGCTGAAGAAAACACTTTTCTGTGTCTAGCTATACCCTGTTGGGTCAAGGTCCTTCTTTTGATATATTCTTTGAGTAAACAATATTGACTCAAATCAATCTGATATATTCCATTACTGTGTCATTTCTTAAAGGTACATTAACACAATGAGTGAACCCAGTGTGTCAGAGGTGGCAGAGGACTTGCAGGGTCAGGCTTATCAGAGGGGTATTGATATTTCTTGCGACCCTCACAAGGGCAGTGCTACAGATGGGGGCTTGTCTGGGATACCCCTCATGGTAAGCCCAAGCAAGTCAGAAGACCCACCTCGAGAGAAGGGAAAGATGGACTTCAGTTGGGTGCAAAAAGAGGGGAGCCATTTGGAATTGGCCAGCGTGGTGAGGTTACCCAAAATTGTATGGTCTGTGAGGGAGGTATGGCAGCTGATAAGAAAATCCTTCCCAGAACAAGGATCCTATGTTGTGGATGTGAAGCCTGACTACGGGGAAGACTACACCTACGCCCTGATCGAGTGGCGAGAGAGTGTTCCAGCTGGATCTCAGAAAGAGACTGTGAGCTTAGCTGAAGGGTTAGAGGCTCAAGTGATACCTTTGCAGATAGAAGGAAATCTAGATCAAGAGCAAACTCAATGTGGTTCAGTGAGGCCTGAGATAGAAGATGATACTGCTAACAAGGGGATGCCTCCAGTTTCTTTCTACATGGATAAGAGCCGGCTGGCGGAGAGCTTGATTAAGAGCAACAATATCACAGCTAATCAGGGCTACAGGAATCTGCAGTTTTTCTTGGGTTGCACCCCAACCCCAATAGGTGAAGAAGAATTTGAAAGCTGAATGGATCAAGCCATTCAAGCCATAGAAGATTGGAATGTGCCAGAGACACTGAAAAGACAGAGAATAAGTGAAAGCTTGAAAAGTACTGCTGCAGATGTTATCTGAAGTCTGAAGAGGGGAACGCCTGATTGTGTAGCCATGGACTATATTGAAGCTTTGTGTGCAGTTTATGGCAGGGTGGAGAAGATTCCGGATTTTATGTATAAATTTGAGCACACGCATCAGTACAGAGGGGAGAAACTGTCTGCCTATGTTGTCAGGGTGGACCGCGTCCTACATCAAAT
This sequence comes from Glandirana rugosa, assembly GCA_018402905.1. Classification (NCBI taxonomy): domain Eukaryota; kingdom Metazoa; phylum Chordata; class Amphibia; order Anura; family Ranidae; genus Glandirana; species Glandirana rugosa. Next base: position 139,605 of record BLSH010093556.1, read on the forward strand.
CTTTTTGAAAAAAGGGATTGATCCAAAAGAAGCTGATAAAATCCGGTTGGAATGAATCGCAAGGAGCAAGGCCCAACCACCCAATTGTGCTTCGTCTGTTGTTGAAAAGCCTTGCCTATTTTCCTATGGCACACTTTCCTGGCAAACAGGCTCTTATAAAGGTGGGTGTTGCAACAAAAACCAGCTGGGTCCTGGAAATGTCATGCAAGTGTACATATTCACCAGCACACCGTGGATCCTCATCCAAATTTTTCTTTATTGCAGCGATCACATCACAGAAAAGTGCAACGTTTCGTAGCCGCGCAGGACCCCTTCATCAGGCATGTGATGATTATCACATGCCTGATGAAGGAGTCCTGCGCGGCTCTGAAACATTGCACTTTTCTGTGATGTGATCTCTACAATAAAGAAAAATTTGGATGAAGATCCATGGTGTGCTGGCGAATATGTACACTTGCTGTTAAAAAGGGCACAGACGGCTCCAACCTACCCTGAATTGATGGGACTGGTTAGAAAAGAAGAAGCTCTGTTGAATGAAAGAATCAAGGATCACGAGAAGGGATCAACACTACTCCAAAGATTGGGAAAGTGTCCGCCCGTGCAAATAGAACAAGGGGTTTCAGAAGTGGACAGTGAAGAAGCTTGAGGGGAGTGTACTAAGGCCCCTGTGGCTTCGCCAGCTCCTGAAGATTCTCCAGTCAAGTTGCTCACCCAAGTAGCTCAAGCACAAGATTAACTACAACAGATCTTGTTGTGGGTGATGGAAACTCAAGATACATTCCAGTTGGATAAAACTGATCCCTGAAAGTGCTTTCAGTGTGGGGAGAGTGGGCATTTCTGAAGACAGTGTCCAAAAAGAGATGGAGAATTCAACTTCCTAGCCGAGTTGCTGAAAGCATTACAGCAGCTATTATCTACTCAAAAGGTGGGAAACTTCAGATGGTCTCAGTAAGGGAGCCAACTAAGAACCCGAAGAATGAACGGAGCACCAAGAATCAAGATAAAGGCAAACAGAGTCTGAAGAAAGGGAAGAAGGGTGTAACATCCCCCAAATCAACTAACCCATCACCTGGGTCTGGAGGTCTTGTACGGGGAGTCAATGCTTGATCACCACCCAGGGCTATAGTTAGATCCTCTCAAAGTGGACCAAGAAGAGATCCTGAATGAGTAGGAGTGGATAGGCTACCCGAGAAGTTAGTGGGGCCATCCCCTGTCGTGTCTGTGCAAGTAGAAGGTGTCTAAACCTGAGCTCTTTTGGACACAGAAGCCCAAGTCACTCTACTCTATCAAGACTTCTATGATCAGTACCTTAAACGTATTCCTCTGAATAAACTTGAAGAGTTGGAGATTTGGGGAATTGGGACTGACAAGTTTCCATACGATAGATACTTTCCTATAAGGATCTCCTTCAGGCTGGGAGCTAGGGGAAAGGCTGAGACGTTTGACACCCTGGTTGTGGAGTGCCCCAGGCCTCCGGGTGCTGAACAGAATTCCATGCTGATTGGAACAAACACAGACCTAGTGAGAAGACTGCTGCAGAAGGTAGTGGGAGAAGATGGGTCTGAGCCAATGCAGTGGGGCGGATATGGTAGATGGACATAAAAAAGAAGGTGCTACAACCAAGAGAGGTTGCTTGTTTAAAGGCCACCGTGAAACTCAGAAGAAAAAATGGGGTGTAACCACCAAAGGACTCCTGTTGGGCCACACGGTCGATATTTTGAAAAAGGTTTATTGGTAACTAATTACAAAATACATGAAAAATACCACCACATATAGCATAGTAAAAGAGACAACGTTGTCTATGTTAAAACAACCCCCCATACCTGCTGGCCGGCCGTGGTCATGCACACCTGTACCACCTCAACCTGACACTGACCCAGGTATGGTGGACATGGAAAATTCAGGATCCAGCGCATGGGCTGTTATCCATATAAAACACATAATTGCTGGGATCAGTGAGAGCTGACTGTGTGGAGCGAGGTGACCTGAAGTGTATGCAGATTACATTAGGAGATCCACAGTGAGAATAGATCATAACGTGGCAGTCTTATGAAGATTCCTCAGTATCCCCTTAAGGTACAACTCGTGACGGGGTAATTCCTCTGTGTCGGAGTAAACTAGGCAATGAGGAAAATCATAGAGCGGAGCCACTCTAATGTATGTTCATACTGACACAGCTGAGTAATGATACAAGATAATGGGCTGGTCTCACCAAGTTAGTAGAATCCGTGGACCTGGATGGATGAGACGCTCTGCGCTGGAGCTTCCACATAGGAGATTCACTCGCTATGCATAGTGAGCATGGTCGTTGCCTGTATGTCCAGGGTGTCTGTGCGGATGGCCAGGAAGGTAACTGCCAGGACCGGAGGCAAGGTGTCACTGGCTGAGGCTTCACACACAGTCCCTTGGATGGGATGCTAGTCCGGCCGCTAACAACGTGTGGCATCCAGGAAGTAGCTGCAGACGGGCCGGCAAAGTCAAACCTCGCTCCAGGGATGAGGTGGGGGTGGCCGGGCTGATGATGGGAGGGGCATGATGAGGCGTTTCGTTCGGCCAATGCGAACTTTATCAAACTTTATCAAAGCACCGTGAAACTCACTTGGGAACATCCTGGGCCTTCTGTTGTGTTGGAGATAGATGCACAGACTGAAGGGGCTGGGATAGCAATGGTTACAGAATTGATTTCCACTAAAGCTCTGTTCTAAAGCAGGAAGAAGGTGCACATCAGCCTTCGGAACGTTAGTGATCATCCTGTGGTATCGGGAGCGCGAATGTTGGTGGGCTAGGTGAGTGCAACTGCCCCAGTGCCTCTGGAAGAAGTTGAGAAGAGTGAGAAGTGCCACAGATTACAGAGGGAAATGGAAGAGTGTGCTGTTATGTTTCCCCCTGGCTGAAGAAGAAGGATGAAGTCACAGTTGGATCAATGAGAGAAGATTTTTTCTAATAATGATTTTGATGTGGGATGTGCCAAAAGTGCTCAGCATCGAATACGTCTTCAAGAAGGCAAACCCTTCCGGGAAAGAGCTCGGAGTAATCCACTCAGTGACTTGGAAGATTTGAGAGATCAATTGGCCGATCTGAAGAAATCTGGGGTTATTCAAGATTCTTGAAATCCTTATGTTTCACCTATTGTGGTGGTTCGGAAGAAGAACCGGACACTGGGGAGTTGATCGACAAACTGTTCCGGATCAATATACCACTCCATGGATTGAGGAAACCCTGCAGTGTCTTGCTGGGGGTAAGTGGTTTTTTTTTAACAGAAAAGGGGGTAAGTGGTTCAGTGTTCTAGATCTAAAAAGTGGATACTATCAGATACCGATGCATGCAGAAGACAAAGAGAACACTGCCTTCATCTGCCCACTTGGTTTCTTTGAGTTCAATTGGATGCCACAGGGACTGTCAGGGGCGCTGGCCACCTTCCACCTTCCAACAGTTGATGGAAAGAACCGTGGAGGATATGAACTTGATTTAGGTCCTGGTGTATCTTGATGACATCATAGTGTTTGGAAGAACACTAGAAGAGCATGAGGCACGACTGGAGAAGGTATTTGAGAGGTTACACGAAGAAGGGCTTAAATTATCCCTGGTGAAGTGTCAGTTCTATCATACTTTGGTTACCTATTTGGGATATGTGGTTTCGGCCAAGGGGGTGGCTACTGACCCAAAGAAGTTGGAGCCGGTCACTGCATGGCCTAGACCTGAGACTGTGACGGAACTGAGATCCTTTCTGGGATTGTGTTCATATTACCAATGGTTTGTGGCTAATTTTGCCAAGATTGCCAGGCCCCTCGATGAATTGCTACAGGTGGCCTCGGGGAAGGAAGAAGGGAAGATGAAAAAGTTGGGCAGGAGAGGAAAGAAAGAATCCATCAAACAGTGGACTCATTCCTGTGAAGAAGCTTATAAACAGTTGAAGAAAAGTCTCACTGAAGCCCCCGTCTTAGAAAAAGCTGATCCATCCAAACCCCATGAGCTTTATGTGGATGCCAGCAGAGATGGGTTGGGAGGAGTTCTTTATCAGGAGCAAGATGGTAGGCTCAGACCAGTGGCCTATGTGAGCCAAAGCCTTATTCCCTCTGAGAAGAGTTACCCGACACACAAATTGGAGTTCCTAGCCTTGAAGTAGGCAGTTGTCGACAAATTGAAGGACTATCTGTATGGGGCCAAGTTTGTAGTGAAGACAGAAAATAAACTGTTAACCTACTTGCTGACTTTTGCAAAGCTGGATGCAACTGGGCATCGGTAGTTAGCTGCATTAGCTGGATTCCAGTTTAGCCTGAAATACCGACCAGAAATCTGGAACAGAGATGCTGATGCACTATCCCATAGGCCTCAACATTCTGAGAAGGAGTTTCATGAATGGATCTTCGTGCCTACAGAAGGAGTACAAGCCCTATGCAAAGGTCTGGTCCAACGTCTCAGAGGGACTGTAGGAGCTGAGTCTATAGGAGTTCCTACTGCCGGAAAATCTCAGTCTTATTGGGGATTGACTCAAGTGAGAAGTGAGGGTCTTCATCGATTAACCAAGAAGGAGATAAAGACTTATCAAGAACAGGATCCCTTATGCCATGTAGCCCTTGAAGCCTTGGCCCAATAAGACTCAACGTTGCTGTTGAAAAGTTCGATAGTCAATGCTAAGATATTGTATCTAGAATGGAGTCGGTTAAAGCTGAGAGATGGTCTGCTATACAGGAGAGGCTCAGGTTATGAGTTTGAGGAAATCTGGCAACTATTCCTTCTGGAAAAACATTGCATGCCAGTACTGGCATCTCTGCATGATGAACATGGACATTTGGGCATAGAGAGAATCTTTTGCTTAGTCAGAGATAGGTTCTATTGGCCAGTTATGAGAAGGGAGACAGAGAGCTATTGCTGTTCCTGCCTGCCTTGCATTCAGAGAAAAACTCTATCAGTTTGAGCCCCTCCGATGGAGCATCTGCAGACTCAGGGGCCCATGGAGTTGGTGTGCATTGACTTCCTGGGCCTGGAACCAGATACAGGTGGAAGAGGCAATATCTTGGTGGTGACTGATCATTTCACCCGATATGCTCAAGCTTATCCGACTAATGATCAACAGGCAACTACTGTGGCGAAGGTACTTTATGGTTCATTATGGATTGCCTCTCTGAATCCATTCTGATCAAGGAAGAGATTTTGAGAGTCATCTCATACATCAGTTATGCAAATTGCTCATCATAAAAAAGTCTCAAACTACACCCTATCATCCACAAGGGGATCCCCAGCCTGAAAGGTTCAACAGGACTTTGTTGGATATGTTGAGAACCTTACCCACTGAGAATAAACAACACTGGGGAAACCATATTGCCACTATGGTACATGCATATAACAGTACTGTGAGTGATGAAACTGGATACTCATCATATTGTCTTATGTTTTGAAGAGAAGCTAGACTTCCCAGTGATTTGGTTTTCAGAACATCCACTGATGATACCTCTTTGGCTTCACAGTAGGGTTATGTAGACCGGTGGAGGAAGAACTTAAAGCAAGCTTATGAGAAGGCTATGCAGCATGCTACTACCCGGGAAATAAGGTGAAAGTACAAGATCTTCAACTAGGGGATAGGGTGCTGTTGAAGAACCTGGGTGTACCGGGCAAGCACAAATTGGCTGACCGCTGGAGGCCTCAACCTTATATCATTTGTAAGCAGCTTCCAGGATTACCAGTTTACCAAATCAAACCAGAAGGGAAGTTAGGACCCCTTAAGATGTGACATCATGATCATTTACTCCCTCTGTCGCATGCAGTTCAAGTGCCTCTTTGTCCCCTTGCTCCTCCTTAGGATTCAGGACCCCTCAGGACTTGATCTTGATGAAAACTTCCTGCTCGGCCTGTAGTGGCAGTTCAAGATGACAGTGAGGATGAAGAAGTGGTGCCCTCTTGGTTGTGGGCCCAGTTGTTATCCCTGAAACAGAAGTCAGGCCTTGGTTCAGAAGACAAACACCTATGTCAGTCAGTCAGGAGGAAAGATGTTCCTTCAAGTGAAAATACCCGTCCAGTCCCAAGCTTTGAACAAGGGGGTCTGATTAGTTTCACTGATAAATGCTTACCTATGTTGAGACCTGTCAGGCCAAAGGGGGAAGCTTCATTGTTGGAAGAGGAGGAAGACGAGAGAAAGAAACTAAACTCTGATAATATTAATGGGACTAAGCCTACCATTCTCGAGCCAGAGCCCTTTACTCCGAGTCCAACTGCATTGACAAACACTCAAGATTTGACTCCTGTAACAAGCCCTGGAAGGAATCCTACTCCAGTGACAAGCCCTGGAAGGAATCCTACTCCTGTTACAAGCCCTGGAAGGAATCCTACTCCTATAACAAGCCCTGGGAGTAACCTTATTCCTGTGGGGAGTCCACTCCCTTAGCTAGCCCGGAGAGGCGATTCACTCCTGTACCAAGTCCAAAAGAGAACTCTGCTACTGAAATGAATCCTGAAAGAGGCTCTACTCCTACAAGTAATTGTGAAAGAAGTTCTGCACCAAAACCGGAACCAAGCTCTCCTGTTCGGTTGAGAAGGAACATTCCCCCCCCCCCCCAAAGACTTACCTATGACACGTTGGGGGAGAGCTCTGATAGACTAATCTCCACTATTCAAAGATCAGATCCTATGCCTTACAACGTTGTCATCAATTGGGCAAAATGTGATCTCAATGTGACCTCTGACACTACTGGGTGGGACATGGCTATTGCCCTAGCCTGTCAGAAAACTGACTATGAGTTGACTGAGAATGTGAATAAGTGGCTTAAACAGAATCCAGATGTTTGTTGAATTTGAATACTGGTTAAAGTTGGCTAATAATATTTTCTTTCCTCAGCAGTAGTTGAGAATCCCTACATCTTTGGGGACCAAAGATTTTAAGTGAGGGGAGAATGTAGCCAGGAGCTGGGTATTCCCATCCCTGGCAACAGGAAGATATTCTATACTATTAATCATAATGCAGCTGCCACACTCCTGGCGGTGGAGTCTGTCTTATGCAGGGAGCAACCACTCTTACGGCCCTGATTCGTGAACCCCTGGTAGAGTAGACAGGGAGTTCGGTAGTGCAGGGGGGCATGAGGGCTGGACTGGTCCACTGATGATGATGTGAGATGTTCAATGGTGGCTCGTGCTAATGGAAGCCGATGGTGCAGGCTGGGTCGGCAACTGGCTGGCAATGCGGTACAGAAGGAGCAGGCACAAGGGTGGTCAGAGACAGGCAAGGTTGGCAGTGGGCTGGCAGCAGAGGTACAAAGGGATAATCCAAAAGAGAGGTCGTGAGCAAGCAGAGGTCGGTGCAGGCAGAAGACAATCAGGGTCAGGGTAAGCCTGGTCTCAGGAACACAGGAACTCAGGAACAGAAAACAATCTCTCAGGTACATTAAAACACTGTAGAAGAGACAGCACTTGCACCCTGGTGCTGCCTGTTTAAATGTACTCCTCACCTGGTTGCCGCCACACATGCTTGACGCCATCTGAACCAAATAATTTTATCTTGGTCCCGCTCTTGCATGGTTCTCTAGAACATAAGACTAGCAGCTGACAAAATTATAACAGTTCATATACAATATGTTTATTTAGGTGTTTGTCTAGACTGAAAACCAAACTAGAAATACCTAAAGATAAAAATTGGGGAGGACTTAAGAAGAGCCTTTTCTGCCTGATGAAGGAGGCGGGGCACCGGAAACGCGCCATGGCCCGCCCCTTCTGTTTTTGCATAGTGGCAGACAGAAACGCTGCTGGCTTCCATCTATCACAGTGGGTCCGGTTTCAAGCTCAGCGGTCCCTTGCACCACAGTCCATCCCATTCTGTGCTGTTGGCTCACCACACTAGATGTACACAGAACCTTGTGATTTAATATGTAAGTCTTACTTACTAATAAACGTGTTGGCTTTTACCTTATGCTGCTCTGGTGCTCTTATGATTTCTTTATATAAAGCCTGCAGTACTTGAGATGTCTGCAAACTCCCTCACCAGCATTGACAGCTTCACCTTGTGTTCGGCATATGCAGATATCTTGATTGGCTGGTCTGGGATGACATTAGGGTTGTCACCCATCCAGGATTCACCCTGATGGTCAAGGCTTTGAATCATGTGGCCGGGGTTCAGACTGCTTGAAACCCAGACACATTATTCAGACTGGACTTTGGAATTTATTGTAAAATCATAAAAACATACTCACAAACAAATTCAGATAATAGGCATTTCAAGGACATAACGGCCATGCATCCAATCCACCATTCACTGATGGTGTCCTATACAGGCTGGCTTACGCGTTTCGAGGCCACAACCTCTTCCTCAGAGGCTCCCAACATAGGTGTACGCACATGGTGTGCCGGGTACCTCTGGGCACACCCTAATCCCTGCAGTGTAAATTCCCCCTGCAGAGTGCCCTTTCCCCCACAGTGCTTCCGAATTCCGAAGTCTCAGGATGCAGAGCAGGGGAAGGGGGCAGTAATTATGACACTTACTGGCCCCTTTCTTTTCTGGTTGAACACAGTGTTCATTCATAACTGAAGCATAGTGAACTGTTTACTATGCTACAGTTTATAAATGAACGTGAAGCTGCTCAGCACAGAGAACTTCCCATTCATCCACTGTCCAGTGCAATTGGGCTGCAGAGAAAGGATCTAGAGAGCCTCCGTCCTCAGTCCCTTTCTCAATCTCAAAAGTAAAACATCATGGGGAAAAAATCAGGAACTTCGTTTGCGGGGCTCCTACAAAAAAATGTAAAAAAAAAAATATATATATAAAAATAAAAAACTACTGACATCGTCCACTGCCTTACTGACACCAAACACCAATATTTAGATACCCCACCTAACACAGCCAGGCACACCAACTTGTTACAGGCACTCCACAGTCAGAGAACAGTCCGTGACTTTCTTTTTGTTATTTATTGAGGATTAATAACTTGGATAGTGGTGGGAGGTTATGGGATGCCGAATTGATTTCAACAACAAACTTCAGGAACATTCTTTCTATATACAGTCTCTGTATACAGTCTCTATATATGCAAGTTTTAAGTCGGTCAAGAAGGGGGTTACAAGAGACCCAGGAGACCCAGCATGCTCTGCTTGTGGAAGAGAGAGGAGCAAGATGGTTGACGGTGCACGTGTGTACCCAGTGCTGACCTGGTTGGCTGATGTGCATGAGGTGACATTGGGGGACACTGGTGTCCATTTGGAGCATCAAGGAGGATTCGCCCTTGGATCAGAGCATGCTGGGTCTCCTGCGGGTCGTGGCTCTGTCCCCAAGCTTCCAGTCTGGCTGGCGCCCACAGTGCTGATAAACGGGTCTGTTGTAACCCCCTTCTTGACCGACTTAAAACTTGCAGGCACAGACAGCATGATGGTGATGGGCATATGCACACTGACTTGTCAGCCATGGTAGGGCAACTGTTAAACTCCTTCCTGAAGATACCTGCTGGCTTACCCCAATCCCCATGGGCAACAGCAAACATACTGGTGCACTTTTTATTGTTCTCAGCAAGACATTGCAGCATATAGTCACTTTTCCAGCTTCATGAAGATCGCTGGACATTTTGTAATCCATGGGCGCGATCCCCATCTCCTCCCTGTGGTTGTTACAGGTGACAGCACATAACATAGTTCTCACTGAACAGCAGACATTTAACACTAGTATCTGTCCCAGCCACAGTTTGGGGCAATTGGGTATGCGGTGCAGCACAGGCTCGGCAGCAACTCCCGCTGGTTGTTATGGACAATGGTACTTGATTTAAGCACACAGTCACAAGTAGGCAGAGAAATTCCGTCTCCCCAGTTTTAACGCTCATACTGGTCATCGAAGCAAAGCACAGTCCTCTGGCTTAATGAATTATGGTTGCTAGGAGCAACAGCTGTGCAGGTTGCCGTGGGCAATATCCCAGACAAAGCCCCCAAATGTAGTGCAGATGAGCCAGGATCACCCACCCTGCACAGCCAGGCACAACAAAATTTTCACATGCACTCCAAAGTCAGAGAACAGTCGGAGACTTTGTTTATTGAGGGTTAATAACTTGAATAGGGATGGGAGGTTATGGGATGCCCACTTGATGTCAACAACAAACTTCAGGGACACTCTTCTTATATACAGTCTCTATATACAGTCTTTATATGCAGCTCCACTTCTTCCTCCAGGACCCACTTGCTTGAACAATCCAGCTGGATCACTGTGAAGATCTCACAGTCACTCAGCCAGATTAAAGGCACTGGCCCATTACAGGCAGGAACCCGAGGCCCTTGGTTTTGTAGCTTGTGCTTTTCCTTCTGTGGCTACGGGTCACGGCACCACCTCTTCAAGCACTGCCAACCCACCTGTCTGCATCTGCCCCTATCACTAGCCCTCTAGGCTAACTTCTCCACCACAGTCCTCCAGACTAACACTCACCAGCCCACCCGGGTGACTCTCAGTAGATCTTCCAGTAGTGCTGACCTACTCCTACTGTCCTCTCTCCTGGCTCCCATACCTCCAGGAAGGGCTTCCTCCGTGTGTTATGGCAGGATCCTTCCAGCACCCAACCCCTGGCCCAAGGTCACCCCCCAGACTAGGGGGTACCCCTGAGGGCCACCGACAGACTCCTCAGCATTCCATCTCCATCTTCCAGCCGAATCCCCCTTTGGCATGACTCATGTCTATTTATGAGGTGGCTTGCCTCCTGCCAGTCCTTCACTTGGGATTGGCTGAGGCCCTCATAAATATTCCAAGCAGCTCCTTCTAACCTTGACCCACTAAGTCTAGAACATTCTCCAATGTCCCAGAAAATGGGGAAGGCACCAGAGAAGCTGCTAGGATGAGTCATCCAGCCCTAGGTCACTGAACCCTGACCCAGATTCACAGCTCAGGCTTAGCCCTGAGCCACCAAATGTACTCTACCATTTACTCTAGGGATGGGCCGAACACCCCCCGTTCGGTTTGCACCAGAACATGCGAACAGGCAAAAAACTTGTGCGAAAATTCGAACACCGATAACCACTTCAATACCGGACATTTATACCCCCTTCCTGCCCAGACCAATTTTCAGCTTTCAGTGCTCTCACACTTTGAATGACAATTACTCTCTCATGCTACACTGTACCCAAACAAAATTTTTATCATTTTACCCATGTCACATCGTACTCTCTCATTAACAGTAAGTTTCACACTCTCGTGACTTTCGACTTTTAACCAGAC
>BLSH010093556.1:158976-170367 GCA_018402905.1 Glandirana rugosa
ATTGATAAATCAGTAAGAAGTATATATAGGATTTAGCCTTATTAAAATATATTTTAGCCCTTAAACAACCAAAATATTACCTTTAAAAATTAAAATACAGATCAGCAGTCAATCTACACCTACGCAAAAAGAGTGTCGGGTAGTCATTAGATCTAGAGTTGGTTCTGAAATTTGTCAACTTCTCACGAGAACTATTTGTCCAGTCCCCAACCACCCTGCAAGCAACTTTTTCTCTACTCCATTAAAAAACATGAACCAGTTTTTCTCATGTTCTGTCCCTTCAAGCCCATCATTAGGTGCCAGATCCCACCTCAGTCGTCTCGGTGTAATACCGTCTTTAACGTATTTGGTCAGGGTGAAGATGTCCCACCAACCCCTGACCTGTTTATCAAGAGCACTCTTCAACTGTTTAAAGTCTTGGTTGAGATCTAGATTACTGATGGGCTGTGAGAAAAACGCATCCACATCTAACTGACGACTAGACATAAAATTAAAAATTTCCATTATAAAACCAACAAATTCCCGATTTTATATAAAATTATTCCGATTTAGGATATATATGAAGAATGACTAAATAGTTATCCTAAAATTAAATCTGATTGTCCTGGATTTTTAAATAATATGTGACAAAGTGTATAGTAAATATATAGATCTTATAGTCCACAAAGGAACCGCAAACCAATGTGATTATATGAGGGTGGCAGCTGTACTCAGGTGGAATTCCTGCTATTGAACTGTGATGGGGAAACCAGCGCCTTCCCTAATCTCAAACTTAATGAATTAACAAATTGACATGTGAATCGCACTAAATAATGTGCTGAAAGTGAGGTAAATGTGAACTGTGCGGTTATGGGATATATGAAGAGGGGGCTGCTGTACTCAGGGAATGCCTGCTGAAAATCTATTAGAATACATATCAGCACCCGTCCCTCTAAAAGTGAATCACTCTATAAAAATAAATATAATATAAAGTATATCTGGAATGTATGATAAAACATAACATTGCAAACAATCAATAAATAAATATATCACATAAAATAAAATAAATTCATGTGATAGCCAATGTCTCGTAAACAATACACAACTGGGAATTGCTGTGCTCAGGTTGATGACCTGCTCTAAAGTCAAAAACAACAAGGAGAACAACAGTCCAAATAGTCCACAAGTCAATGGGCTAATCCTTAATTAAAGTGATGAGTGCTTCAAAAGTGCTGTAGATAAAGTGCAAATCCGTGCTCCAACAATCAATAAATGTGCAGTGAAGTGACACACATTGGATGGTGACCCCCTTTTGTGCCCGCACTCACCAGAAGATGTGGACCCACTGCTTTTCAGTCAGTGGGTCAACAAAAGCCAAATTCTGGTGGGGGCTCAAGATCCCGGACGTCAAAAAAGATCTCAATGAGATAAATCCTTTCACCGATGCGATGTCCAAGGGCACCGTAATTGACGTCAACGCGTTTCGCTCGTTACTTGAGCGTCATCACAGGTCCGTGATGACGCTCAAGTAACGAGCGAAACGCGTTGACGTCACTTACCGTCCGTCACAGGCAACTTGCATCACTTCCGGTTTTCGCGGTGGTCTCTCACTGGAACGAACGCCATCGCTACTTCAATTGTCAGGATTATTTTTATACACGCTGAAGACCTAGTTGGGTTCTGTAAGTACGATTTGTACATTTGCGCAATTAAAGATTTATCATACAGTACACACTATGGTTTTCCTTATTTTTATTTTCTGAGTGCCCTTGGACATCGCATTGGTGAAAGGATTTATCTCATTGAGATCTTTTTTGACGTCCGGGATCTTGAGCCCCCACCAGAATTTGGCTTTTGTTGACCCACTGACTGAAAAGCAGTGGGTCCACGTCTTCTGGTGAGTGCGGGCACAAAAGGGGGTCACCATCCAATGTGTGTCACTTCACTGCACATTTATTGATTGTTGGAGCACGGATTTGCACTTTATCTACAGCACTTTTGAAGCACTCATCACTTTAATTAAGGGTTAGCCCATTGACTTGTGGACTATTTGGACTGTTGTTCTCCTTGTTGTTTTTGACTTTAGAGCAGGTCATCAACCTGAGCACAGCAATTCCCAGTTGTGTATTGTTTACGAGACATTGGCTATCACATGTATTTATTTTATTTTATGTGATATATTTATTTATTGATTGTTTGCAATGTTATATTTTATCATACATTCCAGATATACTTTATATTATATTTATTTTTATAGAGTGATTCACTTTTAGAGGGACGGGCGCTGATATATATTCTAATAGATTTCCAGCAGGCATTCCCTGAGTACAGCAGCCCCCTCTTCATATTTCCCATAACCGCACAGTTCACATTTACCTCACTTTCAGCACATTATTTAGTGCGATTCACATGTCAATTTGTTAATTTATTAGTTTGAGATTAGGGAAGGCGCTGGTTTCCACATCACAATCTTATGGATTGGTGAAAGGTACTTGGGTACACTGATGGGCTGCAGATAGGTACTCGGTTACTCAGATGGGTTGGCGACAGGTACTCGGGTAATCTGAAGGGCAGGTGACAGGTACTCGGGTACTCTGATGGGCTGGTGACAGGTACTCGGGTACTCAGGTGACAGGTACTCGGGTACTCAGGTGGGCAGGTGACAGGTTATCGGGTATGCTGATGGGCTGGTGACAGGTACTTGGGTACTCAGATGTGCAGGTGACAGGTACTCGGGTACTCTGATGGGCTGGTTACAGGTACTTGGGTACTCAGATGGGCTGGTGACAGGTACTCTGGTACGCTGATTGGCTGGTGACAGGTACTCTGATGGGCAGGTGACAGGTACTTGGGTACGCTAATGGGCAGGTGACAGGTACTCGGGTACTCTGATGGGCTGGTGACAAGTACTTGGGTACTCTGTTGGTCTGGTGACAGGTACTCGGGTACTCTGATGGTCTGGTGACAGGTACTCGGGTACTCTGATGGTCTGGTGACAGGTACTCGGGTACTCTGATGGGTTGGTGACAGGTACTCGGGTACTTTGATGGGTTGGTGACAGGTACTCGGGTACTCAGATGGGATGGTGACAGGTACTCAGATGGGCAGGTGACAGGTACTCGGGTACTCAGGTGACAGGTACTCGGGTACTCAGGTAGGCAGGTGACAGGTAATCGGGTATGCTGATGGGCTGGTGACAGGTACTTGGGTACTCAGATGGGCAGGTGACAGGTACTCGGGTACTTTGCCGGGCTGGTGACAGATACTCAGGTTCTCTTTTATGTGCAGGTGACAGGTACTCGGGTACTCTGATGGGCTGGTTACAGGTACTTGGGTACTCAGATGGGCTGGTGACAGGTACTCTGGTACGCTGATTGGCTGGTGACAGGTACGCTGATGGGCAGGTGACAGGTACTCGGGTACTCTGATGAGCTGGTGACAAGTACTCGGGTACTCTGATGGGCTGGTGACAGGTAATCGGATACTCTGATGGGCAGGTGACAGGTACTCTGATGGGCAGGTGACAGGTACTCGGGTACTCTGATGGACAGGTGACAGGTACTCGGGTACTCTGTTGGTCTGGTGACAGGTACTCAGGTACCCTGATGGTCTGGTGACAGGTACTCGGGTACTCTGATGGTCTGGTGACAGGTACTCGGGTACTCTGATGGGTTGGTGACAGGTACTCGGGTACTCAGATGGGCAGGTGACAGGTACTCGGGTACTCTGATGGACAGGGGACAGGTACTCGGGTACTCTGATAGACAGGTGACAGGTACTCGGGTACTCTGATGGACAGGTGACAGGTTCTCGGGTACTTTGATGGGCAGGTGACAGGTACTCGGGTACTTTGATGGGCAGGTGACAGGTACTCGGGTACTCTGATGGGCAGGTGACAGGTACTCGGGTACTTTGATGGACAGATGACAGGTACTCGGGTACTTTGATGGACAGGTGACAGGTACTCTGATGGGCTGTGACAGGTACTCTGATGGGCTGTGACAGGTACTTTGATGGGGTGGTGACAGGTCCATTTTATTGGAGGGGGGTGATCAGTGTGCTTGGTGTACAGTAGGCGGTAGCGAGCTGTTACCGCAATCTCCCTGTCACACACGATCGGTGTGTGACAGGGAGAACCGTGGTAACGAGCTGTTTGTTTACATCACATGACCGGCTGTGATTGACACGTGGTTAAGAGCCTAATCTATTGGCCCTTTACATGGATCGGAGCTGGGCTTTGTCCGAGGGACAAGCCTCAGCCCCGTCGCCACGATGTGTGTCCCTGGGGGCGCGCACGAGCGGCGTGCACGGGAAGATCGGTAGTCACCGGCTGTAATTGGACACAGCCGGTCATGTGGTAAAGAGCCAATTTTATTGGCTCTTTACCCCGATCAGGGGGGACACGACCCCCCGGCAGACGAGCGATCCCCAGGGTCCGAGCAGTTCCTGCCGACGTCATTTCACAATAACTGGGTAGGGAACTGGTTAAAGTCTATAGGTATCAATGCAAAGAAAAGTTTTTAAATTGATCGTTTTTTCAGGAGCAGTGATTTTAATAATGCTTAAAGTGAAACAATAAAAATGAAATATTCCTTAAAATAATATGCCTGGGGGGGTCCTCTTAGTATGCCTGTTAAAGGGTGCACCTCTTAGATGTTTACAGTAGAACAGTGCCAGAGCAAAATGACATTTGTAAAGGAAAAAATGTCATTTAGAACCACACTCGCAACTGTAATGTATTGCCAGCTCCTGGCAATATAGATAAAATCACTGAAAAAATTTGCATAGGGTCCCCCCCCCCCAGTCCATACCAGGCCCTTTGGGTCTGGTATGGATGTTAAGGGGAACCCCATTCCAAAATTAAAAAAAAAAAATCCAAACCAGACCCTTATCCGAGCATGCAACCTGGCCGGCCAGGATGGGGTGACTCTGCCCCCCCACCCCAAAGCACCTTGTCCCCATGTTGATGGAGACAAGAGCCTCTTCCCCACAACCATGGGCTGTGGTTGTGGGGGAATGCGGGAGGGGGGCTTATCGGATTCTGGAAGCCCCTTTTAATAAGGGGGCCCCCAGATCCCGCCCCCCCATGTGAATTAGTATCGGGTACATCGTGCCCCTACTAATTCACCAAAAAGTGTAAAAAAAGAAAAAAACACAGGAGACAATTAGGGACAAGTCCTTTATTAAAAAATAAATAAAATAAGTGTCCCCCATTGTAATCCATCATCAATTACGGCGCTCGACGGACCCGAAAAAAAAAAAAAAGCCCCAACAGCTCCTCCTCCATGGGAGGGCTCCTGCCGACTGACTGTTTTTTTGCTTTGACAGTTTATTTATATGGCAGGGCGGGGCCACCCGGTGACGTACGCACGTGACCCGCCCCCTCTGACATCACATGACGTCAGAAGGGGGGTCGCTAGCTTATGTCGCCGGGTGGCCCCACCCTGCCATATAAATAAACTGTCAGAGAAAAAAAAGCATGCAGATGGTGGGAGCCCTCCCAACGGGGAGGAGCTGTGCATGCCATCTGTGCGCTATGCATTATGGGGCGCTCCGCGGCGGCGAAGTCGTTGCGAATGCCCCATAATGTTCTAAATTTGCTGAAGGGGCCCGATGTTCGAGTCGAACTTGCGTTTGGGCCCATCTCTAATTCACTCTACCATCTAGCACACAGACTAGAGGATGCTACATGTACTGTATATATATGTAGCGCCCCCCGATAAGTGGGAGCTAGTGTGAAAAGATTTTTGGTAGGCGAAGAAAATTAAATCACGCTTGAATGGTGTGCAGGCCTGATTGTTTTTGTTTCTGGGCTGGGAGTGGCTCAGGTAAGATTGAGTTATTCACAGATGAGGTCACCAGGAACTCCCTTTTCTTTCCAGAAGCTGGTGGAAGGTTTCTGGGCAGAGAGCTGGGAGCGAGGTGTAGACATCTGGAGTATTCTAAGGTGCCATGACCAATCCCCAATCTGGATTGGCAGGAGGCAGGCCTCCTTAAATAATCAGGGTCAGCCCAATCTTGGAGGAGTTCGGGTGGAAGAACTGAAGCTGGAATGTAGCTGAGATTGTGGAGGCCTCACTCGGGAGGGAGCCCCTAGTCTGGGGGGGGGGTGACCATGAGGCCTGGGCTCGGGTGCAGCCAGGAGGAAAGGGAGATCCTGGAGCAGCACAAGGGAGCAGGAGAGCAACAGACAGTGCTATGGGAAAAGCTCAGCAAGGAGTCCACCGGGTGGTCGGTGAGTGGCACACACCCTGGGAAAATAGAGGCATGCCGGAATGGATTGAGGTGAGAGACAATCTGGGAAGGATGCAGAAGTCAGTGAGGGACTGTGGTGTCATGGTGGCAGTGGAGAAGGCCAACGCAGCTGGAGTGGCTGACAGGGCCTGGAGCAAGAGGATGGGCTGGGAGTAGTAGTCCATCAGGCCGGCTAGCACATTAGTGTACTTACAAACTAAGGGACCAACTGTCCCTACCTATAATGGGTGGTTCTAAAGACCCTACGCGCAGCATGACAAGCCTCACCATGTGATAGACAGGCTGGAGGAATAGAGAAGGCCTAGTAAATTTCCTTCTGGGCCTGGAAAAAGTAACGTGCAGGAGAGAGGAATCGGAGTTTAGTGAAGCAAGTAATGTGCTGGAGGAAGAAGTGTAACTGGAGCAAGTGAAGCGCTGGAGGATGAGAGGAGATTTATATACGGAGCTCTATATAGTGGTCCTGTGTAAATTTACAACTACCTCTATGGGCATCTCATAACATCCCTAATCCCCATCCAAGTTCAATCCCCTAATAAAACAAACCAAAATAAAGTACCAGCCTGTTCTGTTCCGCACCCTGTTACCGGGTGCGGTATGGATGTGATTGAGGGCAGTGTGAGCTAGGGTTGCCACCTCATCCCTTTAAAACCGAACACATATCAATTACACAGGTTCTGTGGCTGATTAAGTTGGTAATTACACTCACTTGGTGCCTTATCTGCATTAAATTAGCCTCAGAACCTGTGTAATTCATATGTGTTCGTGTTTAAAGGGATGAGGTGGCAACCCTAGTGTGAGCAGGTAGACCACAACACTCAGCCACCCCTAAGGGGGCCATTGACTACATATATATATTGTGGTAGTGTGGTACCCCACCAGCAGGATGACACAGGATTCTCAACCTGGCAGGTTGTGGGGCTCCAGGGGATTTGCATGTTTGGAAGGAAACTGGCTTTTCAGTTTTCTCATTTCTTAAAAAAAGCCTGTTTTGGGACCTGGAGCCCGGGTATTTCGTAGCGGTCCAGGTGGGATGAACTCCCCAGTCCTGAGTCCAGATTTTGTGAGCTACCAGGACACTGATTATCCAGGTGAGTGGGGGCCTGATAGGAGAGTCAGGACCAGGGTTCTAGGGTCACACACTGGGAGACGGCTCCAGAGAGGGAGACAGGCAGTCTCCAGGGGTCTAAGGCTGCAGGAGGCAGTCTGGTCATCCACGTCTGTGAGGAGGCAGGTATGACCTGTGATCAAGCAGCTGTTGATCGCTTATCAGTCAGGTGGGCTGACTACAGTTATCAGCCAGGTGGGCTACCTATTGTTTACAAAGACAAAGGTATCACCTACAGAGGATTATGGCAGCCGTAAAGCAACACAGCTTCATGGAGAGAAAAGTCAGGATGTTTTGGAGAGCCAGCAAAGAGCAGCTGGGAGAGTGCGGTCTCCCATAGCAACAGGAAAACATGTGTCAACCAGAAGGAGGAGCTACAGGGGAGAGGTGGCTCATGATCCTTATAGAGGTGCCAGTGAGTTTTTGCCTGCTAAGAGTCTGCCATCTCCCTTAGCAACAGGAGAAAGTCACCAAGTAGCATGCCTGGAAAGTAGTCAATTGGGTCATGATTTTTTTTATTGTCCCCGGTTGTGGAATACAGCAGGAGAACATGTTGTGGGAAAAAAATCATTATTTGCAAGCCTAGATTCCTGTTTAAAATTTTTTGCAGTCACCCCTGGTAACAGTGAGGAAGAACTTGTTGTGCCTATAGGGGGCGCTAAGGAGTCAAAAAGGGCTGCTGCAGTTCATCCCATGGCCACCAGGGAGAGTTGGCTAGTGAAAGTGCGACAGAGGACTGTTTAGTGAAACGCTGTACTCAAATGAAAATAGTGACCCCAACTACTGATGAAAACCCCAGTCCTGGGTCCGGATTTTGTGACCTACCAGGACACTGATTATCCAGGTGGGTAGCTGATAGGAGAGTCAGGACCAGAGTTCTGGGCTCACACACTGGGAGACGGCTCCAGAGAGGGAGACAGGTGGTCTCCAGGGGTCTAAGGCTGCAGGAGGCAGCCTGGTCATCCACTTCTGCAAGGAGGCAGGTGTGATCCGCGATCACGCAGCGGTTGATCGCTTATCAGCCAGGGGGGCTGACTATAGTTATTAGCCAGGTGGGCAACCTATCGTTTACCAGCCATGAGGGCTAAATATTGTTTGTAAGCCAGGAGGGCTGAATATCATTTATGTAAGTAGCAGGAGGCTGAAATATACAATGGTGTTGGAACCCCCTGCGAGGGAAGACTACTGTTTGATGTTGAACTTTCTTTTAATAAACATGGGCTGTCATGCCCTCAAACAGAGATTCTGGCTGTCGTGAACTCACTCCAAATGCACCGACCACGAGATCTAAACAACCCGATGCCCCAATATATATATATATATATATATATATCTATATACTGTATATACAGTGTCTAACAAAAGTGAGTACACCCCTCACATTTTTGTGCATATTTTATTATATCTTTTCATGTGACAACACTGAAGAAATTACACTTTGCTATAATGTAAAGTGGTGAGTGTATAGCTTGTATAACAGTGTAAATGTTCTGTCCCCTTAAAATAACTCAACACACAGTTGTCTAAACCGCTGGAAACAAAAGTGAGTACACCCCTAAGAGAAAATGTCCAAATTGAGCACAAAGTGTCAATATTTTGTGTGGCCACCATTATTTTCCAGCACTGCCTTAACCAATAGAGTTCACCAGAGCTTCACAGGTTGCCACCTGAGTCCTCTTCCACTCCTCCATGAAGACATCAAGGAGCTGGTGGATGTTAGAGACCTTGCATTCCTCCAACTTCCGTTTGAGGATGTCCCACAGATGCTCAACAGGGTTTTGGTCTGGAGACATGCTTGGCCAGTCCATCGCATTTACCCTCATTTTTTTTAGCAAGGCAGTGGTCATCTTGGATGTAGGTTTGGGTCATTATCATGTTGGAATACTGCCCTGCGGCCCAGTCTCTGAAGGGAGGGGATCATAATTTGCTTCAGGATGTCACAGTACATGTTGCCATTCATGGTTCCCTCAATGAACTGTAGCTCCCCAGTGCCGGGAGCACTCATGCAGCTCCAGACCATGCTACTCCCACCACCATTCTTGACTGTAGGCAAGATACACTTGTTTTTGTAATCCTCACCTGGTTGCCGCCACACATGCTTGACACCATCTAAACCAAATAAGTTTATCTTGGTCTCATCAGACCACAGGACATGGTTCCAGTAATCCATGCCCTTAGTCTGCTTGTCTTCAGAAAACTGTGGGCTTTCTTGTGCATCATCTTTAAAAGAGGTTTCCTTCTGGGATGACAGCCATGCAGACCAATTTGGTGCAGTGTTCAGCGTATGGTCTGAGTACTGACAGGCTGACCCCCCACCCCTTCAACCTCTGCAGCAATGCTGGCAGCACTGATACATCTATTTCCCAAAGACAACCTCTGCATATGACACTGAGCATGTGCACTCAACTTCTTTGGTCAACCATAGCGATGCCTGTTCTAAGTGGAACCTGACCTGTTAAACCACTGTATGGTCTTGGCCACCATGCTGCAGCTCAGTTTCAGGGTCTTGGCAATCTTCTTATAGCCTAGGCCATCTTTATGTAGAGCAACAATTCTTTTTTTCAGATCCTCAGAGAGTTCTTTGCCATGAGGTGCCATATTGAACTTCCAGTGACCAGTATGCGAGAGTGAGAGTGATAACATCAAATTTAACACACCTGCCCCCCATTCACACTTGAGACCTTGTAACATTAATGAGTCACATGACACTGGGGAGAGAAAATGGCTAATTGAGCCCAATTTGGACATTTTCACTTAGGGTTGTACTCACTTTTGTTGCCAGCGATTTAGACATTAATGGCTGTGTGTTGAGTTATTTTGAGGGGGCAGAAAATTTACACTGTTATACAAGCTGTACACTCACTACTTTACATTATAGCAAAGTGTAATTTCTTCAGTGTTGTCACATGAAAAGGTATAATAAAATATTCACAAAAATGTGAGGGATGTACTCACATTTGTGAGATACTGTGTGTATATATATATATATATATATACTGTATATATACACACACACACACACACACGTGTGTGTGTTTGAGCTCTGGGGTGCACACCTTAATGCGAAAGGCTGCGCACACCTATGCTCACAAGTAACCAAGTACCCACAGTCGCGAAGTGCATAGGCGTGTGCACAGGCTGGGTGTGCCAAGGGACACACTAATCACCAGGGTTGCCAACTGTCTGGAGGGCTGGCTGTCTAATCTGAGTGTCAGTGACACTCTCTCTCACATTGTCCAGAGACAGCACAGTTTCCCACAAATATGGACGGGAGAGGAGGGAGGCCTTGATCTGCCCCTCATGCCGATCCACACTCCAATCCCCGGCATGCTGTGCCTCAGAAAAAGGGATGTGTGGGCGGGAAATTTGATGCCCAGAAGCAGGGATATACATCATGGATGAAAGGTGCCGATACCTGAGCCTCCATCCTTGGGTGAGTGAGCTCACCATGCACTGTCTGTGACAGAAGTTTCCCTCTCCCTCTTTTCTCTCTCCTGCCTCTGACCAAGTGAGTACCGGGGGTTAAAATGTAAGGGGGTTTCTGTGGACTCTGATGTAAGATAGGGGGCTTTAAGGAACTTGATTTAAGGGCGAATGCTGGTAACTCTGAAGTAAGTGGGGGTTTGGTGAGCAGGGCCCCCCTTTACATTAGAGTTCCCCTTTACACCAGAATCCACAGTGTTCCCCCTTAAAAAACAATTTGTCACGCTCCGCTAAAGTGTTCAGGTTTGGCTTACATAAGAGGTGGCAACTAGAGTTGAGCGAACCCGGACTGTAAAGTTTGGGGTTGTCCGTGCCCCAAACCCGATCCTGGACGTTAAAAAAAAAAGTCCGGGATCGGGTTCGGTATTCGGGTATTTTTGGCGCCTTTTCTATAGCTGCTGGGCAGCCAATCAACAAGCTTTTCACTAGTTTGCCCTTAGAAGCCATCGCAGCCATGCCTACTAATGGCATGGCTGTGATTGGCCAGTGCATCATGTGACCCAGCCTCTATATGAGGCTGGAGTCACATAGCGCCACGTGTCAGATCGTCTCAGACTAGAGTAGGGAGA
>BLSH010093582.1:0-12241 GCA_018402905.1 Glandirana rugosa
ACCCCTAGGAAAGTTTAAAGGAAATTGTACAATTAGATTGTATACTGCATGGCCAGCCTTGCAAACTGATTGAAACCAGACCAACAAAAGGCAAAAGGTGGAACATTTTTTACCTTGCAAAGGAAGCGAAAAATCAGAACAGGGGCTGAGACGTCACATTGACCCCTTTGGACTTTAAGGGCAGAAGGTATTAAGAAAAGGTGTATGGTTAAAAACTATATAATTTTATTAATATTAAAGATTAAAATTCACAATTGGATGTGAAAAGATAATTCTCTAGTGAAACAATTCAAGAGATTACAATAAACAATAGAATACACTGCTAATGTTGCAATACAGTACATGGATCATAATACCCTATACATAAGAATTGCACCCATATATAGCCACATTAAAGTGGAATCAAGGAGGCAAATCTTGAAATTATCCCAACATGTTGGGGTGTTATACGGTTCCCGGGGGTACCATGGAGGTAAAGAGACAGCTGCCACACCGGTCAGACCTAAAGTGGTACCTGGATCATTAAAGCATTATGCCAACTGCAAAACTCCCGGCATAGTGTACCTGCTTTCAAGTGAATGCGGGTGCTACTATGTCGGGAAGACCATCAATGAATTGTGGAAAAGGATATACCAACATCTCTCCAGCATATTTATACGGGATCCAGGTACCACTTTAGGTCGACATATGGCCACCGCACATCCGAAAGCCATCCCCAAAGTGTATTTTCTCGCACTGTCCACTTCATCTCTAGAGGTGGCGACTTTAACAAGCGCCTCTTACAATGTGAGCTGAGGTGGATTTACAATTTATGGACCACCTTTCCCCCTGGCCTCAATAAGGCATCCAACTACAAAACTTTCCTTCCAGGTTTTGTGTCAGGGGGTTGTGAGTTAAATTTATAATTACATTTCCTTAGAACATCATGGGTTATTTGTCCAATGTGCCACTCTAGATAAAATTATCCATATTGTGGCCTTCAGCTACATACACCATACACCTTTTCTTAATACCTTCTGCCCTTAAGGTCCAAGGGGGTCAATGTGAGGTCTCAGTCCCTGTGCTGATTCTTTGTTCCCTTTGCAATTTATTAAGGATGTTGGCAGAACTTTATTTTGCTTTTATTCCACGACACTTTCCATTTATCAACATTTTTTACCTTAATGCAGAGTATGTATTAGGGTAAAAAACATTCTGACTTTAGATCCACTTTAAAGTGATTGTAAAGGCTGAAGGTTTTTTCCTTCATGCATTCAATGCATGAAGGTAAAAAACCTTCAGTGTGCAGCTCCCCCCTCAGCCTCTCCCTAATACTAACCGAAGCCTGATCTTGATCCAGTGATATGCATGAGTCCCGAGGCTCTCTGGGCCTCTCCCTCCTGATAGGCTGAGATGCAACAACAAGAGCCATTGGCTCTGTCAATCACAGCCAAGTAAGGCAGGAGAGGGGGACTGAACTGCGCTCTCTGTGTCTTATGGCCGCAGAGAGTCGGCTTGTGAGTGAGCACGCATGAGTGTCCCCACACCAAGCGAGGAGAGGAAGATCGGGGCTGCTCTGTGCAAAACCACTGCACAGAGCAGATAAGTAATAAAAATGTTTATTTTACAATCAATTTAAGGATTTGTTCATATATAGCAAAGCACATGATTTTTTTTAAAAACAAGACGAATTGGCCCACCACCAGCAGTCCTCTTTTAGGCTGAGCAAAATTGAGAGTTCATATTCATGAAAATTTGGGATTGGGAGGCTCTAGCAAAATTTTGGCATCAATAGGGAATGTGAAATGATGATGGTTTTTGTTGGGTTTTAAGGGTGCAATAGAATGTAAAAGGCTCCAGACAATTATGGAGCTCTTTAACTATCTTGGTTCTGTTTTGTGCCAAAAATAAGACAGTAAAAAATAGTAAAATAAAGAAATGTAAAGCAACAATCAAGTAAAGATAACAATCCCAAAAATATAGGAAAAACACACAGTTAAATAACACTAAAATAATTAAACTCTCAAAGAACACAAACTTTTAATAGACATAACTACCTGAACGTAACCAAAAAATGTAAATTGTACACTTTTCACCTGAACAGCTTGAGTGAAATTATTCTGATCATCCCTCCTCACCAGTAAGTAAAATATCTGTTTTGTGAGTAAAATATCTGACCAACCTTTTAAACAGAAAATTTAGTGTAATATTCTGGAACATACAGATTTCATTTTACTCTCGACATTATATATCTAGCATTCTCTGTAAATTATGTTTTGTAATTGAAATTGCTGGTCCTGGTATATTTAGCCTCATTCACAGTTTTAATAAAAGAATGTTCTGCTTATTGAAAGTCCAGAAGATTATTGCTTGGCTGCGGAGCTGACCCTCTGCAGTAAAGAAAAGCTGTGTTTTCCAGCAGTTGTGCCCTATCATTATGGGCTATTAAAAGTATTTTTGTGAATGAAAGGAGCCATGACGGCAAAAAAGCCACCAAGGCAAAGCGGTGTTAATTACTGTGTTTGACAAAGTCTAATTACTGAAAGAGACAGCAGAGGAGGGAGAAGGAGGAGGCATGGATGGGGAACAGAGATTAGGCAAAGAGAAAGAGCACCAAGCTGAAATAGGAAATATTAAAAGTCTATGTTTACTTGGGAATAAGATAATAAAATAAAACATGGGAAATACAACACCAGCAAACGACAGTGTGATTATTTCATTTGGCGGCACAAACATCAATGGTGATGCCAGTTGTGCAGTAACTTATAGCAAACATCAGATTTCAGGTCTAAAAGGTAACACCCCTAATAATGAGGATTAGAGTTGAGCGAACCCGAACTGTAAAGTTAGGGTTCGTACCGGACTTTAGGGTGTCCGTGTCCCGAACCCAGACATTTGAGAAAAAGTCTGGGTTCGGGTATTTTTCTGTGCCTTTTGAATAGCTGCAGGGCAGCCAATCAACAAGTGTTTGACTCGTTTGCCCTTAGAAGCCATCACAGCCATGCCTACTAATTGCATGGCTGTGATTGGCCAGTGCATCATGTGACCCAGCCTCTATATAAGCTGGAGTCACTTAGTGCTGCATGTCACATCATCTCATACTAGTGTAGGGAGAGGATGCTGCTGCTACTGTGAGGGACAGATTAGCTTTAGAAAATCATCTCATACTATTGTAGGGAGAGGATTCTGCTGCTGTGAGGGACAGATTAGCTTTAGAAAATCTGTTAAAAACAGCAATTTATTGGTGGGTGGGTGCTAGAGGATATTTTTGTTTGCTAGAGTACAATTTGTTTGCTAAGCAAAGTGCCTCATATAAAAAAGCAATTTTCCTGTTTGTTAGGTGGGCGTTTGCAGCCATTTTTGCAAGTGCTGTGCACTTGCAACTGCTTGTGTTTCAGAGACACTACTTTAATCGTTTTCTGTTAGTTCAGTTGGCAACATTCTGGCATATTTAAATACTGCTTTTACATTACAGTTAGACAAATTAAAAAATATATATATTTTTTTTGTGCAAAGTATTACATTTGCGGCCAGCGGGGCATTTCTTGCACAAAATTAAAAAGTGCGTCTACATTGCTGGTTTTAAAAAAATATATATATTCTAAATACTACATTTGCGGCCAGCGGTGCATTTCTTGCACAAAAATAAAAAGTGCATCTACATTGCTGGTTCAAAAGAAAAGAATAATAAATAGTGCTACATAGTACACTTGCACCTTGCTGTGCATTTCTTTCACAAAATTAAAAAGTGCGTCGACATTTCTCGTTTAAAAAAAAAATAAAAAATAGTGCTACATAGTACATTTGCACCTTGCTGTGCATTTCTTGCACAATATTAAAAAATGCGTCGACATTGCTGGTTTAAAAAAACATAAAAAACAGTGCTACATAGTACATTTGCACCTTGCTGTGCGTTTCTTGCACAAAATTAAAAAGTGCGCCTACATTGCCAGTTTAAAAAATAATATAAATTTGTGCTAAATAGTACATTTGCGTCCAGAATGAGGAGTGAGTGAAATAAGGGAAGTGGTCGTGGTGCTGCTGGTGCTGCTGGTGTTGGTGGTGTTGGTGAAGCTCCTGTTGCAAGGAGAGGACGTGGTCGATCTGTGTCAGCTACACGCACAAGTGAAACACCTTCCTCAGGTGCGAGTAGCCGACAGAACCTTCAACATTATATGGTAGACCCGAATGCCGCTCAACGAATGGTGAGGCCAGAAAAAGTACAGGTGATAGTAGATTGGGTGGCTGACAATGCTGAAAGCTCAGAGTTGGCACCTGAACCCCATGGCCATCTGTTTTTCACCTCAGCCCCTTGTAAATCAGCCAAGCAGTCTGAGCCCCAAGTCATGCAGCAATCTCTAATGCTTTTTGATGACTCTGCTGGCGTGCTTTCCATGGGCCATCCACATAGCCCTGGGCCAGAAGTGGAAGACATTGAGTGCACCGATGCCCAACCACTCCTGTTTCAGGATGAGGACATGGAAACACCACCGCAGCACATCTCTGATGATGACAAAACACAGGTGCCAACAGCTACGGCTTTCTACAGTGTGCAGACTGACAAGGAGGGCAGTGGTGAAGAGTGGGTGGAAGATGATGTGGAGGATGATGAGGTCCTAGACCCCACATGGAATGAAGATCATGCGAGTGATGGTGGTCGCACAGAGGCACCAGCACAGCAAAAGAGGAAGCAGGTTGCAAAAGCCGAGCGACCGTCCCCTAGACAGTATGCCTGCTACTACCCACCGCACCCAGGGACCTAGCACACCAAAAGCAGCTCAAAGGAGTTCCCTGGCGTGGCAGTTCTTCAGACAATGTGCTGACGACAAGACACGAGTGGTTTGCACGCTGTGCAATCAGAGCCTGAAGCGAGACATAAATGTTCTAAACCTGAGCACAACCTGCATGACCAGGCATCTACATGCAAAGCACGAGCTGCAGTGGAATAAGCACCTCAAAATCCAAGAAAGGTCTCGGCCTCCTCCTGCTTCCTCTTCTGCTGTTGCCTCTGCCTCTTCCTCCACCTCTACAGTGCCAGTGTCACCTGCCACCCAGCAAACAGACGATGTGACAGCAACGCCACCATGTCTGCCACCATCCCCAAGCATTTCCACACGGTCCCATGGAAGCTTACAGCTGTTCATCTCCCAAACACTGGAGAGAAAGAGGAAGTACCCCCCTACCCACTTGCGATCCCTGGCCCTGAATGCCAGCATTTCAAAATTCCTGGCCTTTGAAATGCTGTCATTCCGTCTGGTGGACACAGACAGTTTTAAAAACCTGATGGCGGTGACTGTCCCACAGTAACAGGTTCCCAGCCGCCACTACTTTTCCAGGCGAGCCGTCCCTTCCCTGCACAAACAAGTCGGGGACAAGATCAAGTGTGCACTGCGCAACGCCATCTGTGGCAAGGTCCACATAACCACTGATACGTGGACCAGTAAGCACGGGCAGGGACTCTATATCTCGCTAACTGCACACTGGGCAAATGTAGTGGCGGGTAGGCCTGAGGCGGATAGCAGTTTGGCGCATGTCCTTCCGCCACCGAGGATTGCAGGGCATTTCTCTTTGCCTCCTGTTGCCTTCTCCTCCTACTTCACTTCCTCCTCCTCTACCACCTCCTCATCCGGTCAGCGTAACAACTTCACCACCAACATCAGCACATCCAGGGGGAAACGAAAGCAGGCTGTATTAAAACTGATATGTTTGGGGGATAAACCCCACACTGCGCAGGAGCTGTGGATGGGCATTGAACAAAAGACTGATGAGTGGTTGTTGCCACTGAGCCTCAAGCCCGGCCTGGTGGTGTGCGATAATGGGCTAAATCTCGTAGCAGCTCTGGGCCTAGCCGGTTTGACGCACATCCCTTGCCTGGCGCATCTGCTGAATTTGGTGGTGCAGGAATTTCTAAAAAAAACTACCAGGATATGTCAGAGCTGCTGCAGAAAGTGCGGGCCATCTGCGCACACTTTCGGCGTTCTCACCCTGCTGCTGCTCGCCTGTCTGCACTGCAGTGGAACTTCGGCCTTCCCGCTCACCGCCTCCTATGCGACGTGCCCACAAGGTGGAACTCCACCTTGCACATGCTGGAGAGACTGTGCGAGCAGCAGCAGGCAATAGTGGAGTTTCAGCTGCAGCATGCACGGGTCAGTTGCTCTGCGGAACAGCACCACTTCACCACCAACAAGCGGGCCTCCATGCGAGACCTGTGTACCATATTGCGGTGTTTCGAGTACTCCACCAACATGGCCAGTACCGATGACGCTGTTCTCAGCGTTACTATGCCACTTCTGTGTCTCCTTGAAAAAACACTTTCCGCGATGATGGAAGAGGATGTGGCACAGGAGGAAGAGGAGGAGGAAGAGGGGTAATTTCCACAGTTATCAGGCCAGTCATTCACAAGTGACTCGGAGGGTGGGTTCCTGCACCAGCATAGGCTAGGTAAAAAAATTTTCAAGCCAGGGCACCGTTCTGGAGGATGAGGAGGACGAGGATGATGATGAGGAGGAGGAACCGTGTTCACAGCAGGGTGGCACCCAACGCAGCTCGTGGGCATCACTGGAGCGTGGCTGGGGGGATACGGAGGACACAGATGATACACCTCCCACAGAGGACAGCTTGTCTTTGCCTCTGGGCAGCCTGGCACACATGAGCGACTACATGCTGCAGTGCCTGCGCAATGACAGCCGAGTTGCCCACAATGTAACTTGTGCTGATTACTGGGTGGGCACCCTGCTGGATCCCCATTACAAGGACAACGTGCCGTCCTTAATTCCCTCACTGGAGCGTGATCAAAAGATGCGCGACTACAAGCACACGCTGGTAGACGCGCTGCTGAGGGCATTTCCAAATGACACCGGGGGCTCAGTGGAAGCACAAGGCAATTGCAGAGGTGGAGGAAGAGGTCGCCAACGCAGCTGTGGCACAGCCAGCACCTCAGAAGGCAGGGTTATCATGGCCGAAATGTGGAAAAGCTTTGTCAGCAGCACGCCACAACAAACAGCACCACCAGCTGATAGGCAACTTCTTAGCAGGAGGCAACATTTCAGCAACATAGTGGAACAGTATGTGTGCACA
Organism: Glandirana rugosa; assembly: GCA_018402905.1. NCBI lineage: Eukaryota > Metazoa > Chordata > Amphibia > Anura > Ranidae > Glandirana > Glandirana rugosa. The sequence continues at coordinate 7,057 of BLSH010093582.1, forward strand.
CGCCTACATGTGCTTACCGATGGGTCTGCCCCATTCAACTCCTGGGTCTCCAAATTGGGCACATGGCCTGAGATTGCCTTTAATGCCTTGGAGGTGCTGGCCTGCCCTGCAGCCAGTGTATTGTCTGAGCGTGTGTTTAGCACGGCAGGGGGCGTTATCACGGACAAGCGCAGCCACCTGTCCACAGCCAACGTGGACAAGCTAACGTTTATTAAAATGAACCAGGCATGGATCCGACAAGACTTGTCTGTACGTTGTGCAGAATAGACATTTATACCGGCCTCACACAGCCATTGGCATACTTAAGTGAACTTATTCTTTTTTTGAGGCCTCCTCAACCTCCTACTCCACATCCACCTCCTCCTCCATTTTTTATTTTTTTTATGTGATTTTAAGTTATTTCCCTATCCACATTTGTTTGCAGGGCACTTGTCCTACTCTTACCCCCTTTCCAGGACTTTTTTAGAGCCATTTTAGTGCCCAAAAGTTCGGCTCACCATTGACTTCAATGGGGTTCGGGGTCAAGTTCGGGTCAAGTTCGGGGCCGAACACAAACTTTTTCATGAAGTTCGGCCGAACCCGAACATCCAGGTGTCCGCTCAACCCTAATGAGGACCAACGATAATGTAATACAGTTGGCACTGGTAGGAATGTAATTACTAACTGTGTATACAGTGATCATGAAGTACAACATTTAGCATTAGAAGGTCTCCTGCATTTGTCATATGTAAACCAGCATTCCTGAGGGACCAAAGGAGAGGAAGGAAATAATAAGAACTAATTATGGTTAAGTAGAGTTTAATAAGGGGTTCAATAGGAACACCATTTACAGTTTTTTCTACAATGGCAGGCTTCCTTAATACAGGAGCTGCTGTCAGAGTTCCAGATTAGGGATGGCTGAACTGCACTGGGTTTGGTTCAAGCAGGAATTAGCAGACTTAAAATACATTCTTCCAATGAATTTAAATACATCAAGGGGGTGAATAAGGTTCAGGAAGGCAGTATTTTCAATATGGAACCAAAATCAAGAACATGGGGACATGAACTCAAACTAACTGGGGGGAAGTTCAAAACTAATCTTAGAAAGTATTATTTTACTGAAAGGGTAGTTGATGCTTGGAATAAACTACCAGCAGAGGTAGTAAGACAGTCAACAGTAAATGGCTTCAAGCATGCTTGAGATAAACACAGATCTAAAGGAAACAAAAAAACAAAAACAACCCCCCCCCCAAATAAAATGGGCAGACTCGATGGACTACTCAGTCTTTTTCTGCCGTCACTTTTCTATGTTTCTAATTGGTTGTCACAGGAATCCCAGACCACAGGAAGTACAGTACTTGATCTCATCCCTATTCCAGATATACACATCGGGACTCAACTGCCTAAATGACAGCGCAACTCTGCAGATTATAATTTGACAGCTTCATGTGTGAGGAGCCATTGTCAACTTACCTGCCCCAGTGTAGTCAGATTTGGATCTGATTGGTGGTTCTGAGGCAATGTAGGTATACGTAGTTGCAATAAATTCCTTCCTCGGACAGCTCACATCACAGACATTGTGCACAGAGCCAATCTGAGCAGCCAAGTGCCTTGTGATTGCTGTGATGACCAATCACACTGATCACAAATGTAAACAGTAAATTGTTGGAGAACCCACTTCTTCCTTATACAATGGAGGAACCATTTGTTCAATGAATCGTTCATTAGTTTCAAATCAGTGGCAGATAGTGGAGTTTGTGGTATTGTTTTTAACCCTTTCATCCCCCACCTAATTTGTATATCTCTGCTACATTCTCTCTGCAGTGACCTGTATACTTATTTTATTAATTACAGGTATTTATATAGCACTGACAATTTATTCTGTGCTTTACATTTTATACATTAACATCAGTCCCTGCCCTAAAAGAGAAAAAAATCTAAGGTCCCTATCTCACAGACAGGAGCTAATTAACCCAGCAGCATGTCTTTGGAATGTGGGAGGAAACCAAAGGACCTGGAGGAAACCGACACAATCGTTAGGAGAACATGCAAACTCCATGCAGTTAGTGTCCTGTTTGGTATTCACACCCAAATATGTGCCTATAACCATAACCCCTGTAGAACAATAGTTCCCAACTCCTGTCCTCAGGACCCACCAACAGGCCAGATTTTAAGTATTACCTTGGGGAGATGCAGACTAGAATACTGCACTCTCCGAGCAGCAAGTGATATCACCTGTGATGTATTTCAGTTATCCTGCAAACCTGGCCTGTTAGTGGGTCCTGAAGATCGGAGTTGAGAACCACTGCTGTAGAATAACCCCTTCATCTTCATCCTTGCACTGTATGTGACCTGTACGTTAGCCCCTTAATCTTCTCCTCCCCCCGTGCATGTTTAACCACTTCCCACCCGGCGCATTGACAAATGACGTCCGGGCGGGTGGTTCATTATCCTGACTGGACGTCTATTGACGTCCTCAGGATAATCCGCGATCGCCCGCCCCTGGGGGCGCGCATCGCGGCGATCGCTGGTGCCGTGGGTCAATCTGACCCACCGCATTACCGACCGAGGTAAAAGGCTTCGATCCGAAGCCTTTTACCATGTGATCAGCTGTGACCAATCACGGCTGATCACAGTGTAAATAGGAAGAGCCGTTTATCGGCTTTTCCTCTGCTCAGGTCTGCAGACCTGAGCAACAGAGAGCCGATCGGCTGCTCTCCTGACGGGGGGGGGGGGGGCTGCGCTGAATGTTTATCAGTGCAGCCACCCTCAGGATCACCCCCACTGGACCACCAGGGAGCCGGATCAGGACCACCAGGGAGCCCCCCCGGACATCGCAAGGAGGCCGCCCAGGACCACCAGGGAAATCACACAGAGGCCGCCCAGGACCACCAGGGAGCCCCCACTAGACCACCAGGTAAGGGCAATATTATGCACTGTAGGGATGGCACTGTGCCCATGTATGATGCCTGCCAGTGCCATCCCTAACAGTGGTTGTTGCACCAGTGCCCACCACTGCCACCTATAAGTGCCCACCTGTGCCACCTATCATTGCCCACCTGTGCCACCTAAAAGTGCCCACCTGTGCCACCTAAAAGTGCCCACCTGTTCCACCTAAAAGTGCCCCCTATCAGTGGCCATCAGTGCCCAGTGCCACTTATCAATGCCGCCTATGAGTGTACATCAGTGCCGCATATCAGTGCCACGTATCAGTGCCCATCAGTGTTGCTTGTCAGTGCCGCCCATCAGTGCTGCATATGTGCCCCATTATCAGTGCAACCTTATCAGTGCCACCTCATCAGTGCCAATCTGTACTGCCTCATCAGTGCCCGTCAGTGTAGCCTCATCAGTGCCCATCAGTGTAGCCACATCAGTGCCCGTCAGTGAAGGAGAAAATGTACTTTATACAAATTTTTGTGACAGAAACAAAGAAAAATGTTTTTTTTTTTTTCAAAATTATCGGTCTTTTTTTGTTATAGTGCAAAAAATAAAAACCGCAGGGGTGATCAAATACCACCAAAAGAAAGCTCTATTTGTGGGAACAAAATGATAAAAACTTTGTTTGGCTACAACGTCGCATGACCGAGCAATTCTCATTCGAATCGCAACAGCACTGAAAGCTGAAAATTGGTCTGGGCAGGAAGTGTTCTAAGTGCCCGGTATTGAAGTGGTTAAAAAGTGGAACTTCACTCTTCCAATCAATCATTGATTATTTTCAATCATTATGCTGCTAGCTTTAGTAAATAGATAGGAAAGTATATCGTATTTACTTGTTTTAAACTTTGTTTTAACATCTCCTCAGTTACTTCCTTGTTTGTTGCCTTGGCAAATGATGTCATACGTCCCAGGCGTCCTCAGGAGGGGAGGAAAGGAGGAGGGGTTATCTCAGCTAAGCACACTCTCCTGCATGCATGCTTGAGCTAAGGGCAGATGGATTCCAGGAAGTAAATGCTGCATGAATAATCTGCCCTTAATCAAAATCTAATATCTAGTGTACCATTTCCATGCCCCATATTTAACCACTCTCAATATGTTTCCTAATTAACAAAAAAATGTGGCAAAAAATTAGATTACTGTGGTTTTCCTACTTCCCAATGAATAGACATAGACATAATTTTTGGGCTTATTGGACATTTTTATTTGATATCCTTTATAAGCGAAAGTAGGGTAAACCCCTGTGGATATTAAATACCATCAAAATAAAATGCTATCTGTCTAAAGAAATGATCTTAATAAGAACACAGGAGCAAAGTTACAGGTATCACACCTAACGTTATACAGAAATGACTAAAGGAACAAAATAAGGATTACAACCAAATTTATATAAGAATAAAAAATTATTTTATTCATGTGATTTAAAAAAATGTGAACATAAATGGTTCCTTATTCAGCATATTCAAGAAATTCATAGAAGAGTAAGGAACTTTATCATCAGTCCATTAATATATAGGTGCAAAACTTGTTGTTGATTGAATATGAGAATCACCTACTAAATGCTAAAAGCTAATGCACATTAGACTGGGATATCTATGAGGGGGAGGCATTCTGATGACTTTTTTTTTTTGTTCTCTTGTATTTATATTGATAAAATAATTCTGTAATTTGATATGAATTTAGTAGTAATCCTTGAGTACTTTAGCAGCCCATTTATTTTTCTCTTTTAGTAATTTCTTAAAAAAACAAAAATGATATAAAGATCATTTGGGTACAGTGTTGCATGACACTGTTCACTTTAATGAAGGGGTATTACAGGTTAGTATTAAAAGTGGTAGGTCGCTGATACAGAACAAGCATGCAGGAATTATTGAAGCTGTAGGTTTAACATAACAACCAGGCAACAAGCATTTTCATAATAGGATTTCATTAAAGCATTTACAGATTTACACATCTGGTAGGTGTTTTTCTTTGCTAGATGAAATATGCCATGGAATAGTGGTGCAATTGTACAGATACTTGTAGCTCAATGTATTTGTCCATATACTGAGTTGCAATGTATTAGTAGAGGTGTAGTGCAAATAAGGATTAATCTATGCTTACATGGGGCAAGTGCATAGCTACCCTTCTATGAAGTTGGAATGATCTGCAAAGCTCTGTTTATGGGATGATCTGCAGAGCTCAGACAGAAATGTTAGGCAAGGCGAGATACTCTGCAGGTTGCACTAGGTATGGATGAGATGTGCTAGATAGAGGACTCGATACGTGAACG
>BLSH010093598.1:101322-142456 GCA_018402905.1 Glandirana rugosa
ATATGACATGTGACTTACGTGACATAATACATGACATGTGTGACATAATATATGACACATGTGGTGGACGTGATATAATATATGACATGTGACGGACGTGACATAATATATGACATGTAGTTGACGTGACATAATATATGACATGTGTGACATAATATATGACACATGTGGTGGACGTGATATGTGACACACCTCTTAATAATCCGTTTAATCATAAAACTGGTGTAGTAGGAGAAATACGTACAACAGAATGAGGTTCGACATATCCGAGCTTTCGGATGATGGTTAATTCGTATAATCCACTACACGTAGAGTCATTACTCTTCCCCACACCAAATTACTGTAGTTGTGGGATATAGTCCACACGTATTAATAATCCGTTGAAGGAAAGGAAACCGTTTTACCCAGTTTTCTTCCTGAACTTCACCTAATATGCTTAATTGGTAGTAGGCTTTCGAGCCTATACAGCTTGGAGTAAGACAACATGCATAAAGAGGATGATGTGGTCAAAATACTAATTTGCCTAATAATTCTCCACACAGTGTATAGTGCAGGTGGTGTACACAGTATATAATACAGTGTGTACAGTATATAATACAGTGCAGTTGATGTACAGTATATAATACAGTGCAGGCAGTGTACAGTATATAATATAGTGCAGGTGGTGTACACAGTATATAATACAGTGTGTACAGTACATAATACAGTGCATTCAGTGTACAGTATATAATACAGTGCAAGCGGTGTACAGTATATAATACAGTACAGGCAGTGTACACAGTATATAATACAGTGTGTACAGTATATAATACAGTGCATTCAGTGTACAGTATATAATACAGTGCAAGCGGTGTACAGTATATCATACAGTGCAGCTGGTGTACACAGTATATAATACAGTGTGTACAGTATACAATACAGGGCATCACGTACAGATAATAATACAGTGCAGGCGGTGTACAGTATATAATACAGTGCAGGCGGTGTACATAGTATATAATACAGTGTTTACAGCATATAATACTGTGCTTTTGGTGTACAGTATATAATACAGTGCAAGCGGTGTACAGTATATAATACAGTGCAGGCAGTGTACACAGTATATAATACAGTGCATTCAGTGTACAGTATATAATACAGTGCAGGCAGTGTACAGTATATAATACAGTGCAGGCGGTGTACACAGTATATAATACATTGTGTACAGTATATAATACAGTGCATTTGGTGAACAGTATATAATACAGTGCAAGCAGTGTACAATATATAATACAGTGCAGTGGATGTTCACAGTATATAATACTGTGTGTACGGTATATAATACAGTGCATGCAGTGTACACAGTATATAATGCAGTGTGTACAGTATATAATACAGTGCATTTGGTGTACAGTATACAATACAGTGCAAGCGGTGTGCAGTATATAATACAGTGCAGGTGGTGTACACAGTATATAATACAGCGTGTACAGTATACAATAAAGTGTATTCAGTGTACAGTATATAATACAGTTTGTACAACATATAATACTTTGCTGTCAGTGTACAGTATATAATGCAGTACAAGCGGTGTACAGTATATAATACAGTGCAGGCTGTGTACACAGTATATAATACATTGTGTACAGTATATAATACAGTGCATTTGGTGTACAGTATATAATACAGTGCAAGCACTGTATATATATAATACAGTGCAGTTGATGTTCACAGTATATAATACTGTGTGTACAGTATATAATACAGTGCAGGCAGTATACACAGTATATAATACAGTGTGTACAGTATATAATACAGTGCATTTGGTGTACAGTATATAATACAGTTCAAGCGGTGTACAGTATATAATACAGTGCAGGTGGTGTACACAGTATATAATACAGTATGTACAGTATACAATAAAGTGCATTCAGTGTACAGTATATAATACAGTTTGTACAACATATAATACTGTGCTGTTGGTGTACAGTATATAATACAGTGCAAGTGGTGTACAGTATATAATACAATGCAGGCAGTGTACTCAGTATATAATGCAGTGTGTACAGTATATAATACAGTGCATTTGGTGTACAGTATATAATACAGTGCAAGCGGTGTACAGTATATAATACAGTGCAGGTGGTGTACACAGTATATAATACGGCGTGTACAGTATACAATAAAGTGCATTCAGTGTACAGTATATAATACAGTTTGTACAACATATAATACTGTGCTGTCGGTGTACAGTATATAATACAGTGCAAGCAGTGTACAGTATATAATATAGTGCAGGCTGTGTACACAGTATATAATACACTGTGTACAGTATATAATACAGTGCATTTGGTGTACAGTACATAATACAGTGCAAGCACTGTATATATATATATAATACAGTGCAGTTGATGTTCACAGTATATAATACTGTGTGTACAGTATATAATACAGCGCAGGCAGTGTACACAGTATATAATGCAGTGTGTACAGTATATAATACAGTGCATTTGGTGTACAGTATATAATACAGTGCAAGAGGTGTACAGTATATAATACAGTGCAGGTGGTGTACACAGTATATAATACAGTGTGTACAGTATACAATAAAGTGCATTCAGTGTACAGTATATAATACAGTTTGTACAACATATAATACTGTGCTGTTGGTGTACAGTATATAATACAGTGCAAATGGTGTACAGTATATAATACAGTGCAGGCAGTGTACTCAGTATATAATGCAGTGTGTACAGTATATAATACAGTGCATTTGGTGTATTGTATATATTACAGTGCAAGCAGTGTACAGTATATAATACAGTGCAGGCAGTGTACATAGTATATAATACAGTGTGTACAGTATATAATAAAGTGCATTTGGTGTACAGTATACAATACAGTGCAGTGTACAACATATAATACAGTGCAGGTGATGTACACAGTATATAATACAGTGTGTGCAGTATATAATACAGTGCACTCAGTGTACAGTATATAATACAGTGCATGCAGTGTACACAGTATATAATGCAGTGTGTACAGTATATAATACAGTGCATTCAGTTTACAGTATATAATACAGTGAAATCAGTGCATGGTATATAATACAGTGCAGGTGGCGTACACAGTATATAATACAGTGCATTCAGTGTACAGTATATAATACAGTGCAAGTGGTGTAAAGTATATAATACAGTGCAGCTGGTGTACACAGTATATAATACAGTGTGTACAGTATACAATACAGTGCATTCGTGTACAGTATATAATACTGTGCAGGCGGTGTACAGTATATAATACTGTGCAGGCGGTGTACATAGTATATAATACAGTGTGTACAGTATACAATACAGGGCATCACGTACAGATAATACTACAGTGCAGGCGGTGTACAGTATATAATACAGTGCAGGCGGTGTACATAGTATATAATACAGTGTTTACAGCATATAATACTGTGCCTTCTGTGTACAGTATATAATACAGTGCAAGCGGTGTACAGTATAAAATACAGTGCAGGCAGTGTACACAGTATATAATACAGTGCATTTGGTGTACAGTATATAATACAGTGCAGGCGGTATACAGTATATAATACAGTGCAGGTGGTGTACATAGTATATAATACAGTGTGGATATCATATAATACTGTGCTTTTGGTGTACTGTATATAATACAGTGCAAGCGGTGTACAGTATATAATGCAATGCAGGCAGTGTACACAGTATATAATACATTGTGTACAGTATATTATACAGTGCATGTAGTGTACAGTATATAATACAATGCATTTGGTAATATTAGGGATTAGGATGGTAAAATTTGAGCGAGGCGGTGGTAATGTTGTTTTTATGGCAATGAACTTGCATACAAGCATTAAATGGAGGAATTTGGAAGTTACAAGCTCGATTCCAGTTGACATCCAGTGTGCAGAACATGTGATCTGAGAGGCATCTCCCCAGGCAAATAGAGCTCTGATGTGTGTAGATTTCCTCCCAGTTTGTGAGCGTTGAAGTCATAATTGCCTTTAATTGGGAGTTATTTTAAGGCACTGCTGGAGTAGATTTGGGAGTTATAGTAAATCAGGGCCTATGCCACCATCCCTATAACAATGCAAAGATGGGGGGTAAGAAATTGGGACTGTAATAGAGGTGTCTTTCCACTGGTAAATAAAGTACATATATGACAATAATATTAAAATAATAAATACATATAAATAAATGTTTTATTATAAAGTACATTCGAGCCAGAGATGGTACAAATTAAAAACACTGGTCATATATTTGCACACAGCAGTGATATATTAAAACCATAGCATTCATAAGTTTGTAAACTGATAGGAACTGCAGAGGGATAAAAAAACACACAAAGATAGGAATAACTGTTAACCATGTATAGATTGATAACCAGTAGTAGGTGGTAGTTGAATGAATTCATAGTAAAAACAATCAAGAAAGCATCTTAATGCTCTACGCGTTTTGTGAAAAAAATTTCACCTCCTCAGGAGCGCATGTAATCCATGTATCTTTAAAAGATGTGTGTAACAGTATACAGTAATACAGTTTGAACAACATATAACACTGTGCTGTCGGTGTACAGTATATAATACAGTGCAAGCGGTGTACAGTATATAATACAGTGCAGGCAGTGTACACAGTATATAATACACTGTGTACAGTGTATAATACGGTGCATTTGGTGTACAGTATATAATACAGTGCAGGCAGTGTACACAGTATATAATACACTGTGTACAGTGTATAATACAGTGCATTTGGTGTACAGTATATACAATATAATACAGTGCAAGCAGTGTACTATATATAATACAGTGCAGGCGATGTACACAGTATATAATACAGTGTGTACAGTATATAATACAGTGCAGGCAGTGTACTCAGTATATAATGCAGTGTGTACAGTATATAATACAGTGCATTTGGTTTATAGTATATAATACAGTGCAGGCGGTGTACACAGTATATAACACAATGTGTACAGTATACAATAAAGTGCATTCAGTGTACAGTATATAATACAGTTTGTACAACATATAATACTGTGCTGTCAGTGTACAGTATATAATACAGTGCAAGCGGTGTACAGTATATAATACAGTGCAGGCTGTGTACACAGTATATAATACATTGTGTACAGTATATAATACAGTGCAAGCAGTGTACAATATATAATACAGTGCAGGCGATGTGCACAGTATATAATACAGTGTGTGCAGTATATAATACAGTGCAAGCAGTGCATGGTATATAATACAGTGCAGGCAGTGTACACAGTATATAATACAGTGTATACAGTATATAATACAGTGCATTCAGTGTACAGTATATAATACAGTGCAAGCAGTGTACAGTATATAATACAGTGCAGCTGGTGTACACAGTATATAATACAGTGTGTACAGTATACAATACAGTGCATTCATGTACAGTATATAATACAGTGCAGGCGGTGTACAGTATATAATACAGTGCAGGTGGTGTACATAGTATATAATGCAGTGTGTATAGCATATAATACTGTGCCTTTGGTGTACAATATATAATACAGTGCAAGCGGTGTACAGTATAAAATACAGTGCGGGCAGTGTACACAGTATATAATACAGTGCATTCGGTGTACAGTATATAATACAGTGCAGGCGGTGTACAGTATATAATACAGTGCAGGCAGTGTACATAGTATATAATACAGTGTGGATAGTATATACTACTGTGCTTTTGGTGTACAGTATATAATACAGTGCAAGCGGTGTACAGTATATAATGCAGTGCAGGCAGTGTACACAGTATATAATACGTTGTGTACAGTATAAAATACAGTGCATGTGGTGTGCAGTATATAATACAATGCATTTGGTAATATTAGGGATGAGGATGGTAAAATTTGAGAAAGGTGGTGGTAATGTTGTTTTTATGGCAATGAACTTGCATAGAAGCATTAAATGGAGGAATTTGGAAGTTACAAGTTCGATTCCAGTTGACATCCAGTGTGCAGAATATGTGATCTGAGAGGCATCTCCCCGGGCAAATAGAGCTCTGATGTGTGTAGATTTCCTCCCAGTTTGTGAGAGTTGAAGTCATAATTGCCTTTAATTGGGAGTTATTTTAAGGCACTGCTGGAGTAGATTTGGGAGTTATAGTGAATCAGGGCCTATGCCACCATCCCTATAACAATGCAAAGACGGGGGGGTAAGAAATTGGGACTGTATATGAGGTGCCTTTCCACTGGTAAATAAAGTACATATTTGACAATAATATTAAAATAATACATACATAAAAATAAATGTTTTATTATAAAGTACATTCCAGCCAGAGATGGTACAAATTAAAGACACTGGTCATATATTTGCACACAGCAGTGATATATTAAAACCATAGCATTCATAAGTTTGTATACTGATAAGAACTGCAGAGGGATAAAAAACACGCAAAGATAGAAATAACTGTTAGCCATGTATAGATTGATAACCAGTAGTAAGTGGTAGTTGAATGAATTCATAGTAAAAACAATCAAGATTGCATCTTAATGCTTTACGCGTTTTGGGAAAAAAAATTCACTTCCTCAGGAGCGCGTGCAATCCGTGTATCTTTAAAAGATGTATACATATGTATAAGCAGCAATAAAACTAAATGATCACCAATTTACATTATCAGCAAAAATCAAAAAGGTATATTACTTAAAAATGTAATTTGTACCATCTCTGGCTGGAATGTATTTTATAATAAAACATGTATTATTACTTATTTATTATTTTTTGTTACTATGGTTATATTGTCATATATGTACTTTATTTACCAGTGGATAGACGCCTCATATAAAGTCCCAATTTCTTACCCAAGTACTGGACATCATCAAAAAGGGAAGTACAGTAACAATAGTCGAGAAGGGGAATGGTAAGTAAAAATGATAGGAATAAAATAACAATAGTAAGCAAATCAAATAGACATTGGTGTACAACCTGGGACTGGGCTTGGGCAGTGTACAGTATTATATTACATTGTACCATATACAAATAAATAAGCATGTATATATAGCATTCACCTTAGGCCAGCAAAAACAACAGAGTGCTACTTAATTTGTTGGGGGTCAAATAAGACAGATGAGCAAAGAATAAACCTGAGAGAAAATGGTTGGTGCACGCTGAGGAGGACGGTCTTACAGCCCAACCAAGTCCCAAGGTCCAGAAAAATAAATTTAAAAAAGGGGGAAAGGAGGGGGAGGAGGTAAGGAAAGTGGGTAACAGTGGAGCGGTATGATGAGGGTAAGTGGGTAGAGGGTGGGAGAGAAGGGAAAAAGGGAGAGGGGATAACACTACCTGGGGGGAGGAGCCCATGAGGAAGATTCACCAGGGAGGATGGAGAGGCAGACTCACAATTAGTTGGCCAATAGATCACACAATGCAGGGGATTCCCTATACAGTACATATTCCAGGGAAGCCAGGTCTGATGGCAATGTTAGTAGGTTCCCAATTTATGTGCCAGGAGTGACTCAATGTGTTCTCTATGATCCATCTCCTCCACCAAAAGGGTCAGAGCACTTGATGTTCGCCAGTGACGGGGAATGACCAATCTGGCAGTGGTCAAACAATGACAATAAAATACAGCGTTTGATATGCTTGAATGGGCCAGGTAGAACAGAAAGCAGAACCATATGTGGCATATTTGGGACTGTCAAGTCCAAATGTGAAGCAGTGAACTAGAAGACATATACTGTGAAGCTAGGTGGAACATCGGTGCCACCTAGTGAGCAGTTTGAAGTTGATCTCTAGTACTTTACAGGCTAGGGACAAATGATGAGTAAAGGTAATTGATTTCTTCCAACCTTCACCAGACAACTGGACATCAAGATACCCAGCTTATCTGGAAGCATATGACTGAAGGTCAGGATGACCCTTGGAGAGCAGAATCTGGTATACTGCGGAAAGCGTGTGCGAGGGGGGAGAATCCTGGAGGTAGAGAATCCTGGAGGATTAGATTAGGATCCCTGGTCAGTGATTCCTTGTTAGACAGGAAGTGGAAAATGGAGCAAATTTTCTATATTCCATCCATTGGGCAAAGGATGCTCTCCTCAAGGCAGGGGGGGGGCTGAAAGGGAGGAAGTCATCCCCTGTGGAGTATTTGTGTAAGTCACCTGTGAGTATTTTTGTTCCTTCAAAGGAAGTCAAGTGAGGCCTGAGAGAAACCGAGGATTTTCTAATAAAGTAGTCTTTATACTAGAGATAAACATCTGGGAGCGAAGATGAAGAGATCGGGCAAACAATCAGCCACATTTATCGCCAAAACACTATCTGCCAGAAGGCAGTAGGTGTTGATACGTACTATGAGGAACTCCGTAAAGCTGTAACAATAATGATCTAGTAGCAGACATAGAGGCAAACAGTTCTTGTGATGGAGAGGATTTGTGACTGGGCTCTAAGAACCGAAGTTTAGCAAGCATGTTCTGAATACATTCAGACCCTTCCCATTACAGCCTTGCCCTGGGTTGGATGAATACTCCCCGCAGTAACCACCTTAAGGGCTTCCCACTGCACCAGCAGTGCGGTCTCATCAGTGGCATGGTCTGAGATAAAATAAAGGATTGCACAAGGTGATCACCTGTAAGCATAGAGAGACAGTCAATAAGGTGTCATTGAGACACCAAGTCCACTCAGAGCTCAGAGGTCAGAAATAGAGTAGAGTGGTTGGACCAAGTGAGGGATCTGATATCCAGAGACGGATGCCTCTCAAGGACGTGCATGCTGGCAAAGAAGTGGTCAAGTTTGCTGTAGGACTGATGGGCTGATGAAAAATAGGTGTAGTTGTTTCTTAAGGAACCTAAGGCAACTGCAGGACATTGGGAGGAAGAATCAAGGAGGGGTTCAAGAACTAAATTAAAGTCACCCCTACTAGTAATGTGCAAAATCTGCCAATAGTGAGTTACAGAGGCGATTTGATACTGGTTTGGACCAAAGTTTGAACTTCAAAAAGAAATATCAGCCATTGGGTCACATGCTCCAAAGAGTGGACTGTGAGGTGTTTGTTTATAGTGATGGAAATGCCCCTGGCTTTGCTTGATTGGAGGACATTGTGATACCATCTAGAATAAAATCTCCATGAGCAGGTAGAAAGTCGGTCAGCACAGAAATGGATCTCCTGGAAGAGTATAATGTCAACTTTGGACTTATGTAGGGAGTATAGGATTTGCTCCCATTTAGGCAGGTTGTTGAGGCCATTGACATTGGAAGAACAATGTTTTAAAGGAGTAGGTGGTGGAACCCTGGGTGCCATCCCCAGGATGTAAAAGGAATGGGGAGAAGAGGACAGAAAGTACAAGCGGGTTACGAATGGCAAAATGCAAAAAAAAAGTAGGGTTAGGAAAGTGTAAGAGAGATAACTGCCTGAAGCACAAAAAGTGGTAGGAAAGAGCAAGTGAGAATCTGATGAACCTGTCTCAAAGACCGTAACGGGAGGTGGTTACAGGCAATGGGACAACTCTGTCAAGGAAGACTCCATGTCATGTACAGGGAGGGAATGCCCAAGGCACCCAGCTGGATGCCCCTGGAGACCCCACCCCCATTTGGGGACCCACGGTCTGCAGAGTATCTCAGCAGCATGATAGCAAAACCAGTCATGCAATAAAAAATAATGAACTGTTCAAAGTGGAAACGATGTATGAGGGACACCATAGAAGAGCTGAAGCCTGGAGATGGGAGAATAAGCAACCTCAACACACTATGGTGCACTCTTAACAATCATATACCTGTAGTATCTGTCAATGGAGCAAGCAGTGAATGCCACAAATTTGTCTAAAGCATGCTGAGTCTCCCATGGGTGTGAGAGAGACTTTTAGGAAAATGGACACTTTCTGGCCGTTACTGGCTTTCCGTGCACATGCGCACGCATTCGCGCGCGTTCACGCGCGTACACGTGCGCATGCCCGCACCTGTGCGCGCTAATGTCGCCAATAGCGGCCATTTAAGCAGGACAGCACCAGGAAGCGGGTGCTGTCCGTTCTACAGTGTTAGTTCCTTGCTTCTTGATTACCTGTTGACCCGGCCTGTTTGTCCCTGCTCTGAACTCTGCCTGCACCGACCCTGGCTTCCACGACCACTCTTCTGCCTGCTCCCTTGTACCTCGCTGCCTGAACGTTGCCGACCTAGCCTGCACCCGAGCATCCATCTGCCTGAACCTTTGTACTGCACCGCCTGCCAGTTACCGACCCGGACTGCCTCACTACTCTTCTGCCTGCACGAGCTCCAGTGGACACCTACCTGTCACCAGAGACTGCCCAGCCCTCGTGCCCCCCCCGTGCTTCTGAGCTCCCTGTCTGCACTACCAGGGACTCTCAAACTGGGGCCGCAAGATAGGTTACGCCTGCATAAGCCAGACTCCATCACCAGGTACGTGACAATAATGGACAGCCATGCCTGAGTCTGTGTGGGGGGCCTCTCCTGTGAACAAACTTTGCTCTCACCTGGCCGGGCTGACCCAAGCCATACAGTCCTTGCAGGAGGATTACTACCGGCTAGAGGGATGGCTCCAGGAGCTCACCACTGGCCAATCTGCAGCCTGCACCACAGTGTCTATGCCCTCTGAACCTCAAGTGCCCCTACCGGAACGGTTCTCAGATGACTGCTCCATGTTGCGGGCTTTCTGGGTCTCTTGTGAACTCTATTTCTCTCTCCAACCCAGCACCTACTCCCTGGAGTCTACAAAGGTGGGCCTAGTGATCTTCTTGTTGCTGGGGAACCCCAGTCTTGGGCACACCGCCTACTGGAACAGAGGGCTCCGGAAGTCTCTAACCTGACTGCCTTCTTTAATGCTATGGCCCGCCTCTATGAGGACCCACACCAGGTAGCCACAGCGGAAGCTGCACTTCACACAATCCAGCAGGGCCGCCGCACGGTGGAGGACTACGTGACTGAGTTCAGGTGCTGGAGTGCCGACACGGAGTGGGATGATGCAGCACTCCGTCATCGGTTCCGCTTGGGTCTCTGTGACCCACTAAAGGATGAACGGGCTCGAGTTGGCGTACCCCCAACTCTGGACGCATTAATCGAGCTCTCTATACAGATTGACAGGCGTCTCAGGGAACGGGGAGCTGAGCGCTCAGCCGGGACTTCACGACTTGCCTGGAAGCAACCCTGGCCTCCCATGGTCGCTACAGTAGCCTCCGCTCAACCCGGACCCAAGAAACTGGGCGTAATCTGTCCTCCCCTCACTCAGAAAGAATGGCAATACCGCCTGAGCAACCGGCTGTGCCTGTACTGTGGAGAACCAGGACACGTGGTGGGGTCTTGCCCGGCCAAGCGTGGTCAATGCCCACCACCTGTCAGTGGCAATGTACCCGCCTCACCAAATACCTCTTCTCACCTGACCCTTCCGCTCTCCCTTCAGCTCCTTGACCAGACTATCTGGACTGCTGCTATCATCGACTCAGGCGCCTGCAGTGGGTTTATCGACCGGTCCTTTGTGGCCCAACACTAGATTCCTCTACGACCAAAATCTCACGGACTGGTTGTACCCCTGGCTGATGGCACCAACATGAAATCTGGCGTGGTCACCCACGAAACCTTTCCTTTGCCTGCTACAATCCCGGATGGTCACCAGGAGTTCCTCTGCCTGGGCGTTATTGCTTCCCCCCTGTTCCCTATCATCCTGGGTATACCCTGGCTGCAGGCCTATAGCCCCAGCATCAACTGGGCAATGGGCGAAACCAAGTTCCAGTCACCCTATTGTCGCCAGCACTGCTTCCCAGTGACTAAGGAAGCTGTCCCTACTCTGCTCAGCCTGGACACAGACGCTGACCGAGACGTCCATCAGTTGGTGCCCCCTGTGTACCACAGCTACTTAGACGTGTTCAGCAAGAAGGGCGCTGAACAGTTGCCGGCCCACAGGGCCTACGACTGCCCTATCGAGCTCCTGCCCGGAGCTGAAGTCCCTTTCGGGAGGATTTTCCCTTTAACGGAGCTGGAACTGGCGGCCCTCAAGGTCTATATAGACGAGAACCTGCAGAAAGGGTTCATTCGACCCTCTACGTCACCTGCAGGAGCGGGAATATTCTTTGTAGAAAAGAAGGATCACACGCTGAGACCCTGTATCGATTACCGTGAGCTAAACAAGATAATGGTGAAAAACCGCTATCCTCTCCCCCTGGTCCCACAGCTCTTCCAGAGGCTAGGAGCGGCAAGGGTGTTCACCAAGCTGGACCTGCGTGGAGCATATAATCTAGTCCGCATCCGGTAAGGCGATGAATGGAAGACCGCTTTCCGAACCCGGTTTGGATACTTTGAGTACCTGGTAATGCTCTTCAGGCTCTGCAACGCCCCAGCTACTTTTCAGCACTTTGTAAACGATGGGTTTAAAGACTTCTTGGATCAGTTCATCATCGTTTACTTAGACGATATCTTGATTTTCTCCCCTACATTGGAAGAACACCGCAGGCATGTGGCAAGTGTCCTGAGCCGCCTTCGACAACATGGGCTCTATGCCAAGGCGGAGAAGTGTGATTTTTAACAGTCAAGTATTCCCTTCCTGGGGCTTATTATCTCCGTCACCGGCATTACCATGGACCCACAGAAGGTCACGGCTATCCTGGACTGGCCGGCCCCTACGGACAAGAAGGGAGTTCAGCGGTTCATTGGCTTTGCCAGTTTTTATAGAAAGTTCATAAAGGGGTTCTCAGCCATTATTGCCCCAATCACCCAGCTGACCAAGCTGAACACACGATTCATGTGGACCACGGAAGCCCAGGAAGCCTTTGTGACCCTTAAGAAACTTTTCATCTCCGCACCCATCCTCAGGCACCCTGACCCCGCCTTGCCATTTGTCTTGGAGGTAGATGCCTCTGAAGTAGCTGTGGGGGGCGGTGCTATCTCAAAGGCATGGAGACAAGGCTGCCCTACACCCTGTGGCGTTCTTCTCCCGCAAGCTGACCACCCCAGAAAGGAATTATGACGTGGGAGGTAGGGAGCTTCTGGCCATCAAATCAGCCTTGGAAGAGTGGCGCTATCTGCTAGAGGGGGCCAGGCACCCCATCTTGATCTTCACGGATCACAAAAACTTAGAATATCTTCAATCAGCCAAGAGACTGAGACCTCGCCAAGCCCGGTGGGCACTCTTCTTCTCACGCTTCCTTTTCCACATAACACACAGGCCAGGGTCAAAGAACGTCAAGCCTGACGCCTTATCAGGGATGTTCTGTAAACCTGGTGAGCCTGTGGCACCTGATACAGTCCTGCATCCCCGAAATTTTCTGTTAACCCAAGGAGACCTGTTGTCCCGAATCAGACAGTCCTTGGCCAGGACCGGCAGACCCCAACCTGCTAACCAGAGACAGCCTACTGTGGCATGGCAACAGACTCTTTGTCCCAGTGGACCAGCGCCTATCGGATCTGGCATCTTGTCATGACAATAAATTGGCGGGACACTTCTGTGCTCGCAACACTACTGAACTGCTGCTGCGATCATTCTGGTGTCCACGAGCAGACAAGGACTGTATGAAGTACGTTAGCTCATGCCTTATCTGTGCCCAGAACAAAAGCAGCAAGACCAAAGCCTGGGGCTTACTAAAGCCACTTCTGGTGCCTGAGAGGGCCTGGTCCATGATCTCGATGGACTTCATTGTCAAGCTGCCACCATCCCAAGGTTATTCTACCATCTTCGTGGTAGTGGATCGGCTAACGAAGATGGCCCATTCTTACCCATGAAGGGGACCCCATCGGCCACTGAAATGGCCGAGATATTCATCAGGGAAATAGTGAGGCTCCTTCCAACCAGCATTGTCTCCGACCACGGAGCCCAGTTCACCTCCCGGTTCTGGAAGGCCCTGTGCTCCGCACTTGACATTGAATTGGCATACTCCTCTGCATACCACCCACATACAAACGGGCAGACGGAGAGGACCAATCAAACGCTCAAGCAGTATCTCCGCTGCTTCTCGTCATTCTCACAAGACGACTGGGTCTCTCTGCTGCCCCTGGCGGAGTTTGCCTTCAATAACACCATCCATTCAGCTACCAAGCAGTCTCCGTTTATGGCCAATTATGGTTTCCACCCAACCTTTATGCTCAACCACGGCCTTGAAAGTACAGTACCAAAAGCACAGGAAATGACCAAGTTCTGAGAAGAGAACTGCAAACTCCTTCAGGAGACCATGGCCCGGACTCAGGAACATAACAAAGAGGTGTTCGACAAAGGGAGAAGGGGAGAGTTGGACTTAAAGCCTGGAGAAAAGGTCTGGCTGGCCACGAAGAACTTGAGGTTAGCCTGCCCCTCCAAAAAATTGGGCCCCAGGTTTATTGGCCCCTTCCCTGTGAAAAGGAAGATTAACAGGGTGGCCTATGAGCTGGAGCTCCCGTCTTCCCTGCATGTCCACCCAGTGTTCCACGTGTCACTGCTAAGAACCATGACCCCAAATCCTTTTCCCCAGCTGAAGACTAGCCTGCCAGGCCCAATCCTGGTGGACGGCGAGGAGGAATTTGAACTGGAAGCCATCCTGGATTGCCGGAAGAGGGGTAAAAGGTTCAGTACCTGGGGAAGTGGCAGGGCTATGGCCCAGAAGAAAACTCCAGGGAGCCTGCAGATAACATTCATGCCGATGAGCTCATCCGATCCAGATGGCTGGGCATCTGGAGGCTGACCCTTGGGGGGGCAATGTTAGGAAAATGGACACTTGCTGGTTGTTTCCAGCTATCCGTGCGCGCTAATGGTGCCGATAGCGGCCATTTAAGCAGGACAGCACCAGGAAGTGGGTGCTGTCCGTTCTATAGCGTTAATGTGAGTTCCTTGCTTCATGATTACCTGTTACCTGTTCCTGTGATCCAGCCTGTTTGACCCTGCTCTGAACTCTGCCTGCACCGACCCCGGCTTCCAAGACCACTCTTCTGCCTGCTCCCTTGTACCTCGCTGCCTGAAAATTGCCGACCCAGCCTGCACCGGACCATACGTCTGCCTGAACCTTTGTACTGCACTGCCGGCCAGTTACCGACCCGGACTACCTCACTACTCTTCTGCCTGCACAAGTTCCAGTGGACACCCACGTGTCACCAGAGACTGTCCAGCCCTCGTGCCCCCCCCCCCCCCGTGCTCCTGAGCTCCCTGTTTGCACTACCAGGGACTCTCGAACCGGGGCCACAAGAGAGGTTACCCCTGCATAAGCCAGACTCCATCACTGGGTACGTGACAGAGACATATGTGTATTTAGACTATAAAATTATATATATAATCAGCGCAATATTGTAGAAACTCAGTGCAAAAAATACTGTGCAAAATCAAGATCCAAAGAGGAGGTCAGCATGGTCCAGGGACGCCCCGAGGATGAGCACCCCCATGGCATCCCGAGAGACATACTAATAGGTGATTG
This sequence comes from Glandirana rugosa, assembly GCA_018402905.1. NCBI lineage: Eukaryota > Metazoa > Chordata > Amphibia > Anura > Ranidae > Glandirana > Glandirana rugosa. The sequence goes on from BLSH010093598.1 coordinate 116,668, forward strand.
GGTAGTGGGGTCATTATTTGGAGGTGAGCAGACATACCAGCTAGAGGTGGTGGTCACTGAAGTCACTGTATTATATATGATTTTTTTTGAAACAACATTTTTTTGAACTATTAATTAGAGTCGCACTACAGTGGAATTTTTCACATATAATTGGGACTTTTTTGAATATATATTGATGTGTTTGTTGTGTTATATTGGTTGCACTACATTGGTTTATGTTATACTGATATGTGTACTTAGGTAAGGAGTAGATGGCAGAAAGCACCTGGTGGGGGGGCTATGTAGGAAAAGAGGAGACGGTAGATAATTGTGGGAAGTGCACAAGGCCCCTCCCATAAGAAGTCCCGAGCCCTTGCAGCAAGAGGATGAATATGGAGGGGAACACAGTACTTAATACTCCTGCTATGCCCCATTGTCATGCACAGAGTATTAATGCAAACAGGTCCCAGAAATAGTAGCAAATATAGCAATCATATAGAACAACAGATAAAGATTTGTCAAAGGAGCGGAACCCCTCCCCCATGAGGGAGAGTGGGGGGGGGGGGGGCTCTGCAGACAGCCAAAAGGCATATCAGGGTGCAATTAATAGTATGCCACAAGGGCGTACATATAAAAACATATTGAACAGTTGTTGAAGGGAGACACCCATCCTAGCAGGGAGAGGAATCTGAATGTAGACTGTGAGTTCTGTATATGCTTACGGCGGCCAAGAGCTCTGGTTAACCAACACTGTGCCGACATGGGCATCCACAGGTAGGGGCAAGGGGGGGCAATTGCCCCCCCCTGGAATCAGGGATGGGATTGGGGGTTCCACTAGGTCTTTATCCTCTTGAGCCATGTATGCAGTCTCTGATCGTCCCTTGTGCCATGTCCACAGTCTCTGACCGTCTCCTGTACTATGTCTGCAGTCTCTGACCGTCTCCTGTACCATGTCCACAGTCTCTGACCGTCTCCTGTACCATGTCCGCAGTCTCTGACCATTTCCTGTACTATGTCCGCAGTCTCTGACCATCTCCTGTACTATGTCTGCAGTCTCTGACCATCTCCTGTATTATGTCTGCTGTCTCTGACCATCTCCTGTACTATGTCTGCAGTCTCTGACCATCTCTTGTACAATGTATGCAGTCTCTGACCATCTCCTGTACTATGTCTGCAGTCTCTGACCATCTCCTGTACCATGTCCGCAGTCTCTGACATCTTCTGTACTATGTCTGCAGCCTCTGACCATCTACTGTACTATGTCTGCAGTCTCTGACATCTCCTGTACTATGTCTGCAGTCTATGACCATCTCCTGTACTATGTCTGCAGTCTCTGACCATCTCCTGTACTATGTCTGCAGTCTCTGACCATCTCCTGTACTATGTCTGCAGTCTCTGACCGTGATAATGTGATAATGACATTGTCGAAAAGGAGCAGAGCATGGATGACCTTAAAATGATGCCCCCCCCCCTGAAAAATAGTCGCCCATTTGTGCCGACATGCCAGAATCCCAAGGGCAGGGAGTAGGTCCAAGGCCAGTTCCGAGACAGGGAGGTCAGGTAGATGAAGAGAAGATAGCACCTGAGGGATGTTGGAAGGTGCCAGATGATGTGGATCTTGCCTTCTGTCCGGATCTATGCTGCTCCTGGGTCACAGAGATTGACAGGTTTGCTCAAGCTCTGTGGTCTTTGAGCGAGCTGCCTGCAGGCCTGATTTGAAGGAGTGGAGCGGCAGCCCTGTTCAAGACGCCTCACATTTGTTTTCATTTCTGTGTGGGTAGGCAGAGCGCAGAGGTAGTCCCGGAGGACCCAGTCATCTTGCCTGTCGCAGTCAGCTGGAGAAGAAGGAGAGAAGGCTGTGGACTGATGCCCAGCAGAATTAGTAAGTGACAAGGCTGGACTAGGGAATAGTGAAAGTGAACAGGAGTGAGCCTAAGCAGAGACATGTGCAGCTGAATCACCATCTTGGGGGTGGAACAAGATGAGCAGGCCCAACCGTCCAAGGAGAAAACCTCTGGGATGCTGTGTCGGGGAGCCGAGGAAACCATACCTAGCAGATGGCTAGAGGTGCTGCATCTCCTACAGCCCATGAGAGACAGCAGGAGATGAATTAGTTGGCTTGTGAGCGGTGATTTCCCCCAAGTCTCGGCAGGAAGCAGTTAGCAAGTTGCTTCTTTCTCCATGCGCTGGCCATGTTCCTCTAAAGTGCTATAGCTGCCATTAGTAATCACATGTGTAGTGTTCTTTTGTACACTGTCTGTGGGTTGTTTACAATAACATTTTTTCAGGAGCAGTGATTTTAATAATGATTAAAGTGAACAAATAAAAATGTAATATTCCTTTAAGTATCATGCCTGGGGGGGTCCCCTTATTCTACCTGTAAAGTGGTGCATCTGTGTGATGTTTAGAACAGTGCCACCGCAAAATGACACTTATAAAGAAAAAAAATAATTTAAATGTATTGCCGGCTCCCGGCAGTAAAGATCAAAAATCACAGAAAAAATGTGCATGACGGTTACCCCCAAAATCCAAACCAGACCCTTTTTTTTTTGGTGTGGGGGTCCCCTTGAAATCCATACCAGACCCATAGGGCCTGTATGGATTTTGGGGGGCACCCCATGCTGTTTTTTTCACTAATTCTGTCATATGGTTCCCCTTAACCACTTCAATACACTGTGTTATACATACTACAGTGACTGCACCATATAGTCTGAACCGTATTATATATACTACAGGGACTGCACTCTATAAAATTGTTATGACATGCAATAGGGTGTTGGTGGTGCCAGAACACTATGACCCCTCGCAATTACTCTTGTTGGGTGCAGGAACAGGCCCTGCTGTTGTAAATTATTTGAAAAATTGTAATGACATGCCCCAGGCAAACAGGTGTAGAAAAATTGGGCCTTGGGTGCTGGTGGTGGCAGAACACTGTATTCCCTCACAGTTACTCTTGTTGGGCGCAGGAACAGGCCCTGCTGTTGTAAATTATTTGAAAAATTGTAATGACATACCCCAGTCAAACAGGTGCAGAAAAAATGTGCCTTGGGTGTTGGTGGTGGCAGAACATTGTAACCCCTCACAGTTATTTTTGTTGGGCGCAGGAACAGACCCCACTACTGTAAATTATTTTTAAAATTGTAATGATATGCCCCAGTCAAACAGGTGCAGAAAAATTGTGCCTTGGGTGTTGGTGGTGGCAGAAAACTGTAACCCCTTGCAGTTACTCTTGTTGGGTGCAGGAACAGGCCCTGCTGTTGTAAATTAATTTAAAAATTGTAATAACATGCCCCAGTCAAACAGGTGCAGAAAAATTGGGCATTGGGTGTTGGTGGTGGCAGAACACTGTAGCCCCTCGCAGTTACTCTTGTAGGGTGCAGGAACAGGCCCTGCTGTTAAAAATAATTTCAAAAATTGCAATGACATGCCCCAGTCAATCAGGTGCAGAAAAATTGGGCCTTGGGTGTTGGTGGTGCCAGAACACTGTAACCCCTCGCAGTGACTCTTGTTGGGCACAGGAAAAGGTCCAGCTGTTAAATTTTTTTTGAAAAATTGTAATGACATTCCCCAGTCAAATACTGTACGTGCAGAAAAATTGGGCCTTGGGTGTTGGTAGTGCCCTTTACCCAAAATATTGTTGGAAGCTAGCATCATCAGAATTCAGGAGGAATAGGATAGGCAGCATAGGCAGTCTTCAAGGGTTCCCAGATCTCTAGGAAATTCAATCAGTTAGATCAGTATCGGGGGCTTGATAGATGCTGATCCAGGACTGATTCATTTTTATAAATGTGAGCCTATCAACGGAGTCTGTGTACAGGCTCACTCTTTGAACCATTACGCACCCTCCAGCAGCACTGAATGTCCATTCAGAAAGCACGCTGGATGCAGGACAGGCCAGTAGCTCAATTGCATATTGAGCAAGTTACAGTCAGTGGTCAATCCTAAAGACCCAGTAACTCAGCGGATGCTCAACTGGAAAGGTCTCTAAGTCTGCTCTTACCCCTAGATATTCCTGCACCATATAATGCAGAAGCTGCCGATGGTTGCTTGAACTTGTCAGCCCTGGGCACTGAGAACTGAAGAATTGTTTAAAGGCATCAGCCAGCTGGCCACCTCCTCCACCGCTCTTCCTCTGACTGAAGGAAGCCTCAGAAAAACTTTGTCCAGCAGCAGGAAATGGTAACCTCCCAGGGTCTGGAAAGGCGTTGCACAAACTTTTCTTCAAGGTATCCTGAAGATGTTTCATCTCCTCTGCTCCCTCTGCAAAGGCAGGATGAGCTCTGCAACTTTACCCTTATAACGTGGATCAAGAAGGGTTGCCAGCCAGTAATGATCCCTCTCCTTGATACCACAGGCTTTGCAGAATCAGGGAGGCCATGCAGCATAAGTTTTAGCAGACATGAGAGTCCTCTGGGTCATTGAGGGTGACATAGTCAGGTACTACCTCCTCCCGGCCCCGTACAACTCCTTGGGTTTCTGGGGACTTAAAACCATGCCTTGAAGACTAGTGTGTGTTATCCTCTACATCCATGCTGCCACAATCCTCCTCCTCTCTTCTTCCTGTGTGTTTGGCAGCCCTGTAGGAATGCTATCTGCATAAAGGGAGCCTTAAGATGAAAAGGAGTCCTCCTCTTCCTCCCGCTGTTCTGCCTCAAGTGCCCTGTCCATGATTCTATGAAGTGTGTGCTCCAGCAGGAAAACTAGAGGGACAGTGTCACTGATGCATGCATTGTTACTGCTCAGCATCCTTGTGGTCTCATCAAATGGTGACAAGACAGTGCATGCATCCTTGATCAGTAGCCACTGGTGTGGGGAAAGAAGCCAAGCTCCCCTGAGCCTGTCCTGGTTCCATACTCACACAGGTACTCATTAATGGCCCTTTGCTGTGCGTGCAGCTGCTGCAGCATTGCCAATGTTGAGTTCCACCTGATGGGCATGTCACAAATGAGGCAGTTGGTGGGCAGGTGGAATTCCCGCTGAATGTCAGTCAGCCGAGCACTGGCATTGTTTGACCACCGTAAATGACCACAGACTTTTCTGGCCTTCCTCAGAATATCTGGTAAGCCTGGGTACCTGCTCAAGAAAGGACGCACCACCAAATTCAGGACGTGTGCCAAGCATGGAGCATGTGTCAAGTGTCCCTTTCGGAGGGCAGAGAGGAGGTTGATGCCATTGTCGCATACAACCATTCCTTGCTCAAGCTGCCGTGGTGTCAACCACCTCTGAGCCTGCCCCCCGCAGAGCTGATAGAATCTCTGCCTCTATGTGGCTCCTGTCCCCTACACAGACCAACTGAAGCACTGCATGGCATCTTTTAGCCTGACTGCTTGTGTAGCTCCTTGAATGCTTAGGGAGCACTGCTGGTTCAGAGGACACTGCTGCAGAAGAGGCCACAGAGGAAAAAGAAGAGCATATGGAGGAAGTAAATGTGGCACCACCATTTTTTTGGAGGCGTGGTGGCGGAACTAGCTTTTTTTTTTGTTCCATAATGTTTTATTGAAAGTAAAGGATAATGATACATACAGAATTATGGGTACCATTGGAGACATTTGAAAGATTTGTTATACATTAAAGTTCAGTCGTTACAGCAAAATGAGAAACTTTTAGAGATAAAGCAAACATTAAGAGGTAAAATTTCTTGTATGTAAGTATAGATATAGTTAGCGTCTGTTTATAAAGGGTCCTGGTATGTAAATGCATTGTCTGTGGTTTAGTAAAATTTGTAGAGAGTAGTACATATCTAAATTGTCAACTTGGTTTGATACCTTAGAGGGTATCATATATCTTTGTAGTTAAGGAGGGAGAGGAAGGGGTATGTTGGGGAAATGAAAAGGCAAGGTAACGCTGATGGAGTGATCAAGAGGATCGTCTTGTGGTGTTCTGGGGTTTTCTTGGGCTGATCTCCTCCTGATATATCGGGAGAAACAGTAAGGGGAGGTAGAAAAGCGGGAAGGTGCGGGAGTATGGTCTGGGGTCGGAATATTATTGGACGTAAGATAGTAATCTAGTAGATTGGGGGATAGGGAGTGTAAGGGTTGGAGGGGAGGGGGCCCGGGCCAGCAGGACCCCCTCCCACTCCCACACGCCGCCAGACTGTATGTAGTTATAAGGGTGAGGTGCAGATTGAGGAAGGTGGATTATGTGTTGTCCAATAGGGGGTCATTTAGCCTCTTGAATTGTTGCCAGTTGTACCATGTCTTAGAGAATTTAGAGAGGGTTTCGTTGGAGATATTTATGAGTTCTTCTATTTTTTCAATGTAGTTCAATCTCCTAAACCATTCCTCTCTTGTTGGGATATTGGTAGAGCGCCAATGGTGTGGAATGCAATGCTTGGCAGCATTAATCATGAACATTGTTAATGATTTTAGATGTTTTCTTTTGGGTATAGATGTGTGGTGTAGGAGGTAGAATGCAGGAGAAAATTCCGCGTTTTCTTTGGTAACGTTTGAAATAGTGTCATGGACCATTTACCAGAAGCTCTGGATCTGAGGACATGACCACCATATGTGGATGAGGGAGCCTCCTTCGGCACCACATCGCCAACATTTGTTAGGGTTAGAGGCGTAGAATTTGTTTAGCATTTCTGGGGTTCTATACCATCTGGAAATAATCTTGTAGTTACATTCCTGTGTTGCTACATTGAGGGAGCCTTTGTGAGCATAGAAGCATATACGTTTCCAGTCTTCATGTGTTAGAGACCTATGTAAATCTTGTTCCCAAGTCGAGCATACATGCTCTGAAAGCGCTAATTCCTCTGTGAATGTGGAGGCGTATAGAGTAGATATTAGGTGTCTTTGTGGAGAGTTTTTAGAACAAAGGTCTTCAAGGATAGAGAGTTTCTTTGTCCAATGTTTAGAGTTTGGGGGTTTAGTGAGGAAGTTCCTAATTTGTATGTATGTCCACAGAGGTAGTTTTTGGGGAGAAAGTGTGGCGTTAAGGTTGTCATACGTGGTTAAGGAATTGCCAGTGAAGAAGTGTTTTGCTAGTACATCTTTTTGTGGCCAGATGTTGGCTAAAAAGGATTTGTTCATGCCTGGGGGGAAGTCTGGATTTCCTCTAAGCGGGGTTAGGGGGCTGAACCAAGGGTTTGGGTTAGCCTTTTTGAGGATGTTGTGGAAGATAGCTATGGACGGGCCTATGAGCGGGTGTTGTTTATTTTGGTAATTGATATGTTGTGGTTGTAGCCAGGGCAAGGTATTGAGATTTTGTGGGGAAATGGAGTGTTCTAGTGTCACCCAGTCTTTCACTTGTTTGTGGATGTTCCAGTCTACTATTCTTGTGAGATGTACTGCCCAATAGTAGCGGCGGAGGTCTGGGAGTGCGAGTCCGCCTTTACTTTTAGGTTGAGTTAGTCTATCGAATTTTATTCTGGGTTGTTTGTTGCGCCAGATGAAGGAGGAACATGTTTGACGAAATGAATGGAAGAAGGAGTTAGGGATTTTGATGGGCATAGTCTGGAAGAGATATAAAAAGCGTGGTAGGATAGTCATTTTTATTAGTGATACTCTCCCAAACCAAGAGACGTTGAGAACATTCCATTTTTTTAGATCTTCCTTTGTTTCTTTTAGGATAGGTGTAAAGTTATATTGGAAAAGGTTAGATAATGTGTGGGGGAGTTTTATATCCAAATAGGTGATAGAGGCTTTAGCCCAGTTGAATGGGAAGTTGTTTTGGCATTGTTGGATGGTTTCTTGAGGTAGGGTTATGTTAAGAGCGAATGATTTTGAATAGTTGATCTTGAGGTTGGATATTAGTTGGAATTGCTCTAACTCTTTTAGTAGGTTGGGCAGGGAGATGAGGGGTTCTGATAAGAATAATAAGAGGTCATCAGCAAAAGCTGCTATTTTGTAGGTGTGTTTTGCTATAGGTATTCCTTTAATATCTGGATTAAGTCGGATTTTGTTTAAGAGGGGTTCTAGGGTTAAAACAAAGAGAAGGGGAGAGAGTGGGCATCCCTGTCTAGTACCATTATGCAGTTTAAAGGCGTTCAACAGGTGGCCGTTGGTGCGGACTCTGGCAAGTGGGGAGGAGTATAGTGCCTTTATGTAAGATAGCATTATTTGGGGGAGTCCAATGTTCTGTAGTACAGCATGCATGTAGTCCCAGGCCACCCTGTCGAACGCCTTTTCAGCATCTAGGGATAGGAAAAATCCTTGTTTTTTTATTTAGGTTGAGCCAGTGATGGATATTAAGGGCTTTTATTGTATTATCCCTTCCTTCTCTACCGGGAATGAAGCCCACTTGGTCTAGCGATATTAAGGAGGGGATAATAGGGATTAATCGGTTTGCTAATATTTTCGCATAAATATTAACGTTGACGTTTATGAGAGATATGGGTCGGTAATTTGTCACTAGGGATGGGTCTTTGTTATCTTTGGGAATGACTGTTATGTGAGCTTCCAGTAAATTTGGAGGGGGTTGGGAATCTGAGCCAAATGAGCGGAATGCCGAGAGGAAGTGGGGTTTAAGAATGTCTGAGAAAGATTTATAGTACTGAAGGGGAAATCCGTCCGGTCCAGGGGCTTTGCCTGTTTTCATATCTTTTAGGGCGTTCTCGAATTCAAGTTCTGTGAGTGGAGTATCTAGCTTGTTTACTAGTTCTTCTGCTATTGGGGAAAAGCCGTACTTTGAGAGGAAGTTTGTTATTTGTTGTCTTCTGTGTTCTGAGTTAGAAGGGCATTTGGGGTTAGAGGGTATGTTATATAATGACTGGTAATATTTTTCGAATTGTTGGGCTATCTGTTCGTTTGAAGTGGAAAGGGTGCCATGATTATCTCTTATCTGATGTATTGTATCTGAAGATTTCTTGCTCTGAATTGCTTTGGCCAGAAGTTTGCCAATTTTATTTCCTTGCTCATAATATACTCTATATCTGAGGATGTATTGTCTCTTTATTTTTAAGTTAAGCTCGTCTAGGAGTAGTTTTCTTGTGGTAGTAAGATCTTGTAGAGTAGATTGGGCTTGGTTTTTTTTTGTGAGCTGTTTCCAGTGTGTTTATTTTAGATAGAAGTGCAGTAATTTTTGCTTGATGGGCTTTTTTTATTTTGGAAGCGATTTTTAGGAATATCCCCCTAATGACACATTTATGTGCTTCCCATATTGTGAGACTAGGAGTGTCTGGGGTGTCATTTAACGAAAAATATTCTCGCAGGGATGTGGAGTTGAGATTGGTCTCTATGGGGTTATTAAGAATGGTCGAGTTAAGTCTCCAGGTTTTCGACCTGGTGTTGTGTTCGGGGAAGGGTAGGTGGGGTGAGATGGGGTGATGGTCTGATATTTTCATGGACTCTATCGAGGCGTCATGTAGAAGAGGGAGATCTGTTTGTGAAATGAAGAAATAATCAATTCTTGAATATTTCTGATGTATGGGAGAGAAAAATGTGTAATCTCTACCTTGCGGGTTTAGCGTTCTCCAACTATCGTGTAGCGTCAAGTGTTGCAGTTGTAGTTTAATTTGTTTGAGAGCTCTGTATGTTATGGCCGATGATTCTGTGGATGTATCTAGGGTAGGGTTAAGTGGGACGTTAAAGTCTCCCCCAAGTATAAGAATTCCTGAGTGGAATGCAGCTAAAAGATCCGTGGTCTGACGAAAGAAAGACACCTGTTTCCTAATTGGGGCATAAATATTGGCTAGAGTGATTGGACGGTCGTTTAAAGTGCCTTTAAGGAACAGGTATTTTCCTAAGTTGTCTTTGAGGGAGTCTTCAATTTTGAGATTAATATGTTTGGAGATCAGAATGGATACTCCCTTTGTTTTGGATTCAATGTTGGCGGCGTGGTAGACTGTTGTATATTTCTTGTCAAAGAGTTTGGGAATTTTCTCTGCATGGAAGTGTGTTTCTTGTATGAAAATGATATCGGCTTTCAATCTATGGCAATCTCTTAGTAGAAGTGATATTTTCTCCGGGGTATTTAGGCTTTTAGCATTGATTGATATTAATTTCACCGAGATAGGGTTTTGTGTCATTTTTTGGAGAGGCATTTTATAGGTAGTGGTCACTGCTGCTTAGTAATTCGGGGTGAGTTTAGCAGTAATAGGTTATCTAGGGGGTATCTAGATATGAGATTGTAATTTAATTAATGGGTGCGATGACCTGCGCTGTGTGTAGGAGTTCTATATGTGTGTAGTCTGACGGCGTGAGGAGCAAGGATAAGGGCGAGAGTTGATAGGGATTAAACTAGAGGTAGGGGGATCAAAGTGGGATTAGGAAGAGGTTTTTGAAATACTCGATATGTAGAGTAATAAGTAACCACAGAGATGGTTAATGTTTGGAAAGGTTTATCCGGAGGTAGGTGTGGGCCAGCCGCACTTTCCCAAGGTTTCTGGTGGGGGGGGGGTCAAAGTGGAGAATCCGGTGTCGTTAGAGAGAAAGTGGGGGTTCTCTCTATGTGGGGGCGGAGTCTAGTTTTTGGAGGAAGGCGGTGTGTTTCCTGCATGTGTGGAGCTCGCACCTTAAGAAGTGTGGACTGAAGTCATGAGGCTGTAATGTCAGGGGGCATCTGCTTTAGGTGGGTCTGGTGGGTTGAGAAGTGTGTTGAGTGATTGTGGTGATTATGAGATTGATTTTGGTGTGGGGGAATTATTCCACCTATAGGTATTGTTATAGATCGCTTTTGGGAATTTGGGGGAATAGTATTTAAGATGCGTGTCTATATATAGATTGGGGGCAGATGGGGTGTTCCTGGGGAGTTTGCTGTGGACGAAAGGGAGAGAGAATATGTAGGAGGTTGTTTTAGGGATCTTGTAGAACTTACATCTGTCTGATGTTTGAGGGATTAGAAGTAGTCATACAGACTGTTTAGTCGGGTGATGAGAGTAAAGTTTACCTTGTCGCATAAATGGGAGTTACCAGGGTTACATTTTGGGAGTTGTTATCTCATATCAGTATGGCACAGCTCGGGACTCGGGGGGGGGGGGGGTAGGAACTGATCCATTGGAAGACTGGATGAGTATTTCTGACCTCGAACAGACACCCCCCACAGGGCCCCGGAGCTGAGATTAGAGTTTTCCAAATTTCCAAAAACCAGAAACTGTTCAGCTAGAGAACAACATATATTACTTGACTTACTACTGTCGATAATAGGGTTTTGTGTGGTTTCTTTTGATAGATGAGATCTGTTCGTCCTAAGTACAGCTGGAGCATGTTTAGATCTCAGATCCATCAAGAGCGACATGTCATATAAGATTACATTAGTAAAACAGTCTAGCTGAAAAACAATATCATAGAGAAAGAGAACAAAAAAACAAAAAAAAACAGGTTGCACCAGTAAATGAGGAGTATAACTTGAAAGAAATTCCTGGGAGGGAGTTTGCCTTAGCTTTGAGTGCCATCTAGTGTACAAATATGGCAATTTCACCTTTTTGTTGGAAGGACTAGCATCATACAATATTTATGAAAGTCTTTCTGAGGTAACTCCATTTGTACATAAAAAAAAAGATGTAAAATGGAGAAGTAAAAAAGGTGGAGAAAAAATTAAGTGTGATTATAGATAATAAGTCTCTTGTAATGAAGGTATGTGAGCTTTTAATGTGTATTTTTTGGAAATATTCTTCTTATGTGTTGGAAGGATCTATAAGAATTTTCCCTGTCATTTAAAATTAAACCAGGATATGTCTTCCTTTTTGGTGGAAGGTTGGGTAGGGTAGGTTTACTGTATCTTAATTGGGGTATTGTCAATGTGAAAAAAAAAAAAGAAAATGGGGGGAGCCGATATCCTTCTGGCTGATATATATATATATATATTTTTTTAGCTCTTTTTACTTTTTCCTTTCTTTTTCCCTCTTCCCTATTTGGGATGGGGAGCAAGAGACTTATGTAGTGGACGCATAGAGTAAAAATGGTTAATAATATGAAAAAAAAACAAGGTGAAAAAGAAATCAAAATGATGCCAAGGGATGGTATAGAGTATCTTACTGTTAGTGTCCCTCCAGTCTCTGTTCCACTAGCGTGTTGCTGGTTGTGAGGTTCCTTGATGCATCTCTTCTCTTCTGTAGATGAGTCTGTTTTGTGAGGAAGAGAGGGGTACACGGGAAAAAAAAAGGGGAAGGGTAAAAGGGATAAGTAGGCAATTTCGTTTTTAGTGGTCAGGATGTTTTCAGGCATCAATTCGGTCTCTTCTGCGTGGTGGTGAGGCACCTGGGCTTCTGGAAGCTTCTTCTCTGTGGTTTGGATTGCGGTGTGGTGAGTGTGAAGAATTTCTGCGACGTCTGTCTCTGTGTCTTTGGGCTCTTGGGGTGGAATTGTTAGAGACCTCCACCCAGGCTTCAGCAATTGAGAATGAACTATACCAGTCAGGAACCTCGGTATAGGGAATGTTTAGGGTGTCACAGAAGGCCTGTAGATCGTCTGGTGTTCTCAGGTGTGCTGAGTGGCCTCTCCATGTGGCGGAAAGGCAGAAGGGGAACTTCCATCTGAAAGGAATTCCTCTTGAGCGCAGTTGGTCCAGAAGGGGGCGTAGGGCTCTTCTGCGGTTTAGAGTTATGTTGGAACGGTCCTGAAACAATTGAATTTCATTGCCGTTAAATTGTACTCTGTTTCGGTCTCTGGCTTTTCTTAGGATGGCTTCTTTTAGAGGAAAGTTTACCAGGCAGCATATAATGTCTCTGGGCGGGTCAGTCTCACGACCCCTGGGTCTCAGCGCCCTGTGGATTCTTTCCATTTTGATTGGTGAGTCTGCGGGCCTTTCAAGAAGATCATTGAAAATCCCTGTCACTGTTTGTTCTATTTGATGTTGTTCTACTATTTCAGGTATGCCTCTGATGCGAATGTTGTATCTGCGTCCACCATTGTCGATATCTTCTAGATGTCTGTGGATATCGATATCGGGGTTGTATGGTTGGTCCATTGGGGGCTTGTCGGATGGGTTGGGTGGATGCCTGTGGTGGGGCCTCTGGAGGAGTTTCCAACTCCATATCGGCGCTTGTGCGGCCTTCTCCTCCTGCCATCCGGAACATTGCAGGGATGTTCCCGGATGATTGTGTGGGTAAGTCTTTGGTATTTTTGGTGGCTGGGTTGATATGGTCATTTTTCCCCATGTTTAAATGTTTTTTAGGTATGGTTTTGACCTCTGTACGAGCTAATTCCGGCTCCGTTTTGCAGGAAAGAGAGGCTTAGGCGGCCATTACCAGTTTTTGCCTGGCTTTTATCTAATGTCTCATATGCAGATGTCTGTATCAGGGTTGTTGTTGGGGCTCAATTTATATCTTTTGTGGGGCTTACCGTGCCTCTTGTGATCAGGATGTCTTCGGATTGAGCTTTTTGCTGGGGGAGCCCCATGATGAAATTCCGGCCTGCTCTCAGGTCTGGTCTCCGGCCTGTGCTCCGGCCTGCTCTCCTGTCTGTATCTCCTCGCGGCGGGATAGCTTCACGGGGAACACAGCGATCGATTGCTGAGACTTTGATAGATCTTTTCTGGGAGTTTGTGCCGTGATGATCGGTTGATTAGTTTTACTTTTGGCCTGATTTCTCTCTCTCACAGAGCGGAGCTAGGGAAGAAACGCCCGTCTCTCTCTGTGGCTGGACACGCCCCCCCGGAACTAGCTTTAACACTGAAACCTGTTCTGCATCGTTCCCAGCTGCCAGCAGAGTTACCCAGTGCGCCGTGAAGGAAAGGTATTGTCCCTGACCATGCCTGCTGGACCATGAGTCAGCGGTAATATGAACCTTGTTGCTAACCGCCCCGTCCAAGGAGGCCAAAACATTGCCTTCCACATGACGGTAGAGAGCTGGAATGGCCTTACATGAAAAGAAATGTCTTTTTAGTACCTGCCACTGTGATACAGCACATTCACAAAAGGGGGCAGAGTCTTCCAGCTGAAAAGGCAGCAGTTGTAGTGCAAGCAATTTGACCAAACTAGCATTTAGACGCTGAGCATGTGGATGGCTGGGACAGTATTTTATTTACGGGTCAGCAACTGTGGTAGGGAGATTTGCCTGCTGAAATCAACAGGTGGTGTACTGCTAGCAGATTGGCTGAAAGTACTGGCACCCATTGCTATACCTTCATTCCTCTCAGTGCAGGTTTTTGAGATGACTGGAGGTATAGTAGGGGTTGAGGTCACAGATGAGGAGCAAGGAGAAGTCCGCCTTGTTTTATGATGTGGGTCTTTGAGGTGCTGTTGCCAACGAACTGCACGGCAGATCATCATAAGTCTTGTCAAGCAAGTGGTGCACAAGTGGCTGCTTTTCTGGCCACACTTGATCCTCTTCAGACATACATTGCAAACAGCAATGGTGCAATCTACTGCACAAGTGTTGAAAAAAGCCCACATTATTGAACTTTTGGAAGTCAGTGGGGAGTCAGCAGTGCCCTGCACCTGTGGAGCTCTGTGGTGTGATACAATAGGGTGGCTGCCCTTAAGCTGGCCCCTGGAGGACATCCTGCCTCATTGGAGTTGTGCCTCCTCCTCACTTTCCTCCTCTTTTCTCTCAGGCACCCAATTCTACAGTCAGTATCCTCATCATCCCCTCCCTCCTCGTCACTGGAGCAAACTTGGCAGTATGCTGCAGCTGGAGGAACATGACTGCTAGTTTTTTGTCCTTCTGTGGCACCCCCTGTCTCTAGGCTCACATTACTCCCTTCCTCAACCTGGGAACCAACATCCGAGCCTTTGAATTGCTGAACATCCTCCATCAGCATGTAACCGACACTATGGTCGAATAATTCTGGTGACTCCTCCGTGCATGATGGTTTACGGAGTAACTGTGGACAAGGAGCCAGTGAAATAGGCTACTTTGGCAGCTGCGTTGGAAGACAAACTAGTATGAGCCTGGGTGTCAGAGGATGAGGAGGATGAGGACGGCTTAGTTATCCACTCCACCAACTCTTTTGCATGTTGTGGCTCAATAACACGCCCAACATCAGAAAAAAAGGACAAGCATGACCCATGTCCGCCACCACCATTTTTCAGTGTAGACACAGAGGCTGCTTGCCTTCTTTTAGTGGCCTGGGAGCGTCTGCCTCTCCTTGGTGGCCTTCCGGAAATGATGGGGATTTTTTTTAAAAAACACACTACACTATATTATATTCTGTACACCGCCGAATGCGCTGTATATATAATCTACACTGAATGCAGAGTGTATATATATATATATATATATATTCTTACACTGCCTCTATATACTGTACACTGAATGAGCTGTATATATAGTCTACACTGAATGCAGCGTATATATATATATATATATATATATATTATACTGTGTGTGTATATATATATATATATATATATATATATATATATATATATACTCTATATACTGCTTATATACTGTGGGAGAATAGCTCGCGTGGATCACCTTTCCTGGGAAGAAGGAAGCTTGTAGGCAAAGTTTCTGGCGGGTTGCCAGTTTTATTTGGTAAAAGGTTGCAAGTAATAAAACAAACAAAATAGCAAAAACAAAACCTTGCCGTCCAGCGCTAAACTACTACAGAGCAGGATACCTCTCTATGCGATGCCAGGCTTGTCCCTGACACCTTCAAACAAAACAAACACAAGCCTTTTCTCTTGCAGTCCTTAGGGCTACACCAACTCCAAAGGTGTAGCTCTCTCAGTGTCATCATACTGAGTCACATGCCAGAGCAAAGCTGAGATCTCTTCCTGGTTATTTAAAGCAGCTGAAACGGGATTTGGGTGGACCAGAAACTCCACCATTTTGCCACGGTGGCTGGCAAAACCCGGGTCATACTTTCACTAGTCCACTCCAAGTGAACACATGCGAGATGACAAATATCGCCCGTCCACTATCTTGCCTCACATAATGTCACATATCCCCTCCTCTGCTCAAGCCCCTATGGCTGAGTAACTGTCACATTCATACAGTGGGCCTGGGAAAGGGCATTCGCATTGTTCTGCAGCTTTCCCGCCCTATGTTCCACTGTAAATTTGTAAGGCTGTAGGGCCAAAAACCACCTTGTCACCCGACTACCTGTCGTCACACATCCACTTAAGGGGGTCATGGTCGGCGGCCAGTCTAAATTATACTTTAGGGCTTCTAAGGCCCATTTAATAAAACGAACTGCACGGCAGATCATCATAAGTCTTGTCAAGCAAGTGGTGCACAAGTGGCTGCTTTTCTGGCCACACTTGATCCTCTTCAGACATACATTGCAAACAGCAGTGGTGCAATCTACTGCACAAGTGTTGAAAAAAGCCCACATTATTGAACTTTTGGAAGTCAGTGGGGAGTCAGCAGTGCCCTGCACCTGTGGAGCTCTGTGGTGTGATACAATAGGGTGGCTGCCCTTAAGCTGGCCCCTGGAGGACATCCTGCCTCATTGGAGTTGTGCCTCCTCCTCACTTTTCTCCTCTTTTCTCTCAGGCACCCAATTCTACAGTCAGTATCCTCATCATCCCCTCCCTCCTCGTCACTGGAGCAAACTTGGCAGTATGCTGCAGCTGGAGGAACATGACTGCTAGTTTTTTGTCCTTCTGTGGCACCCCCTGTCTCTAGGCTCACATTACTCCCTTCCTCAACCTGGGAACCAACATCCGAGCCTTTGAATTGCTGAACATCCTCCATCAGCATGTAACCGACACTATGGTCGAATAATTCTGGTGACTCCTCCGTGTATGATGGTTTACGGAGTAACTGTGGACAAGGAGCCAGTGAAATAGGCTACTTTGGCAGCTGCGTTGGAAGACAAACTAGTATGAGCCTGGGTGTCAGAGGATGAGGAGGATGAGGACGGCTTAGTTATCCACTCCACCAACTCTTTTGCATGTTGTGGCTCAATAACACGCCCAACATCAGAAAAAAAGGACAAGCATGACCCATGTCCGCCACCACCATTTTTCAGTGTAGACACAGAGGCTGCTTGCCTTCTTTTAGTGGCCTGGGAGCGTCTGCCTCTCCTTGGTGGCCTTCCGGAAATGATGGGGATTTTTTTTTAAAAACACACTACACTATATTATATTCTGTACACCGCCGAATGCGCTGTATATATAGTCTACACTGAATGCAGAGTGTATATATATATATATATATATATATATATATATATATATATATATTCTTACACTGCCTGCACTGCCTATACTCTTCATTGAATGAGCTGTATACTGTATATAGTCTACACTGAATGCAGTATATATATATATATATATATATATATATATATATATATACTCTATATACTGCTTATATACTGTGGGAGAATAGCTCGCGTGGATCACCTTTCCTGGGAAGAAGGAAGCTTGTAGGCAAAGTTTCTGGCGGGTTGCCAGTTTTATTTGGTAAAAGGTTGCAAGTAATAAAACAAACAAAATAGCAAAAACAAAACCTTGCCGTCCAGCGCTAAACTACTACAGAGCAGGATACCTCTCTATGGGATGCCAGCCTTGTCCCTGACACCTTCAAACAAAACAAACACAAGCCTTTTCTCTTGCAGCCCTTAGGGCTACACCAACTCCAAAGGTGTAGCTCTCTCAGTGTCATCATACTGAGTCACACGCCAGAGCAAAGCTGAGATCTCTTCCTGGTTATTTAAAGCAGCTGAAACGGGATTTGGGTGGACCAGAAACTCCACCATTTTGCCACGGTGGCTGGCAAAACCCGGGTCATACTTTCACTAGTCCACTCCAAGTGAACACATGCGAGATGACAAATATCGCCCGTCCACTATCTTGCCTCACATAATGTCACATATCCCCTCCTCTGCTCAAGCCCCTATGGCTGAGTAACTGTCACATTCATACAGTGGGCCTGGGAAAGGGCATTCGCATTGTTCTGCAGCTTTCCCGCCCTATGTTCCACTGTAAATTTGTAAGGCTGTAGGGCCAAAAACCACCTTGTCACCCGACTACCTGTCGTCACACATCCACTTAAGGGGGTCATGGTCGGCGGCCAGTCTAAATTATACTTTAGGGCTTCTAAGGCCCATTTAATAGTGAGACATTCCTTCTCAACTATGGCATAATTTTTCATATTAATTTTACATATATAACCGGGTGCTCCTCCCCGTCTCTGATCTGGGACATTATCTCCCCAAGACCCACATCAGAGGCGTCGGTCTGCACCACAAAGTCCTTGGTGAAGTCCAGGGTGACAAGCACTGGTTGTACGCATAGGGCTTGTTTCAACCTCTAAAAAGCCTTCTCGGCTTCAGGGTTCCACTTCACCATGACCAACCCCCTACCCTTTGTCAGGTCCGTCAAGGGGACAGCAATGGTGGTAAAGTCGGGTATGCTCGCACCTGTTTTTTTAGTTAGAGGTTGGGGGCATTTCTGGATGACTGATAACGTGGCTAAGGTATTTGGCCTCCTCTAGACCAATGGCACACTTTTTTGAGTTGGCTGTGAGACCCCCTACCCTAATCGAATCTATCAATGCTTGAACTCAGGGTAGATGTGATTCCCAATCTGGGCTGTGGATGACCACATCATTCAAGTAAGCGGCTGCGTAAGCGTGGTGTGGTCTTATGGTTTTATTAATCATTCTTTGGAATGATGCAGGGGCACCGTGTAACCCAAATGGCATCGTGTAACCCAAATGGCATCTGCTTGTATTGAAATGACCCTGCAGAAGTCGAAAAGGCTGTTTTCTCTTTTGCTGTCTCTGTTAGGGATATATGCCCTTAGTTAGGTCTAGGGTTGTTATGTACCGGGCACCTCCCAATCGGTCTATAAGTTCGTCAATGCGAGGCATCGGGTATGCATCAAACTTGGACATGCTATTTAACTTTCTAAAGTCATTACAAAACCTTATAGTGCCATCGGGCTTCGGGACCAGCACTATGGGTCTCGACCAGTCACTGTGGGACTCCTCTGTCGTGTCCCATTCTAACATGGTTTTGATTTCCTTTACCACAGCCTCTAGTCTACCCTTAGGGATTCTATAGGGCTTCATATTTATGCGAACGCCTGTGTCAGGATTGAGCTTACCTACTGGTGGCGCTGTGCTGCTCTGGGCTGTTTGCTGCAGCTCTAGTGGCCAGCAGCAGGTATCTCCCCAGAGCCAGCAAGCTGTAACAATCAGCCACACCTGGGTTCAGCCATTAGATGGCTATTTAAGACTGTTCCTCCCTTTCCCCAGGGTGTCACGACGCTGTTCGCCTCTTGGTGCCAGATCCTTATGCTCATGTCCCCTGATATTCTGAACCTTCCTGTACCTAATGCCTTGCTCCTGCTTCCTGCCCTAGTACCCAGCCTTGATACCTTGCTTCCTTGTATACCCTGTACTCTTGTTCTTTATATTACAGATATTGTTTATAGTTATTTTTGGTCCATAGTGTAGTTAGGTTTATTAGTTATTCTTGTTTGTGCATTGGGGGTTTGGTTCTCGTTTTTGTCTTTGCGGTTTGTTTTGCTTGCTGTTAGCTGTGTATGTTTTTTGGTGTGTGTTTCACTGTAAATAAATATCACCTTAAAGTTATATACTTTGTTTGGTCTCGGTTCCATTGTGTGGCTACGTGTTTGGTCTGCCTAGCTGCAGAAACTTGACATAATCGTGACGCCCACCAATGACCAGATCTGCTACACTTGGGAACTTGGAGTCAGTTGCTTGAAATTTTTGCCTACCTCTGTCAAGATGCTAAGAGTGAAGCTTATTTGTCGTGTGGCGCTTGCAATAGGGGATAAAGATTTGTGTCATTCACTTTGGCAGGATCTCACTGAGGAGTAGGGTTGCCACATCATCCCTTTAATCCAGGACTCATATGAATTACACAAGTTCTGAGGCTAATTTAATGCAGATAAGGCACCAAGTGAGTTTAATTACCACCTTGATCAGCCACAGAACCTGTGTAATTAGTATGTGTCCTGGAGTAAAGGGATGATGTGGCAACCCTACTGAGGAGGAGCTGTTGGGAAGCATTTTGACAGCACATGCTTTAGCTGTTGAGGGCAGATTCTGCCTTAGTAACGTATAACCCCTGATCCAAGTCTGTTCTGAGTTACTATTGCAGTGCACCTCTCAGGGCCATGATGTTTTCACTCCCCCATTTACTATGTACCAGGCAGGATTTTTGGGATGGTTGCTGAAACATTGTGCAGAGTCTTTTTTCCAGCAGTACTCCGCCGATTCACAACAGGTGTTGTTGGATTGCATAGCTGCAGTGCACTCATTAATTGAGAAAAGTGAGCAAGGGAAAGACAAACTGACTTTAGTTCAACCTCTGTTACAAGCTTGGTCAGAGATCATATCACCAGTGCTAGAGGAGTCACACAAAGTCAGATCTGCTGCTAAAAATCAAGTATCCCTTCCTCTGTTACCCCTAGCAAGCACAGCTGCTACTGAGTATTCCTTACTTCCTGCTACCAGTAACCACACTTCCTCTATAAGCAATCCATAGTATGCTCCCCCCGCAGTACCGTTACCCATAGCAACCTATAAGGCTTCTTCCTGTACTATTGCTACTCCTTCTAATATGTTTCCCAGTACTGTTACTACCTTTCCCTCAGCAGCACACTCTGGTCACTACAATGCAACTACTTGCAGATCTCCAGTAGCTAGGCCAAAAAAGCAACAAAACTTTTCTCCTGCTCCTACCATTCTGCCACTATCCATGTTGTCTGCTGATCCAGTGCCCGCTGTCCAGTCCTCCTCAATGTTGCTGACTGCTGTTGATGAGATCCAGTCCTCCTCCATGCTGCTGACTGCTGTTGATGAGATCCATTCCTCCTCCATGCTGCTGACTGCTGCCAATGAGATCCAGTTGTCCTCCATGCTGCTGACTGCTGCCTATGAGATCCAGTTGTCCCCCATGCTGCTGCCTGCTGCCAATGAGATCCAGTTGTCCTCCATGCTGCTGACTGCTGCCGATGAGATCCAGTTGTCCTCCATGCTGCTGACTGTTACCAATGAGATCCATTCCTCCTCCATGCTGCTGACTGTTGCTGATGAGATCCAGACCTCTTCCATGCTGCTGACTGCTGCCGATGAGATCCATTGCTCCTCCATGCTGCTGGCTGCTGCCGATGAGATCCATTCCTCCTCCATGCTGCTGCCTGCTGCTGATGAGATCCAGTTCTCCCCCATGCTGCCGCCTGTCGATGGTATCCATGCCTCCTCCATGTTGCCGCCTGCCGATGGTGTCCATACCTCCTCCATGTTGCCGCCTGCTGAGGATGTCCATGCCTGCTGAGGATGTCCATGCCTCCTCCATGTTGCCGCCTGCTGAGGGTGTCAATGCCTCCTCCATGTTGCCTCCTGCCAAGGATGTGCATGCCTCTTCCATGTTGCCGCCTCCCGAGGGTGTCCATGCCTCCTCCATGTTGCCGCCTGCCGAGGGTGTCCATGCCTTCTCTATGTTGCCGCCTGCCGAGGGTGTCCATGCCTCCCCCATGTTGTCGCCTGCCGGTGGTGTTCATGCCTCCTCCATGCGGTCACCTGTTGTAAAGCCTTCCACGGGTGATCTGCAGTCTACCACCCAGCTGGACTATGCTGATTCCCGGGCTGTCGCCCCTCTGGACTATGCTGATTCCCGGCCTGTCGCCCCTCTGGACTATGCTGATTCCCGGGCTGTCGCCCCTCTGGACTATGCTGATTCCCAGGCTGCCGCCCCTCTGGTCTATGCTGATTCCCAGGCTGCTGCCCCTCTGGACTCTATGTTGCCGCCTGCCGGTGGTGTCCATGCCTCCTCCATGGGGTCACCTGTTGTAAAGCCTTCCACGGGTGATCTGCAGCCTACCACCCAGCTGGACTATGCTGATTCCCGGGCTGTCACCCCTCTGGACTATGCTGATTCCCGGGCTGTCGCCCCTCTGGACTATGCTGATTCCTGGGCTGTCACCCCTCTGGATTATGCTGATTCCCGGGCTGTCGCCCCTCTGGACTATGCTGATTCCCGGGCTGTCGCCCCTCTGGACTATGCTGATTCCTGGGCTTTCACCCCTCTGGACTATGCTGATTCCCAGGCTGCCTCCCCTCTGGACTATGCTGATTCCCAGGCTGCCTCCCCTCTGGACTATGCTGATTCCCAGGCTGCCACCCCTCTGGACTATGCTGATTCCCAGGCTGCTGCCCCTCTGGACTATGCCAATTCACTACTTGCTGTCAAGTTGGACTCTGTTTTCTGGGTTAAACTCCTGCCTGCTGAGGTGTCTGAGGCTTCTGCAGTTCCACTGTCATATGGGTTCACTGTGTGGGTTAAGATCCCTCCTGCTATCCGCTGCAAGTTCTTTTGCAGGTAGCTAATCCTGGTATGCCAAGGCCAGGAGGTCCTAATATCCACTCTGAACATGAGAACTATCTCTGCTGTTACAGCCCCAGTAGTAGAGGTCCTATGGGAAAGGGTAGAGTTCCATATGAACCTTGTCCTGACCCAGGGGTCATCTCTGCGATCCCTAGCGCATTTGGGGACCCAAGTGGGGTAACCTATGCCCTGGGTATACCTGAGTGGCTAGTAAAACACAGAGCAGTCTCTAGAAACAGAGATATAGGAGGTCCAAGTGCGATGGGACACCCTGACATCAGGGTGCCTGCATGCACCAGGGACTCTGGCATTAAGCGTTCAGGTAGCTTTCAGTGTCCCAGCATTGGGACTCAGGCTGCTTGTAAGAACAAGCCTTCGGTGTTGCACCTCCTTAGGGATCTGGCCAACAGGAAACCCAGCCAGTTTTGGGACCCCGGCAGGGTTTGCACTAAGCCTTCAGACACTGGCAGTGGGGTACTCAGTCGGCTTGCAGACCCTGGTGGGGGGCCCTATGGAGCGTCCGGAGGCCGCTCCTTAAGGTGGGACTCTGTCAGTATTGAGCTTACCTATTGGTGGCATTGTGCTGCTCTGGGCTGTTTGCTGCAGCTCCAGTGGCTAGCAGTAGGTGTCTCCCCAGAGCCAGCAAGCTGTAACAATCAGCCACACCTGGGTTCAGCCATTAGATGGCTATTTAAGACTGTTCCTCCCTTTCCCCAGGGCATCACGACCCTGTTCGCCTCCTTGCTGCCAAATCCGTGTGCTCGTGTCCCCTGATATCCTGAACCTTCCTGTACCTATCTGCCTTGCTCCTGCTTCCTGCCCTAGTACCCAGCCTTGATACCTTGCTTCCTTGTACACCCTGTACTCTTGTCCTTTATATTACAGATATTGTATATAGTTATTTTTGGTCCATAGTGTAGTTAGGTTTATTAGTTATTCTTGTTTGTGCATTGGGGGTTTGGTTCTTGTTTTTGTCTTTGAGGTTTGTTTTGCTTGCTGTTTGCTGTGTATGTTTTTTGGTGTGTGTTTCACTGTAAATAAATATCACCTTAACCGCTTGCCGTCCGCCCACCGACAAATGATGGCGGGGAGGAACGGCTATTGTTCTGGGACGACGTCATATGAAGTCGTCCCTTTAAGCTGGGATTGCGCGCGATCGGGCGTGCGCATCCCGGCTCTGTTGGTGTCGGCGTGTCCCCAGGACACACCGCGTCACCGACAGGGGTGAACAGCCATTGGTTATGGCTGCTCACCAAGTGATCGGCCGTGACGGAGTATGCCGTATGTTTTTATAATTGGGGTCTATATGTACGATGGTTTGTGCAGCTGTTTATCTGGAGCTTGTTTCACCACGGCAGTTGGGATATATATACACAACCGATGCTGGAACTATTCCGATTGATAGACTCCACTATACTCTGTGGGGGTGATCCTAGTGGCCAGATTAAAACTACTCCATCGTGAGATATTTATATATATAATCGTTTCTGGGGTATCCCTGAGTGTCTAGATGTTCTATCATGGCTACATGTATGGAGACGTTTTTGACATGTGCATAACTTTGAAACAATGCTACTTCATTCTGTTGTTGTAGTTTATAACTATGACATGCATACAAAGACAATTTTGATCAAAACCCATACATGCTTTTGAAGTAATGTTATTCTGTCACTGGGTTTCATTATGACATTTTAGGATTATGATATATTCACACTACCTATCCAACATGATCTTGACTGCAGGATTTGTGATATGTATTTGCCTTTATGTTTTAGGATGGGGCTTTAAAGTTATGGCTCATGTAAATAACAGGTTCTAGATGCATTGTGATCGATAGATCGTGTTGGAATTGATATAGCTGTTTTAGGTTTGACATATATACACAGCTGTTTAAGTGCATAATGAATTCCAGTTTGATATGAACCGGTGTAGTCGGTTTTGCCTTTCTCCTAATAGATTTATTCCTGATTAGTGACATACACGTATAGTCAACTTCAGAGCGATTTCTCATTTGAAGATTGTTGGTAGCGATGGTTGCTTTGCCGGCTTTTTTCATGATTAGTTAAAGGAGTGATATACAATTAAATCCAACTTCAGTGTGATATCGGTGGAATATATTCTATAATTTACCCCTTGACGGCTGTGTATATTATAAATGTCCCCCGTGGAGCTTTTTGATAGCAGTTGCACTACATCATACATATTCTCTATACATTTTTCTTTGTTTCATGATTTTGTCTTGATTCTACTCGGTACATGACATCTTTCTGACATCCTTGCCCTTTATCTGCTATGGCTTTAATCATCTCTTTGGGTTCTCTGTGAGATCTTAACTAGACAGTAGCACAACAGTGTAGCAAAATGATAGCTGAAATTTAGGTGTATATAATGTATCTACACTAGTAAGTTTGTGGACTACTTATGACTGTTGCTGAAAGGGTTCCGAAGGCTCCCTCCATTACATTCTATGTTTTCAAGAATTTTTCTGTAGATATAAAAAATATCCTTGGAAAATTTAACATACATATTATACAGGATATCGTTGAAAAATAAAGACAAATATATAGTTGGTTTAAAATGGGAGATATATATTGAAAGTGTTGAATAGCTCACGCTCTGCACAACGGCAGAGGGTATTTCCTGATTGTACGATACTCTCTGCCGATCATGTGTATGGGTGGAGGACAGCTTTTGCTTATACTCTGTTCTTATGGTGCGTGTCCTATGTGTTAGCACATTGAGTGTTCACATTTTCTTTTTCTCTTCTGTGTTTTCGTTTAGCCTTTGTTTGCCTGTCCCAAGGGACACTTACACGCAGTGGCGGCTGGTGAAGTTTTTGGATGGGGGGGCGCCCTTCCTCTTGACCCCTCCTACTTCTAATAAGCCCCTCCCCGTATAGAATCCACCCACTCTGTCCCCTGTATTCCACATATTGTGTCAGGAGCATACAGCTCAGCATCACAGGACACAGTATACAGCTCAGCATCACATGACACAGTATACAGCTCAGTATCACAGGACACAGTATACAGCTCAGCATCACAAGACGCAGTATACAGCTCAGCATCACAGGATACAGTATACAGCTCAGCATTAAAGGACACAGTATACGGCTCAGCATCACAGGACACAGTATACAGCTCAGCAACACAGGACACAGTATACAGCTCAGCATCACAGGACACAGTATACAGCTCAGCATCACAGGACACAGTATACAGCTCAGCATCACAGGACACAGTATACAGCTCAGCATCACAGGACACAGTATACAACTCAGCATCGCAGGATACAGTATACTGCTCCAGCATCACAGGGCACAGTATACAGCTCTGCATCACAGGGCACAGTATACAGTGAAACAGGTGGGGGCAGTTATGCAGCCAGTGACACAGGTGTGGCCAGTTATGCAGCCAGTGACACAGGTGGGGCAGTTTGCAGCCAGTGACACAGGTGGGGGCAGTTTGCAGCCAGTGACACAGGTGGGGGCAGTTTGCAGCCAGTGACACAGGTGGTGGCAGTTTGCAGGCAGTGACACAGGTGGGGGCAGTTTGCAGGCAGTGACACAGGTGGGGCAGTTTGCAGCCAGTGACACAGGAGGGGCAATTTGCAGCCAGTGACACAGGTGGGGGCAGTTACGCAGCCAGTGACACAGGTGGGGGCAGTTTGCAGCCAG
>BLSH010093598.1:146122-164964 GCA_018402905.1 Glandirana rugosa
GTGCTGAGACGTTATATGGAGAGCACACAGTGACCGACGTTTGACGGGGAGGACACAATGACCGACGTTTGACGGGGTGGACACAGTGACCGACGTTTGACGGAGAGGACACAGTGACCGACGTTTGACGGGGAGGACACAGTGACCGACGTTTGACGGGGTGGACACAGTGACCGACGTATTGACGGGGGTGGACACAGGGGCAGTTTGCAGCCAGTGACACACGAGAGGTATATTGCAGAGTCGTCCCCCGCCCCCCCCCCCGCACTTACCCCATTCAGCAGGCAGGACTGTTGCAGAGACTCAGCATGCGAGAGCGCGCTGGGTCTGCAGAGTTCGGCACATGGAGAGCGGCTGTCCCCCCTCGTCGGCCCCCGGGCGGTCATGGTCTCTGTGGGAGCGGAAGTCACCTCCGCTGCCACAGTGACCCGCCCCCAGCCACGCATCCAATCACCCTGAGCGGAGGCTCAGGGCAGCCAATCAAGCTATGAGTTTGCGCCTGTTCAGCGCACACTCATAGCTTTTAATGGCCAACCAATAGGCTCACTACTTGGCTGTCATGTGATAGAGCCGAAAAAAAAAAAAAAGAGAAAGTCAATGTACTGGCGCCACCTGCAGGTGGGCGGGGTTGACTTTTTTTTTTTTCCTCTCTTGCCGGCGGGGAGGCGGCGCCCCAGCGCCCCTCACACACCAGCCGCCGCTGCTTACACGCATATATATGTATCGTGGATGTATATTTCTCATACATAGGGAATTCCCCACCTTAATGCTTACACTTTATATATAGCTTCTACATATCTTAAGCTTTGCGAGTGTTACCTGCGTGGGGTTTCCCGTTTCTTTGACAGACAAAGAGTGGATACAAATCATTGTTTGCTTTTACATTTTCCTGTATTGTTTTTTCGTATTGTTTTCTTTGTATACAATTTTCTTCATATATTTTAATTTTATTCCTTTTTCATACAATAGCATTAAACAATGTAATGATGTCTTTTTAAGTGTCATTATATATTTGTTGATCTGCTCTTCTCTCACAACCCTGCCTTAGTCTAGACAGGTGTTTGCTAATGTGCACTAATCAATCAATTGGACTCATGCTCAATTGGACTCATGCTCATTGTCATTTGATTGTTAGATTATGACTAAGCGGGTGTGAATTCCCGTGAAACGCGTCAATCTTTTTAGTGCCTTATGATGTACTTCCTATGGACTACGATGTGATTTACGTGTATGGTGTTTTATCACAATAAATACAACTTCTTCAGAGGTCCTTGTGGTGCTGTCAACTTGCTGTTTTTGGATTCTATATTATTGGCTCATGGACCGGACGTGCACACAGCCTTTTGGAGTTATTATCTCCACCTGGAGTGGCTTTCCCTCTTGCAGTTCTACCAGCCATTGGTTATGGCTGCTCACCAAGTGATCGGCCGTGACGAAGTCACGGCTGATCACAAATGGCACGTCCGTCATTCGCACGGCGAGTGCGCTGTGCGTGCACGTCAGTGGCGGCGTGTTCCCAGGGAACACTGCCTGTCACCGACACTGGTATCAGCCGCCAACCGGTCAGCGGCTGTTACCTTGTGATTGGCTGTGGTCTACTTCACAGCCGATCACATCCAATGTAAACAGAGCGGTAACTCACTGTTACCAGCTCTTCTCTCCTCACACAGTTTCCAGTGTGAGGAGAGAAGAGCTGGGATCAGTGAGTTACTGATCTGATAAGTAAAAACACACAGCTGTCACATCCCCCCTGCCCCCCAATGCACCTGTCACCCAACAGTCACCCCATATGCCCACATAAAGTGCACCTGTCATCATAAAGTGTAGCTGTCATCAGACTGCCATCATAAAGTGCACCTGTCACCCATCAGTGACCACCACCAGACACCCGGCACCCATCAGTGACCACCGCCAGTCATCCATGACCCATCAGTGACCACTGCCAGTCACCCGTCACCCATCAGTGACCTCCACCAGTCACCCGTGACCCATCAATGACCACCACTAGACACCCATCACCCATCAGTGACCACCACCAGGCACCTGTCACCCATCAGTGACCACCACCAGGGACCCGTCACCCATCAGTGACCACTGCCAGTCACCCATCACCTATCAGTGACCACCGCCAATCACCCGTCACCCATCAGTGACCACTGCCAGTCACCTATCACCCATCAGTGACCACCGCCAGACACTTGTTACCCATCAGTGACCACCGCCAGTCACCCATCAGTGACCATCATCAATCACCTGTCAGTGACCGTCACACCCATGAGCGAACATCACCTGTAAAAGTCTCACACATGTGGTATCACTATACTCGGGGGGAGTAGTAGAATGTATTTTGGGGTGTCATTTTTGCTACATACATGCTATGTTTTGGAAATATCATATAAATTGACAACTTTGTGTAAAAATAAAAGCGTTTTCATTTTTTCCCCACATTTTCCAAAAACTACTGGAAAAAAAATGACATCTTTAAAAAAATCATTATGCCTCATAGATTATAGGTTGGGGTGTTTGCTTTGCAAAATGGGGTCATTTTGTGGGAAATTCCATTGTCCTGGTGCTCCAGGACCTTCAAAAATGTAATATAGTGTTGAGAAATGAGATCTGTAATTTGTGCTTGTAGAACGCCTGAAGGTACTAGTTCAATGTTGGGCCTCTGTATGTGGTCAGGCTATGTAAAAGTCTCACACATGTGGTATCGCCATACTCCGGAGGAATAGCAGAATGTATTTTGGGGTTTCATTTTTGCTATGTACATGCTATGTGTTGTAAATATCTTATAAATGGACAACTTTGTGTAAAAAAAAAGCGTTTTAATTTTTTTCACACATTTTTCCAAAAACTACTGGAAAAAAATGAACCGTTCAAAAGACTCATTATGCCTCAAAGATTATTCGTTGGGGTGTTTGCTTTCCAGAATGGGGTCATTTTGTGGGCAATTCCATTGTCCTGGTGCTCCAGGGCCTTCAAAAATGTGATAGGTCGTCATGACATTAGATGTGTAATTTATGTCCCTAGAATACCTGATGGCGCTCCCTGCATGTTGGGCCTCTGTATGTGGCCAGGCTGTGAAAAAGTCTCAGACATGTGATATTGCCATACTCAGGAGGAGTATCAGAATGTGTTTTGGGGTGTAATTTGTGGTATGCATATGCTGTGTGTGAGAAATAACCTGTTACAATGGCAATTTTGTGAAAAAAAAAGAAAAAAAAATCTTCATTTTGCAAAGAATTGTGGGAAAAAATTACAACTTCAAAAAATTCACCATGCCTCTTACTAAATACCTTAGAATGTCTACTTTCCAAAAAGGGGTCATTTGGGGGGTATTTGTACTTTCCTGGCTTGTTAGGGTCTCAAGAAATGAGATAGGCCGTCAGTATATCAGGTGTGATCAATTTTCAATGATTGGCACCATAGCTCGTACACTCTATAACTTACACATGGACCAAATAATATACACTTACTTGGGTTATTTTTACAAAAGATAGGTAGCAGTATAAATTTTGGCCAAAATCTACAAAGAAAAATTACTAATTTGCTAAATTTTATGACAGAAACAAAGAAAAAGGTATTTTTTCACAAAATTTTCAATCTTTTTTTATTTATAGCACAAAAAATAAAACACCCCCAGTGATTAAATACCGACAAAAGAAATCTCTATTTGTGTGAAAAAAGTACGCAAATTTCATATGGGTACAGTGTTGCATGACTGAGTAATTGTCATTCAAAGTGTGATAGCGCTGAAAGATGAAAAATGGCCTGGACAGGAAGGGGGTTTTCGTGCCCAGTACTGAGGTGGTTAAAGTTATATACTTTGTTTGGTCTCGGTTCCATTGTGTAGCTACGTGTCTGTTCTGCCTAGCTGCAGAAACCTGACAGCCTGGTTCTGTGATTATGTCATGCTGGATCACTGAGGTCAGCCCAGCCCAGGTAAAGGGGAGAAAAAGTCTCTATTTTTACTCACAAATTCCTTAACGTCGGGCAGGGAGATGCTTGTGGCAGAAATGGCAATGTTGCCCATAACCAACATGGATGGGCATGAAGAGCTCCCACGTGCATGGGTGTGCGCATTGCTCACAGGTGCGCGCGCATGTGCAGCAGCGCTAACAGGCGCACACATTGTGACAGATGTTGGTGCCAAGCTGCCTGTTTAAACCTACTACTGACAACCTGACGTTGCTGGATTATCTCAGCTATTCCGTGTACCTGTGCCTCTATATCCTGATCTGTGGACTTCACATTACCAACCCGGCTTGCCTTGACCTTGCTCTCTGATTCACCGGCTCGGACCCCTGGCTTGTTTTTGGACTTTGCTGCTGCTTCTCTCCAGTGTTTGACCCCGCCTGTCTTGTGACCCTGCTTACCCTGTCTTCCATACCTGACACCGGCTTGCTCCTGTTGTGGTCCTGGACTGATCTAATGTGTATGACCCCTGGCTCTGCTACTGGTGTCTCCCTTGTCAAGCACCTCAGCACCTCCAGTCTTCCAGTGCTTCCAGCCTGCTACAGCCATCTCTGTGTGATCAGCTCTCCAGACTTCAAGCAAGCACCTGGCAAACCATGCTTCTTTGGGCACTGGGTTCCCTGTTCCATCTCCAGGGACGTGCTGCACTTAGCCGCAAAGGGAGCCCTCTCAGCATCTCGGCCTCTATATCAGAACCTGACAGTATAATCCAATCATGTCAGAGGCTGACGGAGGTGCTTCCCCTATAGCTGGTCACTGCACTGACCCAATCGGTACTAAAAGGCTATTTTCAGTTGGAAGGTCATCTGCAACATCTGTCTGTGAAACCCACTCTTTCTGACCCAGGACCACCTTCTACCAGCTCTTCCACTGCTGCCCAGGAATGTACCACCTCTACCCATACTGTGCTGATTCCTCCACCGGAACCACGAGTACCTACACCTGAACAATTTTCCTGGAGACCGGAAAACGTTTAGAATTTTAAAAAATGCCTGTCTGCTCTACTTGACTCTTCAAGGACTTTCTCTGTGGAGCCTGTAAAAGTGTTATTTATCATATCTTTACTCTCGGATGAACCCCAGATCTGGGCCCATGGCTTGTTGGAACAAAGAAGCCCTGTCATAGCTCTGCTGATGCATTTTTTGAGGCCATGGTGTAACTATACGATGACCCCCAGCATATGGCAACAGCCACAACCGCTCTGCACACTCTACAGCAGGGGCGGCATCCAGCCGAGGGTTAGACTTCCGCAAATTGTCCTCAGAAACAGGACTGCTCTGAAATACCAATATCGGCTGGGTTTATCTGAATCCCTCAAGGACTATCCAACAGGACAGGCGTCTGCGGGAACAGTGGTCCGAAAGATCCCAGACCTTCCGACCAACTTGGATGCTACCCAAGGTGTCCTCTCCTCCAGCAACCGCTCCTTCTGGCACCCCCACTTCTGAAGTAGAACCAATGCAAATTGGCTTGGTCCCTTCAGCTCTCTCCCCAGATGAAAAGCTCCACCGCCGTCAGGCAAATTTATGTCTCTACTGTGGAGGAAATGGACACTTTCTACACAATTGCCCCATCAGGCCCAGTAAGTCATATGCTCAGACGCCTACTGTCAAGTATCTGGTTCCTCCTCATCACACCTTGTTCTCCCTGTCTCATTACGGGTGGCAAAAGAGGAGATCCGGATCCCAGCCATCATTGATTCAGGGCCCTGCAGCTGCTTTCTGTACCTGACCTTGGCTAAGAGACTTGGAATTTCCCTTGCTGTGAAGAAACAACAGCTCACAGTACATCTGGCCAATGGCTCTCTGCACAGTTCTGGGATAGTTACCCAAGAGACTGTACCTCCCCTTACACTGACCGACTCCAGCCAAAGGGAGCCACCGGGAGCTGGTACCTTTTGATGTTTTGTGCTCCCCCATGTTTCCGGTCATCCTGGGAATTCCGTGGCTTCAAGCGCATAACCCTGAGGACCGCGACCTGGTACTAACACGCAGCTAAATCCATCTCCACCATCAGGAGCTCTGGTGAACACCAGTTAGTACTTAGACTCCGCACCTCAGGTGAGCCTGTGTCATCTGCCAGGGTGACTACCTGTGTACCTATCCTGCTGGTCAGTAGTAGTCCTGCAACTGCTATAGCAAATGGTCTTCGAGCCTGACATCTGATTGTGAAATTACCATCAAGAATTGATATCCTCTCCCCCCATCCCAGAATTATTTCAAAGGTTCCATACCGCTCAAGTCTTCTCCAAAGTGGACTTGCGGGGCGCTTACAACCTGGTCCGCATACGTGAGGGGGATGAATGGAAGACAGCATTCCGAACATGTTTCGGTCACTTTGAGTACCCGGTGATGCCATTTGGACTCTGTAACGCCCCAGCCATGTTCCAGCACTTTGAGAACGATATTATCTGGACAATTTCATCAGTGTGTATCTAGACGATATCCTTGTCTTCTCAGCCACTCTAGAGATCCCCAGAGAACACATGAAAAAAGTATTATCTACCCTAAGGACTCATGGATTGTATGTGAAGGCTGAGAAATGTGACTTTGAAAAAGGGTCAATTCAGTTCCTGGGACTTATTATTTCCACAGAGGGAACTGCTATGGATCCCCAGAAAGTGAAAGCCATACTGGAATGGCCACCTCCATCAGATAAAAAGGGCATCCAGAGATTTATCGGATTGACAAATTTTTACCGAAAATTTGTCAAGAACTTTTCTGCCATCATCGCACCCATTACCCAGTAAACGCGCCAAGTTTCCGTTTGTCCGTATCCATTTCCGCACCTGTTCTCCAGCATCCTGACCCCACTTTACCTTATGTACTGAAAGTTGATGCTTCAGAGGTGGCCACAGGAGCCATCCTGTCTCAACGACAAGGTCCTAGGTCACTTCTGCACCCTGTAGCTTTTTCCTCACGGAAAACGACCCTATCTGAAAGAAACTATGATGTGGGAGATTGAGAACTTTTGTCAGTTAAAACAGCTTTGGAAGAGTGGAGATACTTGTTCGAAGGTGCTAAACACCCCATCATGATCTTTACCGATCATAAGAATCTAGAATATCTCTGAACCGCCAGACGTTGGAAACCTCAACAAGCTTGATGGGCATTATACTTTTCTAGATTCAATTTTCACATTACCTACCATCCAGGATCTAAGAACAGAAAGGCTGATGCTCTCTCTCGGATGTTTCCAGACGCACCAGAAGAAACCCCCCCCCCGGGGACAATCTTGTCCACTCAAAATTTTCTTCTGATTCAACCCGACTTAAGGGCTTCTATTGAGCGAGCCTCTCTCCAGTGTACAGAGCCAGAAACTTAGTCCCTGAGAAATCATGAAGGTCTCCTGTGGCACCAGGGCAAAATTTTTGTCCCTCAGGAAGTCAGATTACAAGCTCTAAAAAGGTTTCCTGATCACCAGCTTGCCGGGCACTTTGGTCTGCGGAAAATGATTGACCTTATCCAAAGATACCTGTGGTAGCCCTCCATGAAGTCTGGTTGCAAGAAATACGTAAACACATGTATTACATGCCAATGTAACAAGGGCACCAATGCAAAATCTTGGGGTCTGTTAAGGCCGCTTCCGGTTCCAGAACAACCCGGAAAGAATATATCTATGGACTTCATAGTCGATTTGCCTCCATCAGAGAGTTTCACAACCATCTTGGTGGTGGTGGACTGGCTATCCAAGATGGTACACTTCCTGTCCATGTTGGGCAGACCTTCCGCCTTGGACACGTCAAAAATCTTTATCAAACAAATAATCAGGCTACATGGGCTTCCTGATAACATTGTCTCTGATAGAGGGGTGGAGTTCACCTCCGGCCTTTGGAAGAATCTTTGCAAGATCTTGTCCATTGAAGTCTGTCTATCTTCTGCCTACCATCCTCAGAGTAATGGCCAAACAGAAAGGACAAACCAAACATTGGAATAATATCTACGCTGCTTCTGTTCCTTTTCTCAAGATGACTGGGCCCCTTTACTGCCATGCGTTGAATTTGCATACAATAATTCTGTAAACTTGCCACCAATCAGTCACTCTTCTGGGCCAACTACGGGTTTCACCCCTCATTCCTGCCAAACATTGTCCCTGAATCCCGGGTACCAGCTGTACAAGATAGAATAAACTTTATCCAAACCAATTACCATGTCCTCCAGGAGACCATACAAAAAGCCTAAGAGGATTTCAAGAAACAATATGACAAGAGGAGAAGAGGGAATCCCATCTACAAGGTGGAAGTCAAGGTATGGCTATCTTTGTCTACCACCTTTTTCAACATACTTTTAAGGGTTTTATTACATCTCTCCACAAGTCCATCCGTTTGGGGGTGGTAGACAGAGGTACGGAGATGGGAAATTTTGTACAACTTGCACAGTTCCTTAGTAGCCCTGGACATAAACGGGGTGCCCTGATCTCTTTTGGGATCCCCACGCAACTAAACCCCTGGACCAATTCTTTGGCGATAGTCTTAGCAGAGGTATTCCACAAGGGTATGGCTGCAGGATAGCGTGTCGCGTAGTCCAGTATTAACAAAATGTGTTGGTGGCCCCGGGCAGACTTTACTACTGGCCCCACCAGATCCATGCCAATTCTCTCAAAAGGCACTCCAATTATATGTAGGGGAGCAAGCGCACTGCGGAAATGGGGTGACGGGGTAGACATTTGACACTCGGGGCATGACTCACAGTACTCTCTGACATCTGCATACAGCCTGGGCCAGAAACATCTCTGGGTTATCCTCTCCCTGGTTTTCTCCATACCCAGATGTCCTCCCATTATATGACCATGGGCCAAGTCTAGCACCATCCTGCAGAAAGGTTTGGGAACCACCAGATGTTCTACCTCGTCCTCACCTGATACAGCAGATTGTTTTTAAGAGCCATGTAGGGGAAAGATACCCCCAATTAGGATCCACAGGTTCCCCATCTATCATCTTAACATTCTCTCTGGCTCTAATGAGGGTGACATCTCATAATTTCCCTATAAAACATCCTCCCTCACTATTAACGCCCGCACATGGTACAATTATCAGCAAAAAAAAGTCGTACGACAGCCTGTTGTCCGATAATCCCACCGTTAGAACACACCATTGGACAGCCAGTTTTTAATTATCGTCCAACAGAAGTTGTATGCGAAGACTAGAAAACTTTTGTCTGTCAAGGATCATGTGTACAGAAGTTGGCCAAACAAAAGTTGTAAGTACAAACACACATGCTCGGAATCCAGGAAGTATTCGGTCGTGTAAACCTGCGCCCGTAATTCACAATTCACATTCACCTGAACTTCCTCTTTATATGCTCCTAACATGTCACTGCATTCGGCTTTGTTGAACGATAATTTGACTACCGTCATTACGCTAGACAAAATAACGGACAGCCGTTTTTGAAAAAAGTTGCACATGCGGTCGTACAACTATAGCATGGTGTGTACAAGGCTTTAGAGAAAATGTGCCAGCAGTCCTGACCGTTGTTCTTCTGGCCATCCTTTGCAAAGCGCGACTCATTCAAAAGTCGTGAGGTACGCCTCCACGTCATCCACAGGGGTCACCTTCTGCAGGTGGTAAGAGGCGTGTACCAATTTTGTTTCCACTGCCACGAGAGGTGCGGGCCCCTTCTTTAACTCCAGCAGGGCCTCCACAAACTGTTGTGCTGCGATAGCCTGGTGACTCTCCTCCCGCTGAGCTGCAGCGGCCTGTGTGACATGGAGGTTGGTTTCCCGCTGAGCTGCCTGTTGTGCTGCAGCAGCCTCTGCGACCTGGCGGTTGGTTCCCCGCTGAGCTGCCTGTTGTGCTGCAGTGGCCTCTGCGACCTGGCGGTTGGTTTCCCGCTAAGCTCTAGTGGCTTGCAGCAGGGCCTTCACCAATTCCTCCATTTTGGAAAGTTGCCTGCTGAACTCCACCACGTGTGGGAGATTAGCTTGTGTGGATTACCTTTCCTGGGAAGAAGGCAGCTTGAAGGCAAACTTTCTTAAAATCTGGCGGGTTGCTAGTTTTGTTTGGTAAAAGGTTGCAAGTAATAAAACAAACAAAATAGCAAAAACAAAACCTTACCATCTGGCTACTACTACAGAGCAGGATAATTCTCTATACGATGTCGGGCTTGTCCCTGACACCTTCAAACAAAACAAACGCAAACCTTTTCTCTTACAGTCCTTAGAGCAACCAACTCCTAAGGTGTAGCTCTCTCTGTGTCATCATACTGAATCCCAGACCAGAGCAAAGCTGAGATCTCTTCCTGGTTATTTAAAGCAGCTGAAGAGGGATTCGAGTGGACCAGAAATTCCAGGCCGGAACCAGCTCTGCCACAGTGGCTGGCAAAACCTGGGTCGGACTTTCACTAGTCCACTCCAAGTGAACGCATGCGAGGCTACAAATATCGCCCGTCCACTATCTTGCCTGGCATAATGTCACAATATATATTCTTACACTGCTTGACACTGCCTCTATATACTGTACACTGGATGAGCTGTATATATAATTTACACTGAATGCAGCGTGTATATACAGTTGTGTTACATACCCTGGCAGAATTTATGATTTCTTGGCCATTTTTCAGAGAATATGAATGATTACACAAACTTTTCTTTCACTCGTGGTTAGTGTTTGGCTGAAGCCATTTATTATCACTCAACTGCGTTTACTCTTTTTAAATCATAATCAATGACAGCTTGAAGTTTTTTGTGGTATTTGTGGATGAGGCTCTTTATCTTCCCAGATGGTTAAGCTGCCAATTTCTCTTGGCAAAAAGCCTCCAGTTCCTGGAAATTCTTGAGCTGCCTTGCATGAACTGCACGTTTGAGATCTCACAGAGTAGCTCAATGATATTGAGGTCAGGAGACTGAGATGGCCACTCCAGAACCTTCACTTTATTCTGCTGTAACCAATGACAGGTCGACTTGGCCTTGTGTTTTGGATCATTGTCACATTGGAATGTCCAAGTACGTCCCATGCTCAGCTTCCTGGCTGAATGCAGATGTTCCACCAGTATTTTTGATATCATACTGCATTCATCTTGCCATCAACTTTGTCCAAATTTCCTGTGCCTTTGTAGCTCACACATCCCCAAAACATCAGCGATCCACCTCCATGTTTCACAGGCCTTGTTGACTCCTTTCCAAATGAAGAGTTTATGGTTGTGGCCAAAAAGCTCAATTATGATCTCATCACTCCAAATGACTTTCTGCCAGAAGGTTTGAGGCTTGTCTCTGTGCTGTTTGGCGTATTGTAAGCGGGATACTCTGTGGCATTTGCGTAGTAAGGGCTTTCTTCTGGCGAATTGACCATGCAGCCCATTTTTCTTGAAACAGCCACACCACATGTTTTCAGAGAGTCCTGTATTTCACCTGAACAATTTTCCTGGCAGTTGTGGCTGAAATCTCAGTTGGTCTAACTGACACCTCATTTTCCAGAACAGAACCCCTCATTTTCCACTTCTTGATTAGTGTTTGAACACTGCTGATTGGCATTCTCAATTCTTTGGATATCTTTTTATATCCCTTTACTGTTTTATACAGTTCAACTACCTTTTCCCGCAGATCCTTTGACAATTCTTTTGCTTTCCCCATAACTCAGAATCCAGAAACGTCAATGCAGCACTGGATGAAAGATGCAAGGGTCTGTCAGGAGTCCAGAAACTCATTGACCTTTTATACACACACACACACTTATTACAAGCAAACAGATCACACGTGAGGATGGTTACCTTTCATAGCCATTCAAATCCCTTTGTATCAACTTGGGTGCATGTTATCAGGCCAAAATCACCAGGGTAAGTAAACTTTTGATCAGGGTCATTTTTGTAAATATTTTATTATATCTTTTCATGTGGCAACACTGAAGAAATGATACTTTGCTACAATGTAAAGTAGTGAGTGCACAGCTTGTATAATAGCGTAAATTTTCTGTCCCCTCAAAATAACTCAACACACAGCCATTCATGTCTAAACCGCTGGCAACAAAAGTGAGTACACCCCTAAGTGAAAATTAGGCCCGATTAGCCATTTCCTTCCCTGGTGTCGACTCATTAGTGTTACAAGGTATCAAGTGCGAATGGGGAGCAGGTGTGTTAAATTGGGTGTTATTGCTCTCACTCTCATACTGGTCACTGGAAGTTCAACATGGCACCTCATGGCAAAGAACTCTCTGAAAAAAAAATGTTGTTCTACATAAAGATGGCCTATGCTATAAGAAGATTGCCAAGACCCTGAAACTGAGCTGCAGCATGGTGGCCAAGACCATACAGTGGTTTAACAGGACAGGTTCCACACAGAACAGGCCCCACCATGGTTGACCAAAGAAAATGAGTGCACGTGCACAGTGTCATATTCAGAGGTTGTCTTTGGGAAATAGACGTATGAGTGCTGCCAGCGTTGCTGCAGAGGTTGAAAGGCTGGGGGGTCAGCCTGTCAGTGCTCAGACCATACGCCGCACACTGCATCAAATTGGTCTGCATGGCTGTCATCCCAAAAAGGAAGCCTCTTCTAAAGATGATGCACAAGATAGCCCGCAAACAGTTTACTGGAGACAAGCAGACTAAGGACATGAATTACTTGAACCACGTCCTGTGGTCTGATGAGACCAAGATAAACTTATTTGGTTCAGATGGTGTCAAGCGTGCGTGGCAGCAATCAGGTGAGGAGTAGAGTTGAGCGAACACCTGGATATTCGGGTTCGGCGGGTTCGGCCGAACTTCTCGGAAACGTTCGGGTTCGGTACCAAACGTTACCCGAAATTGACCCCGAACCCCATTGAAGTCAATGGGGACCCGAACTATTCGGCACAAAAATGGCTCTAAAAAAGTCCTGGAAAGGGCTAGAGGGCTGAAAAAGGAAGAAAAATGGGAGATGTTATTAGATCTGCAATCTGTCCCTCAATGCAGTAGTAATTTCTACCTAGTCCAGTATCAGATCGCTCTGTAATCAGATCGTTCTGTAATGCAGGATGAGAGATCATTCTGTAATCAGATCGTTCTGTAATGCAGGATGAGATGTTATTAGATCTTCAATCTGTCCCTCACAGCATTAGTAGTAATCTCTACCTAGTTATTAGATCTGCAATCTGTCCCTCACAATCTGTCCCTTACAGCGCCGGCAGCATCCTCTCCTTACACTAACCTGAGAGCATGTGACATGCAGCACTGTGACTTCAGCCTCATATAGAGGCTGGGTCACATGATGCACTGGCCAATCACAGCCATGCCATTAGTAGGCATGGCTGTGATGGCTTCTAGGGAAAACCAGTGAAATGCTTGTTGATTGGCTGCCCTGTATCTATTCAACATGCGTGATAAAATATCAGAACCCAGAACCCGAACCCAGACTTTTTCTCAAACGTTCGGGTTCGGGACACGGACACCCGAAAGTTCGGTACGGACCCGAACTTTACAGTTCGGGTTCGCTCAACTCTAGTGAGGAGTACAAAGTTAAGTGTGTCTTGCCTGCAGTCAAGCATGGTGGTGGGAGTGTCATGGTCTGGGGCTGCATGAGTGCTGCTGGCACTGGGAAGCTACAGTTCATTGAGGGAACCATGAATACCAACATGTACTGAGCCATCCTGAAGCAGAGCATGATCCCTTCCCTTCGGAGACTGGGCCGCAGGGCAGTATAATATGATAACGACCCCAAACACACCTCCAAGACGACCACCAACTTGCTAAAGAAGCTGGGGGTAAAGGAGATGGACTGGCCAAGCATGTCTCCAGACCTAAACCCTATTAAGCATCTGTGGGGCACCCTCAAATGGAAGGTGGAGGAGCGCAAAGTCTCTAACATACACCAGTTCCATGATTTTGTCATGCAGGAGTGGAAGAGGACTCCAGTGGCAACCTGTGAAGCTCTAGTGAACCCCATGCCTAAGCGGGTTAAGGCAGTGCTGAAAAATCATGGTGGCCACACACAATATTGACACTTTGGAACCAATTCGGACATTTTCACTTAAGGGTGTACTCACTTTTGTTGCCAGCGGTTTAGACATTAATGGCTGTGTGTTGAGTTATTTTGAGGGGACATTAAATTTACTCCGTTATACAAGTTGTGCACTCACTACTTTACATTTTAGTAAAGTGTAATTTCCAGTGGCGGCTGGTGAAGTTATAAGATGGTGGGGCACCAGACCCCGCCCTTCTTTTTTGACCCCTCCCACTTCTCATAAGACCCTTTAATATGGGTTAAACTGAGAGAGCCCCTATAACAAAATAGGGGGTCTCTTAGTATATCCATAATAGGGGGTCTCAGTATATATCCCATAATAGGGGGTTTCTCAGTCTCAGTATATCTCATATTAAGGTGCCTCTCGGAGTCAGTATATATCCCATAACATGGGCCCTATTATGGGATATATACTGAGATGTATAGTGTGACAAAGAGAAAAAGTGATTGATCAGCACAAAAGCCAACAAAATATAATACTATCCCAATAAATGGTTCAATGCACCTACACTCACTTGTGATTACCATTATGATAATAATGATGATCAAATTTATCTGCTGTAAAAATCAATAATAGGCAGCATGGCATAGGTGGGGGGATGTTTTAATCACTGTACCTTTATGGAGAAGAAGAATTCACTGCAGTGGTGGTCCCCACTTTCCTCAGACTTTAACAGGCTGGAGCCTGCTGTACTGCCTGTCCCTCTCTGTGTCTTCATAGCTGCTGGCAATTTGCTTGAAGAGCCTGTCCTCCCCTCAGAACCTACTTCCTGAAGGAGGCAGGCACTGAAAAAGCTGCTGACTGACTTACTTGAGTGCCCTATGATATCACTCCGCCTAGCCGGCCCAGCCGGAACCTTAATCTGATCTTCGGAGATGCAGCACTGGATGGTCTTAATCCGCTGCAGCACGGACCCTTAAAAAATAGTCCTGCCTTACTACAGCCTCTGAAGCAACTGATGGGGCCCAGGATAGGATTTTGACCACCTGGGAGCTGCGGGGAACCCGGGGACACCTCCTCTCCTCTGTTCCGGCTCAGGGAGCAATTCAGGTCGGTACCCAGACCCGCCCAATTGAACTCCCTATAACTCAATAGGATACTGAAAAGCAACCAATGAGTGTGCAGAGATGGTTTACTCAGTGTTCCTAAATGCACTTGTAAATTATTTTTTGGGCAGACGCCCTGTTGCTAGGCAGATTAGGGAAAAAAAGTCTAATCATAGACATTTTTTTCTGATCTACCTAGCAACAGCAGCAGAGGGAGAGACGTATAACAATGGGGAAGGGAACAGCAAGTGCAGGACTAGCATTTAAAGGCACAGAACCCATTTTACAAAAGAAAAAATAATTATATAGTTTATTTTTTTAATTAATTAATTTATTTATTAATTTTCCTGCAACAAAAACTGGTGGGGCGCTGCCCCGGCATCCCCTATGGACAGGCCTCCACTGGTCATTTCTTCAGTGTTGTCACATGAAAATAAATAAAATATTTACAAAAATTTGAGGGATGTACTCACTTTTGTGAGATACTGTATATCCTGGCAATGTTCTCTCAAGTGCTCTGCTCCCATGTAATCTGTGTCCTGCCCTGTTCTCTCATGTACTCTCCTTCCATGTAATCATGTGTCCTAATCATGTTCTCTCATGTGCTCTGCTCCCATGTAATCTGTTTCCTGACCATGTTCTCTCATGTGCTCTGCTCCCATGTAATCCTTTGTCCTGACCATGTTCTCTCATGTGCTCTGCTCCCATGTAATCCTGTGTCCTGACCATGTTCTCTCATGTACTCTGCTCCCATGTAATCCTGTGTCCTGCCCTGTTCTCTCATATGCTCTGCTCCCATGTAATCCTGTGTCATGACCATGTTTCTTCATGTGCTCTGCTCCCATGTAATATGTGTCCAGCCCTGTTCTCTCATGTGCTCTGCTCCCATGTAATACTATGTCCTGCCCTGTTCTCTCATGTGCTCTGTTCCCATGTAATCTGTTTCCTGACCATGTTCGCTCATGTGCTCTGCTCCCATGTAATCCTGTGTCTTGACCATGTTCTCTCATGTGCTCTGCTCCCATGTAATCTGTGTCCTGACCATGTTCTCTCATGTGCTCTGCTCCCATGTAATCCTGTGTCCTGACCATGTTCTCTCACATGTTCTGTTCCCATGTAATCCTGTGTCTTTACCATGTTCTCTCATGTGCTCTG
The DNA here is from genome assembly GCA_018402905.1 of Glandirana rugosa. NCBI lineage: Eukaryota > Metazoa > Chordata > Amphibia > Anura > Ranidae > Glandirana > Glandirana rugosa. The sequence continues at coordinate 162,227 of BLSH010093598.1, forward strand.
CTCCCATGTAATCTGTGTCCTGACCATGTTCTCTCATGTGCTCTGCACCCATGTAATTTGTGTCCTGCCCTGTTCTCTCAGGTGATGTGCTCCCATGTAATCCTGTGTCCTACCCTGTTCTCTCATGTGCTTTGCTCCTATGTAATCTGTGTCCTGACCATGTTCTCTCATGTGCTCTGCTCCCATGTAATCTGTGTCCTGACCACGTTCTCTCATGTGCTCTGCTCCCATGTAATCCTGTGTCCTGACCATGTTCTCTTATGTACTCTGCTCCCATGTAATCCTGTGTCCTATCCTGTTCTCTCATGTGCTCTGCTCCCATGTAATCCTGTGTCCTGACCATGTTCTCTCGTGTGCTCTGCTCCCATGTAATCTGTGTCCTGCCCTGTTCTCTCATGTGCTCCGCTCCCATGTAATCTGTGTCCTGACCATGTTCTCATGTGTCCTCTGCTCCCATGTAATCTGTGTCCTGCCCTGTTCTCTCGTGTGCTCTGCTCCCATGTAATCTGTGTCCTGCCCTGTTCTCTCATGTGCTCTGCTCCCATGTAATCTGTGTCCTGACCATGTTCTCTCGTGTGCTCTGCTCCCATGTAATCTGTATCCTGCCCTGTTCTCTCATGTGCTCTGCTCCCGTGTAATCTGTGTCCTGACCATGTTCTCTCATGTGCTCTGCTCCAATGTAATCCTGTGTCCTGACCATGTTCTCTTGTGTACTCTGCTCCCATGAAATCTGTGTCCTGTCCTGTTCTCTCGTGTGCTCTGCTCCCATGTAATCTGTGTCCTGACCATGTTCTCTCGTGTACTCTGCTCCCATGTGATCCTGTGTCCTGACCATTTTCTCTCATGTGCTCTGCTCCCATGTAATCTGTGTCCTGACCATGTTCTCTCGTGTGCTCTGCTCCCATGTAATCTGTGTCCTGCCCTGTTCTCTCATGTGCTCTGCTCCCGTGTAATCTGTGTCCTGACCATGTTCTCTCATGTGCTCTGCTCCAATGTAATCCTGTGTCCTGACCATGTTCTCTCGTGTACTCTGCTCCCATGTGATCCTATGTCCTGACCGTGTTCTCTCATGTGCTCTGCTCCTCTGTAATCCTGTGTCCTGCACGGTTCTCTCATGTGCTCTGCTCTCATGTAATCTGTGTCCTGACCATGTTCTCTCATGTGCTCGGCTCCCATGTAATCCTGTGTCCTGCCCTGTTCTCTCATGTGCTCTGCTCCCATGTAATCCTGTGTCCTGCCCTGTTCTCTCATGTGTTCTTCTCCCATATGTCCTGCCCTGCTCTTATGTAATCATGTGCCCTCCTGCCTCGTGTGCTTTGCTCTGCTTGCCCCCTGTACCTTGCCCTGCTGCTGTCGCTCTGTACATTGCTATCAAGTTGGACGTAGAATTGAGCACATGTGCAGAAAAAAAAGCACATGTTTCACATTGAATAGGTATGTTTTAATATTATATTATTTAATGCTATGTTTAATTTGAGTACTGCTTGGATCTTGAAGAAGGGGAGATACCCCGAAAGCTTGTCCTGAAAAATTTTATGTTAGTGCAAATAAAAAAAGTATCACGGACAGTACTCAGTTTTCTCTTATGCTATGTTTAAAAATAATTGTTGCTATATCTACAGCTCTCGGATCACACCAGTGTTCCGTGACCTGTCGATGTGAAAATTATTTCAGGGGTTCCCCAAGATTTCAGACCTTTTGCCAGGGGTTCCTCAATGGTAAAAAGTTTGAGAAACACTGGGTTAGAGGCTGCTCTGATTCACTTTCTATTTGCATACTGCGATATACTTGCGCAATTCTCAAGTGTATGAGAACAAAGCTCATTTGATCATAAATCATTTGACTGGTTTGTATTGAAGTGTATGTCTACCACTTCATTATTTAAAGCAACAGTGTCCCTTTTTGGTCTGGGGGGTTCATAGCTATTATTAGCCTAGGGAACGGTAAACAGCTCAGGCTAGCGACAGGATAGGCTTCCGACGGCCATTTAAATGTAGTGGTCCGGTAGCATTGATAGCCTATAGTCAGGTTAGGGACCAAGAGATAGACTAGATAGGCCTGATTGCCTTGCAGGTGGCTTGTTTCAGACTTCTTCGTCGTTGGTGTGTTAGTCTGTACAAACGTTCCCAGGAAGCCACCGCTCCACAGATGCCTCAGCGTTCGTCCTCTCAAGCCAGATTATGTTAGGCCTTGCAATATATATAAATATATATATATATATATATATATATACTGTACATTCTTCTTGTTATTGGTTGTAGGTAATGCCATCACTTTATCATATATAAAGTTAGACTAATCACCTGCTGGTATGTCTGCATATCTTAACTAGTGTTGAGCGAACCCGGACTGTAACATTTCAAAAATCGTTCGGGTTCGGTCCGGGGTTCTGCTATTTTACTCCACGTGTTGAGAAGCTGCAGGGCAGCCAATCAACAAGCGTTTCACTGGTTTGCCCTTAGAAGCCATCACAGCCATGCCTACTAATGGCATGGCTGTGATTGGCCAGTGCATCATGTGACCCAGCCTCTTTATAAGCTGGAGTCACAGTGCTACAGTCACATGCTCCTTGGGTTAGTGTAGGGAAAGGAAGCTGAAAGCTTGAGGGACAGATTTGAGACATTTTAAGACCTGATCCTGCATCCTGAGATAGATTACTTTACTACTGCTGTCTGTGCTGTTGCTCTGAGGACAGATAGCAGAAATTAGAGATTTCACATACCGCTGCTTTGAGTTGC
>BLSH010093598.1:169452-182964 GCA_018402905.1 Glandirana rugosa
ACTTTAGGGGGAAGAGGAACGCCATATCCTTGTCATGGTCTCTTACTAAAATTGAAAAAAAAAACACGCCTGACATTGGGGACACGGTCGTAAAGACAGTTGAATCAATTTCGTATATAACGTACCATTGATCTACCAAGTGATATTATCACCACCTGATATTTATATATATTAACCGTCACGGAGGTGGATCTTGTCCAATACATCTCTACTAGGGAAAGATCCTGTTATTGATCATTGAGTGGGTTTTATTAACTGTCGTCACCATAATTATGTAGGTCGTATCTAAAGATTATCAATTCTAATCTCAACTCGCTTGGAGACCTTCCGTTGTCCGTGCGATCGTTCGGGTTCCGTCCGGACCCGGACTTTGTCCCGAAGTTCGGACGGACCAGCAGAACCCGAACTTCCAGAGGTTCGCTCAACTCTAATCTTAACTATTAGAAATCTATGCTGGATGTATTAATACCACTGCTGTCAATTATTTTGGGTGAGTTACTAGTTATTGTCCTAGAAAGGGATCATCTCTACATAACCTGTTCTAGGTGGAGGCACTGCCAATTATATATATTTATAGTCCACCACTATTATAGTGAACCATCTAGTTACCATGCAATATATGCTTTAACTAAGTTGACAGAAATGCTGGCACAGGGGTTACAGTCCGCACAAAAAAAAAAGTTAAAATCATTCTCTGGTACTGTTCCTATACCGCAAGGAGAAGGGGGATTTCAGGCATAGAAAGAGCACACATTTCAATGTCTGGGGGAGTGGACTTGCTCAGAGGAAGCTAAGATGCAGCACCTCACCGAAAGCCTGCGCTCCCCAGCCGCTGAAATAATTTGCCTGTACCGAGATGCACACGAAGGAGCAAGTGCAACAGACTACATGCAGGTACTGTCTGATCACTTTGAGCCATACCATGATCTTGAGCAGATGGTTGCTGATTACCGCATGTCTCAGCAGAAGGAAGGGGAAAGTGTTTTTACTTTTATTACCCAATTACAGTTGCTCTTGTCCCATTTAGTATATCACCACGCTATATTCACTTATGAAGTAGATTCTATGCAGACCAAGCAATTAGTTAGAGGTTTGTTACCTCACCACACTCTTGCACAGCTCCTTAAAATTACGTTATTTGACAAAGTAATTCCCATCCATGAGTTAATGGAAATAGTAAAGAAACTGGAAGCTGACATTCAATTTAGTACTCCTAAGAAAATAAAAGTTGTCTCAAAAGAGGATTACTCTTCTGATCGGACCCAAAGAGAGAAATATGAGCCTTATCAGCCCCAGCTTTCAAGTAAACGACCAGCTGTATCTCCAAGGGAGAGGGACCCTTGAATGTGATTCAGGTGTGGTCAGATGGGTCATTCAGCTAGAATATGTCAGGAAGACATATAATTTTTTTTTTTTTTTTTTGGTTGAACTAGATGGACTATGTAATTATGTAACATTGGGGAACAGTGCAAAGTGTGGTGTTCCCTGTACGAAAGAGGAAACAAAGAAGGAGACATTTCAAACCACAAACAAGGGGACATATTATAGGGCCTAAGTCCCTTGTCAAAGTTATTGTCAATGGACATGCCACACAAGCTTTATTTGAAACCGGGGCCCAAGTTACTCTTATCTATAGTTAATTCTACCAGAAGTATCTAAGCAGTATATCTCTTCAATCTACTGAACAGATGGAGTTATGGGGGCTAAATTCTAATTCATACCCTGTCTATGGAAGTTTACAAGTGATTGTGACTGTACCTGAGTTAGAGAACAAGAGTACTCCATCTATGGAGATCACAGCTCTGGTCTGCCCTGACACAGGTGATGGCCATGCAGCCCCAGTAATATCAGGCACTAATTGCAGAGCGACAGAGTTTTCCAGAAATTTCTTGAAGGAAATTAGGCTATTTCATCTGAATCTGATAACCTACCATCTGACATTAAAGAGTTCTGTGAGGCCCCTTCCATTGGCCAATGCCATTGAGTGGTATATCACATTGGAGAACACCCAGTGGAAATTCCACCAGGGGGAGAGAGAGTGCTAAGGGTGGCCTCTAGTATTGCCTCAGAACTGCTTGGAGATGGGAGTTATGTCCTTATGGAACCTCACAAATAAATGATTGATTAAGGAGGGTGGATGGTGATCCCTGAGAGAAAGGATTGGAGAACTAGAGTGGCACTGTCTATGGTTGTGGCTGTGAGAAACTGTTTTCCTCATTCTGTTGTGATTGATCCTCGTCAAAATGTTGCCCACTATTACCCAGTGTTCGGTGTGAACCATTATGATGAAGTGTGTAGAATTCAGGTCAGGAATGCAGCTCCTAACCTCAAATTTGATTTGAGTTATCCAACCCTATCAGAGGCTTGGAGCCAGAAGCTGACAAAGCAATTAGCAATTGTCGGATTTATCGGACGTGTTCTCAATGGATGACATGGATGTGTGCCCAGCACACTTTTTGACTAATCGATGCTACTCCTTTCCGAGAGAGACCTCGAAGAATAGTACACAAAGATGTTGATGAGCTGAGACAGACCCTAAACCAGATTAAGGGCCAAGTGAATATCATAGACAGTAAAAGCCCTTATGCCTCCCCGATTGTAGTAGTGAGGAAAAAGTGTGAGTCTATCCAGCTGTGTGTAGATTACCAAACCCTCAATCGGAGGACCATACCGGATCAGTAGATACTACCCAGGATAGAGGAAGCTTTGGAAACTTTCAATGGGAATCTGTGGTTCAATGTACTAGACCTGTGGTCTGAGTACTATCAAGTCCCGATGCCATCCGAGGACCAGGAGAAGACTGCATTCATATATCCCTTTGTGTTTTTACCAGTTCACACGCATGCCACAGGGCATAAAAGGTGCGAAAAAGTTCTAGGTGACTTCCCCAGGGAATGTCTTGTGTATCTCGATGTGATTATTGTGTTCAGGACAACATGAAGAGAGGCTCATGCGGGTGTTTACAACTGTAAAGTTCAGGTTCGTACCGGACTTTAGGGTGTCCGTGTCCCGAACACAGATATTTGAGAAAAAGTCAGGGTTCGGGTATTTTTCCTGCGCCTTTTGAATAGCTGCAGGGCAGCCAATCAACAAGCGTTTCACTCGTTTGCCCTTAGAAGCCATCACAGCCATGCCTACTAATGGCATGGCTGTGATTGGCCAGTGCATCATGTGACCCAGCCTCTATATAAGCTGGAGTCACGTAGTGCTGCATTTCACATCATTCCATACTAGTGTAGAGAGAGGATGCTGCTGCTGTGAGGGACAGATTATATTTAGAAAGTCTGTTAAAAACAGAGATTTATTGGTGGGTGGGTGCTAGAGGAGATTTTTGTTTGCTAGAATACCATTTGTTTGCTAAGCAAAGTGCCTCATATAAAACCTAAGCAATTTTTCTGTTTGTTAGGTGGGCGTTTGCAGCCATTTTTTCAAGTGCAGTGCAGGGACACTACTTTAATCGTGTTCTGTTAGTCCAGCTGGCAACATTTTGGCATATTTAAATACTGTTTTTACATTGCAGTTAGACAAATTAAAAAAATATATATATATTTTTTTTGTGCAAAATATTACATTTGCGGCCAGCGGGGCATTTCTTGCACAAAAATTAAAAGTGTGTCTACATTGCTGGTTTAAAAAATATATATATATTCTAAATATTACATTTGCAGGCCAGCAGTGCATTTCTTGCACAAAAATAAAAAGTGCGTCTACATTGCTGGTTTAAAAAAAAAATATTCTAAATACTACATTTGCGGCCAGCGGTGCATTTCTTGCACAAAAATAAAAAGTGCGTCTACATTGTTGGTTTTAAAAAAAAAAAATTATTGTAAATGCTACATTTGCGGCCAGCGGTGCATTTCTTGCATAAAAATAAAAAGTGCGTCTACATTGCTGGTTTAAAAAATATATATATATTGTAAATACTACATTTGCGGCCAGCGGTGCATTTCTTGCACAAAAATAAAAAGTGTGTCTACATTGCTGGTTTAAAAAAAAAATATTCTAAATACTACATTTGGGGCCAGCGGTACATTTCTTGCACAAAAAAGTGTATCTACATTGCTGGTTTAAAAAAAAAAAATATTCGGGGCATGGCTGACTGCCGATGGAGACGGTCGCACACTAGCTCGGCTCCCAAGCTGGACAGTTCTCCAGGGTACAGCACACGGGAAGGACAGCAACAAAATCCACGAAATGGGATCACTAAAATGAAAACTGGGCACAACACATATGTTGAGGGAGACCAGGATGTAGCAAACCATTTAAACAATTACTTCTGTTCAGTCTTCTCAGACTACACTAATGATAACAAGTTAGGGAATCATATTGGTTCTAGTAATGATGGTTCATTTCTAGGATTTCTGGAGACCGAGGTAGCTGAGGAACTGGCTCAGTTAAAGACTAATAAAGCAATGGGCCCTGATGGTATTCATCCCAGAGTTCTAAGAGAACTTCGCGATATAGTTGTTGGACCATTAACAAATCTTTTAAATAAATCTATTCTAACAGGAGAAGTTCCCCATTATTGGCGGGTGGCTAATATTGTACCTATCCACAAGAAGGGCAGCAAGCTAGAAGCTGGCAATTACAGGCCAGTGAGTTTAACATCAATTGTAGTCAAGGTAATGGAATCACCTCAAACGAAGGATCAATGATCACCTAAAAATACACAGCTTTCTGGACCCAAAGCAGCATGGCTTTACTGAGGGCAGATCGTGCCACACAAATCTGATTGAATTCTTTGACTATATTACCAGTGTTTTGGACCAGGGTGGTGCTGTGGACATAGCGTATCTTGATTTCAGCAAGGCATTTGATACAGTTCCACATAATAATCTGATACAAAAGTTGTACAAGCTGGGACTTAACCCTTGGGTGGTTCATTGGATATGCAGTTGGTTAAAGGATAGATCCTGTTCTATTTAACCTATATGTAAGTGATATAACTAAAGGTTTGATGGGCAAGGTATGTCTCTTGGCTGATGATACAAAGGTGTGTAATAGGGTTGATATCCCTGGAGGTGTCTGTAACATGGAACATGATTTGGCATTGCTGGAAGATTGGTCAAAGCAGTGGAGACTGCAGTTCAATATTTCTAAATGTAAAATAATGCATCTAGGGAAAAAGAATCCCCTTAGAGAGTACAATATTGGGGGTACAGTGTTAGCCAGCACTACAGAAGAAAAAGATTTGGGGGTGCTTATTTCAGATGATTGCAAAATGAGCAAACAGTGTGACCAGGCAATGGGAAAAGCAAATAGAATTCTGGGATGTATCAGTAGAGGGATCACCAGCAGGAGGAAGGAGGTTCTGATTCCTCTATATAGATCTTTAGTGAGACCTCACTTAGAATACTGTGTCCAGTTCTGGAGACCACACTTACAACAAGATATTGATAAGATAGAACGCGTTCAGAGACAAAAATGGTGAAAGGTCTGGGGGATAAAACATATCAAGAGCGACTTCAGGAACTTAATATGTACAGTCTGGAGGAAAGAAGGGAGACATGATTGAAACCTTTAAATACATCAAGGGGGTGAATAAGGTTCAGGAGGGCAGTCTTTTCAATATGAAACCAAAATCAAGAACACGGGGACATGACCTCAAACTAACTGGGGGGAAGTTCAAAACGAATCTTAGAAAGTATTATTTTACTGAAAGGGTGGTTGATGATTGGAATAAACTACCAACAGACCTTGTGAGACAGTCAACAGTAAATGGCTTCAAACATGCTTGGGATAAACATAAATCTATAGTCAGACAACAAGGTTAATGTAAAAAAAAAAAAAAATTAAAAATAAATAACTAAATAAAAAGGGGCAGACTCGATGTACTACTCAGTCTTTTTCTGCCGTCACTTTTCTATGTTTCTATGAAATATCCCCCTGAGTGACAGCAGTAAAGCGGCAGCATGTCCAACCGGCGACAGGAGAAGCCAACGCCACGTAAGCTGACGGAGTTTTACTCTCTGTCAGGCAGGCCGCAGATCCAAGATGGTGCCGCGGAACACGGCATCGCACGGTGAGGAGACATAGCGGGCAGGAGCGGCTCAGCACAGGGCGGAGGAATCCTACTACAGGCGCAGGATCGAGAGGCCTACAACTCCCACACCTCCTCTCCTTCTAACAGCCCAGCTAAAACCAGGCAGAAGCTGATGTCAGCCACAGACGCAGAAGCGGTGAGACGCTCTATACCCCCTATACAAGATGGGCCTGGGCTCAAAAACACCATAGCGGCCTTCCCCATAAGCGACCAGCCTGTGCTTGACACCACCCTAAAAGAGATCCTAATTTCTTTGCAGAACTCTATCCGCTCAGACATATCCCACATGATGCAATGTTTTAAAGCAGAAATTACTGACCTGGGGGACAGGGTTACTCACATTGAAACTAAATTAGGGGAAGTTACCAATTCTTTCAATGACATGGTGGATGCACATGAGGAGAAGGCTGAGGAGATGGACTGGGTAAAAGCCAAGTTAGCTGATTTAGAGCAGTATTTCTCAACCCTGTCCTCAAGTACCCCCAACAGGCCATGTTTTCTGGTTTTCCTTTATCTTGCACAGGTGCTTTAAATCAGAGTCAATGGCTTGGTATTTTGAACAGCTATTTTATCAAAGAGCAATTCCCAAAACATGGCCTGTTGGGGGTACTTGAGGACAGGGTTGAGAAACACTGATTTAGAGGACCGGTCAAGAAGACATAATATAAAAATAAGGGGCATACCAGAATCTGTCCAACCCACAGCCTTACCAGATTACTTTACACAACTCATGGTTGCTTTCTTACCCGAGGCCCCCAGATCAGATTTAATCATTGACCGCATACATCGCCTGGCAAAACCACCACACCTCCCAGACACTATTCCTCGCGACACGATTGTTAGAGTACACTACTACCATGTGAAAGAGGGTTTGATGAGAGCCTCAAGGACCATCACCCCACATCCGCACCGATATATGGGGCTGTCCTATTATGCAATATACTATGAACAAAAGGAGGAGTCTAGCCACAATCACCAAACCTCTACGCAATCATCAGATCACATACAAATGGGGTCACCCTGCTAAATTGCTGATCACCAAGAATAACACCACATACACCATCCGCTCTCTTGAGGAAGGTCTCACCCTACTGAGAAGATGGGACATTTTGGAACCCTCAGATCACCCTGACTGCCCTATGTCAGCCCAAAACAGAGCAAACCAAGACTGGGATGCAGGAAATACCACAGATGAAATGATCACATAACCTTCCCCTCTTAAGAACTCACAGAGCCACTTAGGCCCCGGAGCAACTGCCCAAGCAAGGATCTCTTGCTTATATACCCCCAAGAATAAAACACGGGTAACACCGCTCTTGCAGAGTTTATACTCCCTTTCTACCTGTTACAACCACATATCTGCTCTCCTTTTTATTACTATTGTTCAGTTTTACAATACTTGTTATCTAATATGTGTGTTGAGCGAACCCTACAGGCCTACCTTGTAACGACCCTGAAGTCCATCGGTTCCAAGCTACCAAGATCTGCTACAAGAAAGATCTACCCTATTTGGAGACGTCCACTGAAGACTCGCATCTGATCGCACAGCTATTTCATGATATCTATAATCGCAATAACTGTGAGTACAAAGTGTCAGTATCAAATCTCAATCTAGCACATAATACCGGACTGACCTTGACATCTTACCTAACACTGCTACCAACATGCCGTTCTAAATTACTTCCTTAAATGTTAAGGAATTATACCCCCCCGGGGAAATGACACTTGTATGGGCAGAAGCCACCAGACTCCACAGTGACGTTTTATGCCTTCAGGAAACCCATCTCTGTAAACACAAAACCCCACAGATGACAAACAAAAGATATCCACTTATCTTTTCTGCTACTGCCTTGACAAAAACTCAAGGGGTACTAATTGCGATCAAAGACATAGTCACATATAAAACACTGGATACAGAAATAGAAGATCAAGGGAAATACATAATCCTCATCTGCGAAATAAACAACCAAATCTACACCATCGTTAATCTATATGCCCCCAACTCTAAACAAATCGCATTCCTCCGCAAACTATGGAAAAGAATCAAAAAATAAAAAAGCAAGGCCATATTCTGCTATGTGGGGACTTCAACATATCCCCAGACCGGACTATTGACATACAAAGCCCCAAGGCAACCAAACAGCGTCCTGCCCCACTACTGCTATTTCTCTACGCTAACAATATGTATAACATATGGAGATGCCATCACTCCCAAGAGACTACACCTTTTTTTTCAAACCCCACTGTTCCTAATCTAGGATCCATCTATTCATTGGTGACAAACAATTGCTGCAGGATGCTACAGACTCAGTGATCCATACCATCACATGGTCCGATCACGCCCCCATAACCCTAACAATAGGGGGGAAACCCCAGAAAATGAAAATATCCATGTGCAGAAATGACCCTACTTCATTGGCACAACCTCAAAACTCAAGCTACATCAAGAGACACATTGATACCTTCTTTGAACTGAACTCAACTCCTAATGCTGACCCAGCTCTTGTGTGGAATACACACAAAGCATATATTCGAGAGATATTGCTGAAGCTTAGTTCTAATGCAAAACTCCAGAGAACACAGCAACTAGACAAACTCCTATCCACAATAACAAAACTAGACACCGAAAACAAAAAACAACCAAACTTAATGGTAAGCGACAAGCTGCTCCAGGCCAGGAACGAGCTACGTACCTTCCTTACTGCACAACATGCTTCCCTACTGAAAAAGATGCAAGCTTGTTTCTACTCCTCAGGCAATAAAGCTGGCAAATTGCTAGCCGCACAAGTTAAGAATAAAATGGTAAAACAAAAAATTCTCTATATCAAACACGCGGAGCATGGAGGCAAATAATATCACCCAAAAGATATTGCAAATTCCTTCAACTGATACTACAGATCCCTCTATAATCTCAAGGGAGACCCAATTATTAACCAACCCACAATTCCAACCATTTCTGAATTTCTAGAATCGGTAAAAATCCTCGAAATCACACAGTCTCAACTGAAAGAAATTGAACAAGCAATCCACTCTATGCCTAACAACCCAGACCCTGACAGGTTCTCCTCCGAATATTATAAGGTGTTTGCCTCCAACCTCTCACCACACATGAAATCCGTTTTTGCGGCTGATGTGTCCTCTGGCAAATTCCCAGAAGAAATGTTGTCTGCCAATATTATTGCCTTACCAAAGCCAGGGAAGGAGCCGGGGTCCCCCCCAAAACTTTAGGCCAATCTCATTGCTTAATTCCGACCTAAAGATCTACACAAAGATCTTATCTAAGCGCCTAGCCCCTATTATTCCACAGCTAATTCATGAGGATCAGGTGGGATTTATCAGCTGGAGACAAGCCCCTGATGCAACCCGCAAAATGACAAATCTTCTACATTATTCTGAAAAAACAAGGACACCTACCACTTTCCTCTCAACGCTGAAAAAGCATTTGATAGGATCCCCTGAGGTTATCTAGAATCTACCTTAGCTAGATTTAGCTTCAGCGGACCTATCCTATCGGCACTCCTAGCACTCTATTCTACCCCCTCAGCTCAAGTCTTCATAGATGGCGCACTCTCAGATAAATTTTATATCATGAACGGGACCAGACAGGGGTGCCCCCTCTCCCCCATAATTTTCACCCTACTAATGGAACCCTTAGCTCAAAAAATTAGGGGATGTGATTTAATCTCAGGCAACACCATTGCAGGGAAAACACATAAAATTTCCCTTTTCGCGGATGACATCATCCTAACACTGACGGATCCAGCTCCTTCCCTGACGAAAACATACAAATTACTGAAACAGTTTCAAGATATATCTTATTATAAAATAAACAAATTAACATCTTAGGCATTAACATACCCCACAAACTGAAGTCACAACTACAATCTAAGCTTCCCTTCCAATGGGCCACAACTCACATACAATACCTAGGGATTCAGCTATCATCTCTCACATCAAATCTTTATGCGCATAACTATATCCCACAAAGAACTTCACAATCTGAGATAGCACTACCTATCATGGGCAGGCAGAATAGCAGCCCTTAAAATGATTATCCTTCCGAAACTCTTGTATATTTATAGAGCAATGCCCATATACATCCTCCAGTCTTTCTTTACATCCATTAAAGCAATCTTCAGATCATTTATCTGGGACCACTGCTCCTATGTCACCCTGACCTGCCATAAGAACGCGGGAGGTATGGGACTCCCAGACGCAAAATATTATTATCCCGCAGTACTCCTAGAGCAATCCAAACATTGGATTAACCCATCGGCCAACAAACAATGGAGAGACATAGAACAATCTGAGGTCACCAAAGGAGACCTTAGCACCCTCTTATACGCCTCTTTTTACAAAAACAACTGTTTCAAAACAACTCACCCAACAATCAAGGCAACTCTAGCAATGTGGAAATACTTCCTAGAAACTGCAGCAACTACAGATGGGGACACACAAGCCCCCATCCCCCTGTCAACCCAATTCCCCAGTGAAACATGGGCTGACCTAGAACAGCTCCCCATACCCAAACTCCTCCAGAACAACAAACTTCCCCCTTTCATCAAGCTTAGGGAAAAATACAATTTGACCTCATCCACAGCATTTGGTTATAAACAAATAGCATCCTACATACAAAAAAACCACCTTCGCCCCCTGCGAATAAATAAAAAAATGTGGACCCTCTGGTCGACCCCCCCACGAAAAAAGGCATTTTCCTAATATACAATCTACTGAACTCCAAAATAGTCACCAAAAATAAGAAATGGGAACAAGACCTACACGAAACGTTCACGGACGCTCAATGGCTTTGTGCAATTAAACACAACTCCAGCACGACCCAGTGCTCCACTTACTGGGAACTAGCGCAAAAATTCCACCAAAGATGGTATTATACTCTCGTCCAACTAGTTAAATTCACAAATATAGATGACAACAAATGTTGGCAAGAATGTGGGCAAACTGGATCTCTCTATCACATATTATGGAACTGCCCCCACATACGTAGCTTCTGGAACACAACTTTCTCCTTAATTTCAGATGTCACAGGATGTATTACACCCCCCACAGCTGCACTGGCCATCTTACGCATAGGCATAGATCAATTTCCCGCCCACCTAAGGACCATGGTAGTACACATACTCTCAGCAGCTAGACTGATGATAACCCAAAAATGGAGACGCAACTTAGCGCCCAATGCGCCCGACGTTAAACTCCAAATAAACCTAGTAAAGAGTTTCAAAGAATGCATAGCAATCCAAACAGGATCGTTCAAAAAATTCCACAGCCCATGGAGCTGTTGGCATTCTGCATAAACGTTACTTAATCTTCAAGTGTTAAACGACTTGTTATGTTGTTGTATTATCATAATAGGACTGTATGCCTGCTGCATCCTATGCTTTCATGTAACTAATATGTATACCCTGATACACTTGTTGATCACATGTACCTTCTACAAAATCAATAAAGAAAATACAACTAAAAAAACTATATATATATTCTAAATACTACATTTGCGTCGACATTGCTGGTTTAAAAAAAAAGAATAATAAATAGTGCTACATAGTACATTTGCACCTTGCTGTGCATTTCTTGCACAAAATTAAAAAGTGCGTCGACATTGCTGGTTTAAAAAAAAAATAGTGCTAAATAGTACATTTGCACCTTTCTGTGCATTTCTTGCACAAAATTAAAAAGTGCGTCTACATTGCCGGTTTAAAAAACAATATAAATTTGTGCTAAATAGTACATTTGTGTCCAGAATGAGGAGAGCGCCAAATTAGGGACGTGGCCGTGGTGCTGCTGGTGTTGGTGAAGCTCCTGTTGCAAGGAGAGGACGTGGTTGATCTGTGCCAGCTACACGCACCTCAGGTGCGAGTAGCCGACAGAACCTTCAACGTTATATGGTAGACCCGAATGCCGCTCAATGAATGGTGAGGCCAGAACAAGTACAGGCGATAGTAGATTGGGTGGCTGACAATGCCTCCAGTTCCTTCACATTGTCTCCCATCCGGTCCCTTGCTGAAAGCTCAGAGTTGGCACCTGAACCCCATGGCCATCTGTCTTTCACCTCAGCCCCTTGTAAATCAGCCAAGAAGTTTGCACCCCAAGTCATGCAGCAATCTCTTATGCTTTTTGATGACTCTGCTGGTGTGCTTTCCGTGGGCTATCCACATAGCCCTGCCCCAGAAGTGGAAGACATTGAGTGCACCGATGCCCAACCACTTTTATTTCAGGATGAGGACATGGAAACACCACCGCAGCACGTCTCTGATGATGAAGAAACACAGGTGCCAACTGCTGCGGCTTTCTACAGTGTGCAGACTGACAAGGAGGGCAGTGATGAAGAGTGGGTAGAAGATGATGTGGAGGATGATGAGGTCCTAGACCCCACATGGAATGAAGGTCATGCGAGTGACGTGTGCAGTTTGGAGGAAGAGGTGGTGGTCGCACAGAGGCATTAGCACAGCAAAAGAGGAAGCAGGTTGCAAAAGCAGAGGGAGCGTCCCCTAGACAGTATGCCTGCTACTACCCACCGCACCCAGGGACCTAGCACACTAAAGGCAGCTCAAAGGCGTTCCCCGGCGTGGCAGTTCTTCAGACAATGTGCTGACAACAAGACAGGAGTGGTTTGCACACTGTACAATGAGAGCCTGAGGCGAGGCATAAATGTTCTAAATCTGAGCACAACCTGCATGACCAGGCATCTACATGCAAAGCACGAGCTGCAGTGGAATAAGCACCTCAAAATCCAAGAAAGGTCTCGAGCTCCTCCTGCTTCCTCTTCTGCTGCTGCCTCGGCCTCTTCCTCCACCTCTACAGTACCAGTGTCACCTGCCACCCAGCAAACAGACAATGTGACAGCAATGCCACCATGTCTGCCACCGTCCCCAAGCATTTCCACACGGTCCCATTGAAGCTTACAGCTGTCCATCTCCCAAACACTAGAGAGAAAGAGGAAGTACCCCCCTACCCACTCACGATCCCTGGCCCTGAATGCCAGCATTTCAAAATTCCTGGCCTTTGAAATGCTGTCATTCTGTCTGGTGGACACGAACAGTTTTAAAAACCTGATGGTGGTGGCTGTCCCACAGTACGTGGTTCCCAGCCGCCACTACTTTTCCAAGCGAGCCATCCCTTCCCCGCACAAACAAGTCGGGGTCAAGATCAAGTGTGCACTGAGCAACATCACCTGTGGCAAGGCCCACATAACCACTGATACGTGGACCAGTAAGCACGGGCAGGGACGCTATATCTCGCTAACTGCACACTGGGCAAATGTAGTGGCGGATGGGCCTGAGGCGCATAGCAGTTTGGCGCATGTCCTACCGCCACTGAGGATTGCAGGGCATTTCTCTTTGCCTCCTGTTGAATCCTCCTCCTACTCAGCTTCCTCCACCTCTACCACCTCCTCATCAGGTCAGCGTAACACCTTCACCACCAACTTCAGCACATCCAGGGGGAAACGACAG